>JAGIQG010000064.1:71351-155095 GCA_024679065.1 Sphyrna mokarran | reverse complement strand
CTCTCACACACATATTCTCTAACACATACAAACGTTCTAATACATTCACACACTTGAACACACTCACACGCACTCTGTAACACACATACCACACACGTGCTAACACACATACACTGTGCAGACACACTGTAGGACACACACACATTGGCCTTGAGTTGTGTGTAAATTCCCCTCTCCAGTAACAGTCTGGATTTATTTCTTTCTTCATTTCCGTTTCTTTGCTTTTTTCTTCTTACTTTGAGAGTCGGCCGACACCAGTTTCCTGCAGGGGAGATGGTTCCTCACCATATCCTGGACCTGGGAAAGGAGGGGAATCTCAGGGTAAGGAATCACTCCTGATGGTGTGACGATGCACTTACACTCTCACATTCCAGCCCCTTCCCTGAAACATCCCTGACCCCCCTCAAAAAAAAAACTGGGAAATGTCCAACCCCCAACCCCCGAACACCAGACAGGACAAAGTCCTCTCAATGTCAATGTGGGGTAGCACAGTGGATTAGTGCTGGTGCTTCACAGCTCCAGGGACCCGGGTTCGATCCCCAGCTCTGGGTCACTGTCTGTATGGAGTTTGCACATTCCCCCCGCGTCTGCATGGGTTTCCTTCGCGTGCCCCGGATTTCTCCCACAGTCCAAAGATGTGCAGGTTAGGTTGATTGGCCATGCTAAGAAATTGTCCCTTAGTGCCCAGGGATGTGTAGGTTAGAGGGATTAGTGGGTATAATATGTAGGGATATGGGGGTTGGGCCTGGATGGGATTATGTTCAGTGCAGACTCGATGGGCTAAAGGGCCTCTTTCTGCACTGCAGGATTCTATGGTTCAATGCTCTCTCCCCAATGCCAAACTGGAAATGACCCTGTAATATTAACTCCAGGCAATCAAATAAACTAAGAGCAGCTCATCAGTAATGTCAGGAATATTTGACGAATTACTATGAAATGTTAACTGGAAACGGTGAAACAAGACCAACTAGTTATGATTAAACTGTACTAACTAATGGTGGATAATGGTTAATAAATGAAAATGAGAAATAGTTATCGCTTCAAGATTGGTTAATCAGCCCTAACTAGCAATAGTTAGTAAGGCTAATTATTTTGAGACAATCGCTGCTGTGTAGAAATGGTTAAGAATTGTCACCAGCTTTGGTGTGAATGAGACACTGCTAGTCTATTCACACTCTGCAATATTTATTAGCTCCTCCCAAGGCATGGGTTCAGCAAGATTAGCTCCGAATGATTCCTTGAAGCTAAACTGTAATGGTTAATCAAGGCTGACGGGGAATTGTTACTGAGGGAAAATTGCTTATCGTTAAATAATGCTGTAGAGAAATGGTTAATCCACAATGATGAGTAACAGGGGGATGGGAGAACACGGGTGGATAAGGTGGTGAAGGAGCTATGGAGAATGCTTGCCTTCATCAGCCTGACATCAAGAATTAAAGTTGTCGAGTTATGATATATATTGAATCGCTTTTTGGCTGCATTTGGAATATTGCGAGCAGAATCTGGTCGCTACACTGCCAGAAGGAAAGGGTTGCTTTGAAGAGAACGCAAAGGAGGTTCACCAGGATGTTGTCTTCACAGAGACAGAATTGGAGTCCAGGAGCAGGGAAGCCTTGCTGCAATTGTACAATAAGGACACACCGGGAATATTGTGGGCAGTTTTGCTCTCCCTACAAAGAGAAATACAGCCCAGGAAGAGGCCCTTCAGCCCCTCACTGACTATGCAGCCCCCGACTGAACTAAAACTCCTTCCGGGGACCATATCCCTCTATTCCCATCTCATTCATGTACTTGTCAAGACACCTCTTAAAACTCGCTACTCTATCCCCTTCCACTACCTCCCCCGGCAGCGAGTTCCAGGCACCCAGCACGCTCTGAGTAAAAAATCTGCCTTGTACATCTCCGTTACACTTCGCCCCTCGCACCTTAAGCCTGTGCCCCCTCACTCTTCCACCCTGGGGGAAAAAAGCTTCTGATGATCCACTCTGTCCCTCATAATCTTGTAGATTTCTATCAGGTCTCCCCCCTCAATCTCTAGTGAGAACGAACCAAGTTTCTCCGAAATCTCTTCATAGATAATCCCCTCCATACCAGGGCAACATCCTGGTAAATCTTTTCTGTAACCCTCTCCGAAACCCCCACATCCTTCTGGTAGTGTGGAGACCAGAATTGAACACAAGTGCGGCCTCACTAAGGTTCTATAAAGCTGCAACATGACTTGCCAATGTTTAAACTCAGTGCCCCAGCCGATGAAGGCAAGCATTGACGTATGGCTTCTTGACCAACTTCTCCAAATGCATTGCCACTTTCAGTGACCTTGTGTATCTGTAACGTCCAGATCCCTCTGCCTATCAATACTCCTCAGTGTTCTGCCATTTACTGGATATTTCCTATCTGAGGAAGGAAGTTCTAGCTCTGGAGGGATGGAAACAGATGTTTCCCCGAACAATTTCTGGGAAGACGGGACTTCCGTTTGAGAAGAGATTGAGTCTGTTGGGATTGTCTTGACTGCAGTTCAGTGGAGTCACAGGGAAAGTTATAACATTTGAACAGGACGAGTCTGGGTAGACGCGGGAAGGGTGTTGCTGAGGTTGGAGGCAATCCAGAGTCAGGAGTCACAGTCTGAGGATACGGGGTAAATCTTTCAGCACAGAGATGGTTGAGAGGCGACCTGATAGAGGTTTATAAAACGTTGAGAGGAATAGATAGGGCGGACTCTCAGAGACTATTTCCCCGAGCTGAAATGGTCACTACGAGAGGACACAGATTTAAGGTGCAGGGAAACAAAAACAGAGGGGATGTTAGGGGTAAGTTTTTCACTCAGAGGGTGGTGAGTGAATGGAATCGGCTGCCGTCGGAGGTTGTTGAGGCAAACTCACTGGGACCTTTTAAAAGACTTCTGGATGAGTATATGGAGAAGAATAGGATAGGCGGTTATAGATAGGTCTGTGGATCGGTAGATATGGATGTGATTGGCACAACTCATGGGCCGAGGGGCCTGTTTGTGCTGTTTTGTTCTGTGTTCTATGAAACGAGGATAATATTTGTTCATCCAGGTTGTGTAAAATCCTTCACCGCATAAAGCTGCTGAGCCCAAAACATTGTGTGTTCTCAAGAAATGAGTTAGACAAAGCGATCGGGGCGAATGGGATCAAATACTCTCGAAGGGAAAGGATCAAGTTATTGAGCTGATGATCAGCTGTGATCACAAAGAATGTCAGAGCAGGTTCGAGGAACCAAATGACCTCCTCCCACCCCCTATTTTCTGAAGCCGATACCTGTTGAAAGTAGGCGGCCTTTTCTTCCTCGGTTTCCAGTTTGTTATTCCCCATGTACATCACTTGTACCTCCACATCCATGGCTTCACAATCCTTCTCCGAGAGAGACAGAAATCCTGAAACACGGACAGGAGGAGATGAGCTGAATTCCCGGGGAGCAGCGGGAGGTGGTCGAGAGGGGAGGATGGGGGTGGGGAGGGGGAGAGGAACACCGGGAAGATCGCGGGCTGGTCGGGAGGAACACCATCCGGAGGGATCACAGCCCAGGAAAGATTTCTTTCCCACAGACGCCTGTCCCAGTGCAGGTGAGGAAGATCCCACAATCTCAGCGTCACGGGGAAGGAGGGCAGGAATTAAACGTGTTCACCCTCGGGACTCAAACGAGACACTTCACATGAGAAATTGTAACGCCTTCCATCAGCCCCGTGAGGCTGGCACCCCGGAGAACGACACCCCTGATTGAGAGAACTCATCACTGCCTCAATCAGGGAGCTCCGACAGAGAGGACCCAAACTCTTGTTGAAGACGTTAACACAATCACGGAGAAAGTTTCTCCAACCTCTCCTCATAGCTAATACCCTCCATACCAGGGCAACATCCTGGTAAATCTTTTCTGTAACCCTCTCCGAAATCTCCACATCCTGCTGGTAATGTGGGTGACCCAGAATTGAACACATGTGCGACCTCACTAATGTTCTGCAAAGCATCAACATGACTTGCCAATTTTTAAACTCAGTGGCCCGGCCGATGAAGACAAGCTTGCCAAGTGTCTTCTTGACTACCTTCTCCACCTGCTTCTGTATATCTGTACACCCAGATCCCTCTGCCTATCAATACGCCTCAGGGTTCTGTCATTTACTGTGTGTTTCCTATCCCGCCACAGGGTGGATGGGACACGGGTGTGAAGGGTAAGCTATGGGTTTAAGTACCAGGAGACACAGAGTGATGGAGCGTTACTCAGAGCTCCACTCCAGCTCCGACAGGAACACAATCCCGGTTTCCGGACTGGATGGAGAGACGGAACTGGGAATGCAAATTCCAAACAAGACCAAACAACACGCAGAAATCTCCTCAATCCCGAGTGTGGGAGGCAGACAGAGCACTCACTGAACAGAGCACAGCACACTCACTACACACCCCCTCACCTCACTCACTACACCCCCCTCACCTCACTCACTACACACCCCTCACCTCACTCACTACACCCCCCTCACCTCACTCACTCACACCCCCTCACCTCACTCACTACACACCCCCTCACCTCACTCACTACACACCCCTCACCTCACTCACTACACACCCCCCTCACCTCACTCACTACACACCCCCTTCACCTCACTCACTACACACCCCCCTCACCTCACTCAACACACCCCCCTACCTCACTCACTACACACCCCCTCACCTCATCACTACACACCCCTCACCTCACTCACTACACACCCCCTACCTCACTCACTACACACCCCCTCACCTCACTCACTACACCCACTCCCCTCACTCACTACACCCCCCTCCCCTCACTCACTACACCCCACTCCCCTCACTCACTACACCCCACTCCCCTCACTCACTACACCCCACTCCCCTCACTCACTACACCCAACTCCCCTCACTCACTACACCCCGCTCCCCTCACTCACTACACCCCGCTCCCCTCACTCACTACACCCCGCTCCCCTCACTCACTACACCCCGCTCCCCTCACTCACTACACCCCGCTCCCCTCACTCACTACACCCCGCTCCCCTCACTCACTACACCCCGCTCCCCTCACTCACTACACCTCGCTCCCCTCACTCACTACACCCCGCTCCCCTCACTCACCGCACCCCGCTCCCCTCTCCTCTCAGCCATTGCACCCCACTCCCCTCGCTCGCAGATTCCAGTTGCCTCAGTGCCTGGAAGTAAATCCTACCCTCCTCTCCGGTGGAGAATGTCTCCGCTGAGTTCCAGTTTAACCGGAATATTATTCACCCCTCCCTCACTACCGCCGACTCCATCGCAAAGTCCCCAGCGGGCCTTCAGGGCAGACTCCTCCACCTCTCCGATTGAGTGAACCCTTCTCCCTGAGCTCCACCTACCTGGGACTGAAGAACCACCTGGGACTGAAGAACCTCCTGGGGCAGCGCATGGTTGTTCCGGCGGCTTTCCAGCCTGTGTTCCCCCAGACTCCCGAGTCATGGGTTTTCCTGGAACGAGAACGAGTTTAAGGGAATACGACCAAGAGTTGATCGGACAACGCGCAAACCGGTCGTAATGCACAGACATGATGCTGGGCATCATCCTGAAGGGCCACGTTTTCTAAAACGTTCCTCCACCCCCCCCCACCACCACCCCCCCCAACAAGTCACATCACTTGAATTGGGCAGGACAAGAGATGCACTGTCGAAGTTCTCTATCCGTGACTCATCAGGACTCAGGTGAAACAAAACCAAATCTCGAAGGGACAAACACAATTTGCGGTGGAGGACAGAAAACACTGACCATTTTTTTGTCAGATAACTCAACGCAATTCTCGACCAAACAGGGAAATGCCAACCTATTTTCTTAGTACTGAACAACAGCAGTAGCCATGCAGAGACTGGGCCCTGAGTATAAAATTATTACCTTCAATATGTCTATTTGAATCATGTGGTGAGCCAGATTATTGCAAGTTGGCCACTGTATATTTCTGGGCGAATGTCCAAAAAGATTTTTTTTCCAAATGTGAAGGAAAAGTTCATTTTCGACACTGAGTTATGCAAAACTCAGCCCATGTGAGGACGGTCTATGCTGCACCTCCAGTGATGAACAGGTGAGTTGATCCTCCAATCAATGAATCACACGGGCCTCATATCCAGTATCACACACGTATTCTAATTCATATAGCATTGTTGGGAAGAGGGAATGATATTTTGTTTGATGCCTACACTCTGCACTCTGAACAAAAGACTTGAGTTGCAGATGCCTTGATGCGTAGCGAACATGAGATTGAATGGGGCTGAAATTGAGGTGCATTTTATTTTATCCTCAACACTGGGGTCAATCCATCAATATCTGAGCGAAGGCTCCAAAAAAATGTGTTCACATATCAGAGATGGCACAGCATCCAACCAGCATCCTTCTGCTTGTGGAGTCTAAATTCCTCCTCACTCTTGTATACTTGATAATCGGTCATGATGAGTTCGAGATGAAACATTTTGGTAGCATTTATATTCTGTCAGAGATTCAGAAATTCAATCCAGACCGCTCACTCACTCTATCCCTCTCCCATCAGTCACTCCGCCCCTTACCCCTCACTCCCTCCATCCCACTCCCCTCATTCACTCCATCACTCTCACCTCACTCACTCCATCCCACTCCCCTCATTCACTCCATCACTCTCACCTCACTCACTCCATCCCACTCCCCTCATTCTCTCCATCCCAGGCCTCTCAATCACTCCATCACAGCTCCTCAATCACTCCATTCCTGTCCCATCAATCGCAATATCCCACATCCCTGAATCACTGTCTCCCACTCCCCTCATTCTCTACACCCCACTCCCCTCACTCACTAAACCCCACTCCCCTCACTCAGTGCACCCCACTCCCTCAGTCACTCCACCCCACTCCCCTCAGTCACTTCATCCCGCTTCCACTCAGTCTCCACACACATCCATCTGAGTCCAGGAATCCAGCATTATATTTTAGGGGACATTTAATCCAAACAAACTTGCGGACACTGATACCTGAGGTTGGAGATTCTGTTGGGATTTGCGAAGCTGGGTCAGTGGATTCTGGCTGGGATTTATCATCGGCTCCCAGAGTTTGTGCAGTCTCTGGATCTGTGACAAGGGAAAAGATATTGGAAAATCACCGAGTAGAAATCATCCCAATCCTCAATGTTCGTTCCGAGGATTGGGATAAATTGACTCTTCCCAAAATGTTCAACCCCAAGTCAGTCAGGGCCCAGGTCCTGTGTCACAACTGGGAATTCCATCAAACTGTACTCTAATTCCCGTCAGTACATCCCAATCCCCTCACCCCCTCAATCCCAATCCCCTCACTCCCTCAATCCCTATCCCCTCACCCCTTCAATCCCAATCCCCTCACCCCCTCAATCCCAATCCCCTCACCCCCTCAATCCCTATCCCTCACCCCTTCAAACCCTATCCCTCACCCTTCACCTATCCCCTCACTCCTTCAATCCCTATCCCCTCACCCCTTCAATCCCAATCCCCTCACCCCCTCAATCCCAATCCCCTCACCCCCTCAATCCCACTCTCCTTAATCCTTCAATCCCACTCCCCTCAGTCCTTCAATCCCGCACCCCTCGCTCCCACAATCCCACTCCCCTCACGCCCTCAATCCCACTCCCCTCGCTCCCCCAATCCTACACCCTCATCACCTAATCTCAATCCTCTCATCCCCTCAATCACACTCCCCTCACTCCCTCAATCCCACTCCCCTCACCTCCTGAATCCCAATCCCCTCACTCCCTCAATCCCACTTCCCTCAGTCACTACATCCCATTCCCCTCAGTCACTGCATCCCACTCCCCTAATTCATTCCTTCACACTCCCCTCAGTCTCTTCATCCCACTTCCCTCACTCATTCCATTCCACTCCCCGAACTCACTACATCCCTCTCCCCTCAGTCACTGCATCACCTCTCCCATCAGTCGCAACAACCCACGTCCCTCAGTCACTCTCTCCCAATCCGCTCAGTCACTCAATCCCACTCCCCTCAGTCAGTCAATCCCACTCCCCTCACTCCAACAATCCCATTCCCCTCATCCCTCAATCCCACTCCCCTCGGTCACTCCATCCCGCTTCCACTCAGTATCCACACACAACAATCCGAGTCCGGGATTCCAGCATTATATTTTGGGGAAAAGTTAATCCAAACAAACTTGCGGACACTGATACCTGAGGTTGGAGATTCTGTCGGGATTTGCGAAGCTGGGTCAGTGGATTCCGGCTGAGATTTATCATCGGCTCCCGGAGTTGGTGCTGTCCCTGGATCTGTGACAAGGGAAAAGATATTGGAAAATCGCAGAGTAGAAATCATCCCAATCCTCAATGGTCGTTCCGAGGATTGGGATAAATTGACACTTCCCAATATGTTCAAGCCCAAGTCAGTCAGGGCCCAGGTCCTTTGTCACAACTGGGAATTCCATCAAACTGTACTCTAATTCCCGTAAGTATATCCCAATCCCCTCACCCCCTCAATCCCAATTCCATCACCCCCTCAATCCCTATGCCCTCACCCCCTCAATCCCAATCCCCTCATTCCCTCAATCCCTATCCCCTCACGCCCTCAATCCCTCCCTCACTCCCTCAATCCCAATCCCCTCATTCCCTCAATCCCTATCCCTCACGCCCTCAATCCCGCTCCCCCCTCACCCCCTCTATCCCGCTCCCTCATCCCCTCAATCCATCCCCTCACCCACTCATCCCAACCTCACCCTCATCCCAATCTCCGCACATCAACCCCTCAGTTACTCCATCCCACTACTCCGCCACGAGATATCACTCCCCTCACCCCCTCAATCCCAACTCCCCTCACCCCCTCTATCCCACTCCCCTCACTCCTCAATCCCACTCCCCTCACCCCCTCATCCCACTCCCCTCACTCCCTCAATCCTAATCCCCTCATCCCATCAATTCCAATTACTGAACCCTTCAATCCCAACCCCCACCCCCTCAATTCCCATCTCCTCACCCCCTCAATCCCACTCGCCTCACTCCCTCAATTCCAATCCCCTCACACTCCCCTCAGTCACTCCATCCCGCTTTCACTCAGTATCCACACACATCCATCCGAGTCCGGGATTCCAGCATTATATTTTGGGGAATATTTAATCCAGACAAACTTGCGGACATTGATACCTAAGGTTGGAGATTCTGTTGGGATTCGGGAAGCTGGGTCAGTGGATTCCGGCTGGGATTTATCATCTGCTCCCGGAGTTGGTGCTGTCCCTGGATCTGTGACAAGGGAAAAGATATTGGAAAATCACAGAGTAGAAATCATCCCAATCCTCAATGTTCGTTCCGAGGATTGGGATAAATTGACAATTCCCAATATGTTCAACCCCAAGTCAGTCAGGTCCCAGATCCTGTGTCACAACTGGGAATTTCATCAAACTGTCCTCTAATTCCCATCAGTATATTCCACTCCCCTCACCCCCTCAATCCCAATCCCCTCACCCCCTCAATCCCAATCCCCTCAATCCCAATCCCCTCACCCCCTCAATCCCACCGCCTCACCCCTTCAATCCCAATCCCAGTCTGCTCACCTCCTAAATGCAAATCCCCTCACTGCACCCCACTCCCCTCCCTCACTACACCCCACTCCCCTCCCTCACTACACCCCACTCCCCTCCCTCACTACACCCCACTCCCCTCACTCACTACACCCCACTCCCTCACTCACTACACCCCACTCCCCTCACTCACTACACCCCACTCCCCTCACTCACTACACCCCACTCCCCTCACTCACTACACCCCACTCCCCTCACTCACTACCCCCACTCCCTCTCACTCACTACACCCCCCACTCCTCCCTCACACTACACCCCACTCCCTCACTCACTACCCCCCACTCCCCTCACTCACTACCCCCACTCCCCTCACTCACTACACCCACTCCCCTCACTCACTACACCCCACTCCCCTCACTCACTACACCCCACTCCCCTCACTCACTACACCCCACTCCCCTCACTCACTACACCCCACTCCCCTCACTCACTACACCCCACTCCCCTCACTCACTACACCCCACTCCCCTCACTCACTACACCCCACTCCCCTCACTCACTACACCCCACTCCCCTCACTCACTACACCCCACTCCCCTCACTCACTACACCCCACTCCCCTCACTCACTACACCCCACTCCCCTCACTCACTACACCCCACTCCCCTCACTCACTACACCCCCCTCCCCTCACTCACTACACCCACTCCCCTCACTCACTACACCCCACTCCCTCACTCACTCACCCCACTCCCCTCACTCGTCACATTCTCAAGTCATCAAATTCCCTCCCAGTCAGTCCCCCGACCCTTCCCCCTCGTCACCCGACCCTCTCCCCCTCAGTCACCCCGACCCTCTCCCCCTCAGTCACCCCGACCCTCTCCCCCTCAGTCACCCGACCCTCTCCCCCCCTCAGTCACCCCGACCCTCTCCCCCTCAGTCACCACCCCGACCCTCTCCCCCTCAGTCACCCCGCCCTCTCCCCCTCAGTCACCCCGACCCTCTCCCCCTCAGTCACCCCGACCCTCTCCCCCTCAGTCACTGGGTGTGTCAGTGTCCCGGTATATCCAGTGTCACTGTCCTGGGTCATTTTGAAACAGCAATGTACCTGTGCAATAAGCAGCGTTCCAGCCTGGTGTCGGTTTCAGCTCATAGACAAAGTAACTGCTGCAGTTTTTAATCTTTATCTCTCGTTCCCAGCTGCAGGGATTCCCATCCCAGTTAAAACAGACTGTCCCGGTTACTTCCCCCTTTTCCAGGGTGGGATGTGATCCTGAAATGAGGTGTATAAATATTGGAGAGTGTCAGCGATGTGAACAGTGCTGGACAGTGAGAGTAAATCTGATATTGTAAAGTCTGACTCTACCCTGTAACCAGCCTGAACGATGTGTGGAGCAGTGTCCCGGTGCGACCGGAGACTCCGGAATCTTCCATCCTCCAGAACTGGAACAACAATCAGAAAGACAATTTTACATTTCCCCAATCCCCCCGGGATCGATTCTCACTTTCACCCCCACTGCCCCGGGAAGGGAGTGACGTGTTCTCGAACTTCCCCTAAGACCAATTCTCATGTTCCCCTCATTTCCCGTGGGACCGAATCCCGCATTCTCCTCCTTACCCGCGGGAGTGAGTCCCGCATTCTCCTAGTTTCCCATGGAAGCGAGTCCCACATTCTCTCCCAACCCCCAGAGGAGCGAGCTCCCAGTTCTCCCCGGGCTCCTTGGGAGCAAAACGAACATTCTCCCAATACCTCACGGCAATGCATTCCATATTATCCCACCTCTTCTCGTGGGAGTGTATCCCACATTCTTCCCTTACATCATATGGGAAGGTGGCACATTCTCCTCACTCTGACCTGGGAGCGAGTCCCACATTCCCCATCACTGCCCGTGGGCGAGGATTGAACTTTCACCACAGTCCCCCATCGGAACAAGTCCCATTTTCTCCCAGACTCCCTGTGGGAGGGAGCCCCAAATTGGCCTCAATCCTTGTGGGAGGAAGGTTCACACACTCGCCACTCCCCATGGGAATGAGTCCCACATTCTCCCTAATCCCTTGGTAAAGAAGCTTCTCCTGAATTCCGCTATCGGATTTGTCTCAAACTATCCCATCTTCAAAGCACGCCTTGCCAGTCCCACTCTCACTCAGGAATGGAAGCATCTTTTCTTGAGTGAGTGCCTTTAATTACACAGATTCTCAATTCCACCTTCCGTCGCTGTTCAACCTCAGAAGAGAAGGAGGCAAATGGTTTTTCTCAGTCTGACATTGACAATCTCACTGTTCGTAGCTTCAGGAGCACTGGATGGAGCTGTGGCCTCTTCATCGCTAGGCCCAATATGGGCACCAACGGGAAGTCCACTGGCCCTGTGCTGGGATTGGTCAACCCAGGCGGTGAGCTGAACAAAATATCCCACCCAACATCACACCACCTGAAACCAACTCCCACCTTCCCATGGGTTCAGCTGGGTCTGTCCCTACACCTTACCTCTTGAACCTGTACCATCCGTAGACAAGATCTCTGTCACACTGCCGCTGTCCCACACACTCTGTACCAGTACAATCGCTGCTTCTCCAGGACTGGTTCAGCACCCTGTAATCTACACATGGATCAGTGAGCGCTGAGTCTGGGTCTGAGTGACAGAGAGATGTTTAACGTTAATAGATAAAGTACAGTCAATCTCACACAGAGACTTGTGGCCACCCTCTCCCTCCCTCAAACAGATAACAACAACCTCAATGCAGGAGTGAGCGTCAGGGGATGGGGGAATCTCAGCGACGTGGAGGGATTGGAGAAAGTGGTGAATGTTACCCCCAGGGAAGAGGTGAAGAAGGAAAGGAGATTTTCCTCATTCACTACACTCCACTCATTCACTCCTTCGTACTCCCCTCCTCACTCCATCCCTCTTCACTGAGTCACTCCAACCCACTCCTTCTGTCACTCTGTTCTTCTCACCTCTGTCACTGTGTCATTCTCCTCCTCAGTCACTCTGTGCATTTCCGCCTCAGTCACTCTGTCACTCTCTCCCTCAGTCACTCTGTCCCTCTCCCCTCCATTTACTCTGTCCCTCTCCCCCTCCGTCACTCCGTCCCTCTCCCCCTCAGTCACTGGGTGTGTCAGTGTCCTGGTATATCCAGTCTCACCCTCCTGGGTCATTTTGAAACAGCAATATACCTGTGCAATAAACAGCCTCACAGCCTGGTGTCGGTTTCAGCTCATAGACAAAGTAACTGCTACAGTTTTTAATCCTGATCTCTCGCTTCCAGCTGCAGAAATTGCTACTCCAGCTGAAGAGATCCCAATGGCTGGTGAAACAGACTGTCCCGGTTACTTCCCCCTGTTCTGGGGTGGGATGTGATCCTGAAATGAGGTGTATAAATATTGGAGAGTGTAAGCGATGTGAACAGTGCTGGACAGTGAGAGTAAATCTGATATTGTAAAGTCTGACTCTACCCTGTAACCAGCCTGGATGAGGTGTGGAGCAGTGTCCCAGTGCAATCCGTTTCTCTGGAATCTTCCATCCGCCAGAACTGGAATAACAATCAGAAAGACAATTTTATATTTCCCCACTCCCCGAGGGATTGAGTCTCACTTTCAACCCCACTGCCCCAGGAAGGAAGTGTCATGTTCTCCAAACTCCCCCTGAGACCAATTCCCGCATTCCCCTCATTTCCCGTGGGAGTGAGTCCCACATTCTCCTTCTTTCCCTTGGAAGCGAGTCCCACATTCTCTCCCAACACCCAGAGGAGCGAGCTCCCAATTCACCCCGGGCTCCTTGGGAGCAAAATAAACATTCTCCCAATTCCCCATGGCAATGCATTCCATGTTATCCCACCTCTTCTCGTGGGAGTGCATCCCACATTCTTCCCTTACACCACATGGGAAGGTGACACACTCTCCTCACTCTGGCCTGGGAGCGAGTCCCACATTCCCCATCACTGTCCGTGGACGAGGATTGAACTTTCTCCACAGTCCCCAATCAGAACAAGTCCCATTTTCTCCCAGACTCCCTGTGGGAGGGAGCCCCAAATTGGCCTCAATCCTTGTGGAAGGAAGGTTCACACACTCGACATTCCCCATGGGAACGAATCCCACATTCTCCCCAATCCCTTGATAAAGAAGCTTCTCCTGAATTCCAGTATCAGATTTGTCTCAAACTATCCATCTTCAAAGCACCCCTCGCCAGTCCGACTCTCGCTCGGGAGTGGAAGCATCTTTTCTTGAGTGAGTGCCTTTAATTACACAGATTCTCAATTCCACCTTCCGTCGCTGTTCGACATCAGAAGAGAAGGAGGCAAGTGGCTTTTCCTAGTCTGACATTGACAATCTCACTGGTCATAGCTTCAGGAGCACTGGATGGAGCTGTGGCCTCATCATTGCTGGACCCAACGTGGGCACCAACAGGAAGTCTACTGGCCCTGTGCTGGGATTGGTCAACCCAGGCGGTGAGCTGGACAAAATATCCCACCCGTCATCACACCACTTGAAACCAACTCCCACCTTCCCATGGGTTGAGCTGGGTCTGTCCCCACACCTTACCTGTTGAACCTGTACCATCCGTAGACAAGATCTCTGTCACACTGCCGCTGTCCCACACACTCTGTCCCAATACAATCGCTGCTTCTCCAGGGCTGGTTCAGCACCGTGTGATCTACACACGGGTCAGTGATTGCTGAGTTTTGGTCTGAGTGACAGAGAGATGTTTAACGTTCATAGATAAAGTACAGTCAATCTCACACGGAGACTTGTGGCCTCCCTCTTCCTCCCTCACTCAGATAACAACAACCTCAATGCAGGAGAGAGTGTGGGGGAGGTAGGAGGATCTCAGTGAGGTGGAGGGAGTGGAGAAAGTGGGCAATGTTCCTAACAGGGAAGGGATGAAGGGGGAATGGAGACATCTCTCAATCTCTACACTGCACCCCACTCCCCTCGCTCACTGCACCCAACTCCCCTCGCTCACTGCACCCCACTCCCCTCGCTCACTGCACCCCACTCCCCTCGCTCACTGCACCCCACTCCCCTCGCTCACTGCACCCCACTCCCCTCGCTCACTGCACTGCTCACTGCACCCCACTCCCCTCGCTCACTGCGCCCCACTCCCTCGCTCACTGCCACTCCCTCACCCTCCGCACCCCTCGCTCACTGCACCCCACTCCCCTCGCTCACTGCGCCCCCCCCCCTCGCTCACTGCGCCCCACCCCCTCGCTCACTGCCCCCACCCCCCTCGCTCACTCCCTCGCCCCTCGCTCACTGCACCCACCCCCCTCGCTCACTGCCCCCACCCCCCTCGCTCACTGCGCCCCACCCCCCTCGCTCACTGCACCCCACCCCCCTCGCTCACTGCGCTCGCTCACTGCGCCCCACCCCCCTCGCTCACTGCGCCCCACCCCCTCGCTCACTGCGCTCACCGCCCCACCCCCCTCGCTCACTGCACCCCACCACCCCCCCTCGCTCACTGCACCCCACCCCCCTCGCTCACTGCACCCCACCCCCTCGCTCACTGCACCCCACTCCCCTCGCTCACTGCACCCCACCCCCCTCGCTCACTGCACCCCACCCCCCTCGCTCACTGCCACTGCACCCCACCCCCTCGCTCACTGCACCCCACTCCCCTTGCTCACTGCACCCCACTCCCCTCACTCAGTTCAGCTCCCTCCCTCACTGTACACCCCAGCCCCTTCACTCACTACACCCCTTCCCTCACTCACTACACCCCACTCCTCTCACTCACTACATCCCACTGCCCTCACTCACTACACCCCACTCGTCTCACGCACTGAACCCCACTCTCCTCACTCAATCCACCCCACTCCCCTCACTCACTCCTTCATACTCCCCTCCTCACTCCATCCCTCTCCCCAGAGCCACTCCATCCTTCTCCTCCTCAGTCACTCCATGCCCAACCCCCAGTCACTCCGTCCCTCTCCCCCGAGTCACTCAAGCTTCTCCCCCTCAGTCACTCTGTCCCTCCCTCTCCCCCTCAGTCACTCCTCCTTCTCCCCCTCAGTCACTCCGTCCCTCTCCCCCTCAGTCACTCTCCCTCTCCCCCTCAGTCACTCCATCCCTCTCCCCCTCAGTCACTCCGTCCCTCTCCCCCTCAGTCACTCCGTCCCTGCCCCCCTCAGTCACTCCGTCCCTCCCCCCTCAGTCACTCCGTCCCTCTCCCTGTCAGTCACTGTGTGCGTCAGTGTCCCGGTATATCCAGTGTCACCCTACTGTGTCATTTTGAAACAGCAATGTACCTGTGCAATAAGCAGCGTTCCAGCCTGGTGTCGGTTTCAGCTCATAGACAAAGTAACTGCTGCAGTTTTTAATCTTGATCTCTGGCTTCCAGGCGCAGTGATTCAAAATCCCGGTAAAACAAACTGTCCGTTTTACTTCCCCCTGTTCCAGGGTGGGATGTGATCCTGAAATGAGGTGTATAAATATTGGAGAGTGTAAGCGATGTGAACAGTGCTGGGCAGTGAGAGTAAATCTGATATTTTAAAGTCTGACTCTACCCTGTAACCAGCCTGAAAAAAATGTGGAGCAGTGTCCCCATGCGACCGTGGTCTCCGGAATCTTCCATCCTCCAGAACTGGAACAACAATCACAGAGACAGAGAATTACAGAGTGATACAGCTGGGATTGAGAGCCATTCAGTCCTCTGTGTCCCTGCTAGCCCCTGTGAATGATCTATCCAATGTTGCCTCACTCCCCTCCTATTCTCTCCCCACTGGATTTTCCGCCTCTCCTTCCAGTATTTACCCGATATCCTTTCCAAATGTTTCCATTTTATCTACTTTGCTGGCCCTTCGGCCCATCTCTATGTGTTGGTGGTGGAGTGAGTGAATGTTTGTAGTTAGCGTGTGGATCGAGCTGTCCTGTCCTGTTCTATCCCGAATGGTGTTGAGCCCCCACTCATCCAGGGAAATGGAGAGAATCCCAACAGGCCCGTGAGTTTTGTGCTTGTACGCGGTGGACTGGCTTTGGTGGGTTCCTGTCTGCAGATTGCCAGCTTCGGACCTGCTCTGGTAGCCACAGTATATCAATCACTGTTCAGTTTATGGTCAATGGTAACCCCCAGGAGGGTGATAATGGTGGAGGAGGTGGAGACTGGTGGTGGTGGTAGAGGAGGTGATGGTGGGGGTGGGTTATGGTTGGGGGGTGTGGTGGAGGTGAGGATAGTGATGAGAAGAATTTACCGACTGCTGTTTCCCATCCAACCCTCAGGACCAGCCCAACCCCTTCTCCCTCTCTGCCTCCCCCCCACCCCCCACCCTCCCACACACAAACATCCCCCAGCCCTCCATCCCCACCCTGCGCCCCCTACCCCTCTCCCTGCACTGGTACCTCTGACCATCGCAGTGTCTCTGCAGTGACTGTATCCACACTGACCCTTTCCTCCCGCTGGGCCCAATTTATCAGGAAATGTCACTGCCCTCTACCTTTTAAACCGGTACCAGCCTGGATGAAGATTATCATCGCACTTCAAGTCGTTGTCACATTCTTTCCAGCCACAACTCCTGCTCCTCCAGGAATCGTTCAGCACAGTGTGATCCTCACAAGGGTCAGTGTGTGCGGAGTCCTGAACTGAGACACATGTTTAATGTTAATACAATCTGCAGTTCGTTTTCCAAAGAGGATTCTGGTTATTGAAGAACTGAAAACCTCGCCTTCGACACCTGCTCGAATCCAATTGAAAATATTACACACTCGGTCTCAAATCTTTATTAGGTGGATTGGCCATGCTAAATTGTCCCTCAGTGTCGAAAGATGTGCAGGTTAGGGTGGATTGGCCATGCTAAATTGCCCCTTAGTGTCCAAAGATGTGCAGGTTAGAACATAGAACAATACAGCACAAATAGGCCCTTTGGCCCACAAGTTGTGCCGAACACATCAAAACCTACCCAGCCATAGACCTATCTATAGCCCCCAATCCCATTGGATCCCACATACTCATCCAGAAGTCTTTTAAAAGACCCCAGCGAGTTTGCCTCGACCACCACCGATGGCAGCCGATTCCATTCACTCACCACCCTCTGAGTGAAAAACTTTCCCCTAGCATCCCCTCTGTACTTGCTTCCCTGCACCTTAAATCTGTGCCCTCTCGTCGCGACCATTTCAGCCCTGGGAAATAGTCTCTGAGAGTCCACCCTATCTAATTCTCTCAACATCTTGTAAACCTCTATCAGGTCGCCTCTCAACCTTCGTCTCTCCAGGGAGAACAGTCCCAGCTCCCTCAACCTGTCTTCATAAGGCATGCCTCCCAATCCAGGCAACATCCTTGTAAATCTCCTCTGCACCCTTTCAATAGCTTCCACGTCCTTCCTATAGTGAGGCGACCAGAACTGCGCACAGTACTCCAAGTGTGGTCTGACAAGGGTCCTATAAAGCTGCAGCATTACCTCCTGACTCCTGAACTCAATCCCTCGATGAATGAAGGCCAGTACACCGTAAGCTTTCTTAACCACATCCTCCACCTGGGAGGCCGATTTGAGAGTCTTATGGACCCGGACCCCAAGATCCCTCTGCTCTTCCACACAGCTCAGACTCCTACCTTTGATAGTGTACTCATTCATCCCGTTGGATCTGCCAAAATGGACCACAACACATTTATCCGTGTTGAAGTCCATCTGCCACTTCTCCGCCCAGTCTTGCATCCTGTCAATGTCATGCTGCAACTTCTGACATCCCTCCAGACCATCCACAACACCACCGACCTTCTTGTCATTGGCGAACTTACTCACCCATCCCTCCACTTCCTCATCCAGGTCATTTATGAAAATAACAAACACTAAGGGTCCTAGAACAGATCCCTGGGGCACTCCACTGGTGACCGACCTCCATGCAGAAAAAGAGCCATCCACGACCACACTCTGCCTTCTGCAGGCAAGCCAGTTCTGGATCCACAAGGCCAAAGCCCCTTGGATCCTATGCCCTCTCACCTTCTCAAGAAGTCTTCTTGGGGGACCTTGTCAATTGCCTTGCTGAAGTCCATGTACACCACGTCCACTGCTGTTAGCCCTTATCCCCAAGCCAGCCCTGGAACCACTGAGGCCATGCAAATATGTGACTTCGGATGTATGAATCACGAGAACTCTCGTAGTGCCCAGCACAAAGTACACAATGTACACATCCGCTTCCTTAATATCTACAAACTCAATCTTTTCAGTCTGCCGCAAACTTGTAGTGCATCCTCCTAGATCACTTTCCACCGTGAATACTGAGGCAAAGTACTCATTAAGCACCTCTGCCATTTCTTCCGGTTCCACACAGACTTTTCCCCCTTCACCTTTTGTAGGTCCTATCCCTTCTCTTCTCATCCTTTTACTTTCCACATATTTGTAGAAGGCCTTGGGATTCTCCTTAATCTTACCTGCCAAGGCCTTCTCATGACCCCTTCTGGCTGTCCTAATTTCCTTTTTAAGCTCTCTTCTATAAGCCTTATACTTCTCTAGGTCCCCAACATCTCCTAGCTCTCTGAACCTTTTATAAACCTTTCTTTTCTTCCTGACTAGGTTCACCACAGCCTTCGTGCACCACGGTTCCCTCGACCTACCAAAACCTCCTTGCCTCACCGGAACGTTGTCGTGCAGAGCTCCAGACAAGCATTCCTTGAATATCTGCCACCTTCCTTCTGTGCTTTTCCCCAAAAAAACCTCCTTCCAGTTTATTCACCCCAACATCTGCCTGATGTCTTCATATTTCCCCTTATTCCAGACAAACACCTTCCTAGCCTGCCTGATCCTATCCTTTTCCAATGCAAGGGTGAAGGAGATAGAATTATGATCTCCATCCCCAAGATGCTCTCCTACCGAGAGATCCATCAGCTGTCCTGGTTCATTAGCTAGTACCAGGTCCAGTACAGCCTCTCCTCTCGTAGGCTTGTCCACGTGCTGTGTCGGGAAACCCTCCTGAACATACCTAACAAACTCCTCCCCATCCAAACCCCTTACCATTGGGATATTCCAGTCGATGTTTGGGAAATTGAAGTCTCCCGTCACAACAACTCTGTTATTTCTACATCTCTCCAGTATCTGTTTCCCTATCTGCACCTCAACTTCCCTGTCACTATTGGGCGGCCTATAGAATACACCCAGCAACGTCACCGACCCTTTGCTATTCCTAACTTCCACCCACAGAGACTCCGTAGACATTCCCTCCTCGGTATCCACCTTCTCTGCAGCCATGACACTGTCCCTGATCAACAGTGCCACTCCACCACCTCTTTTGCCTCCCTCCCTGTCCTTCCTGAAGGATCTGAATCCCGGGACCTGTAGTACCCAGTCCTGTCCCTGAGACATCCAAGTCTCTGTAATAGAACATAGAACATAGAACAATACAGCACAGAACAGGCCCTTCGGCCTTCGATGTTGTGCCGACCAAAATAAAAAGCAATGCCCCTCCTAACTAAACCATTCCCTTCTCATCCACATACTTATCAACTAACCTCTTAATGGCCACCACATCACAATCCCAAGCAGTAATCCACGCCCTAAGTTCATCCACCTTATTTACTACTCTCCTGGCATTAAAATAGACACACTTCAGCCCCTCAGACTGGACATTTCCCTTCTCCCCCACTCTTCTAACCTGCCTCTCATCCTGCCTAGAGTCCTTCCCTACCTGGGAGCTAACGTCCTTGCTCCCAGTCTCCACATCACTATTCCCTCCCCCTAACCTTTCTAGTTTAAAGTCCCCCCAGTAGCCCTAGCCAGTCTTCCCGCCAAGATATTAGTCCCCCTGGGATTCAGCTACCAGCCGTCTTTGCTGTACAGGTCACACCTGCCCCTAAAGAGGTCCCAATGATCCAGGAACCGGAATCCATGCCCCCTGCTCCAGTCCCTCAGCCACGTATTCAACCTCCATCTCATACTATTCCTGCTCTCACTCTCCCGAGAAGCAGGCAGCAATCCTGACATTACTACCTTCACTTTCCTCTTTCTCAGCTGCCTACCCAGTTCCCTACAATCCCTTTTCATGTCCACTTCCCTCTTCCTTGCCTATGTCAGCAGTACCTATATGTGCTACAACTTCCAGTTCCTCACCATCCCCTTTCAGGATGTCTGGGACGCGTCCAGAGACATCCCGAATCCCAGCTCCAGGGAGACATACCACATCCGCGACTCCCGTCTGCGTCCACAAAAACGCCTGTCCGCCCCCCTCACTAGGGAGTCTCCTCTGAGCACTGCCTTTTTGCTCTGTTTTTTTAGGTTTTTGTTTTTTTCAGCTCCAGGGAGCTGGCCACCGCTGCCTCCCTTGGATGAGCTGTCCCCCACAGTAGTACTCAGGCAAGCGTACTTATTTTGAAGGGGGACATCCACCGGTGTACTTTCCATCACCTGAGGTTTCCCCTTCCTAATAGTTACCCATGTGCCTTCTCCCCTTTGCCCTGGTGTGACTACTTGTCTGTAGCTCCTATTAATAATCTCCTCATTCTCCCTAATGAGTCGAAGGTCCTCAAGCTGCATTTTCAGTTCTTTTACCTGGTCCCGTAGGGATTGCAGCTCCACACAGCGATCACAGGTATGGACATCTGGGAGACCAGGAGCCTCCAAGACTTCCCACATGTTACACTGGCAACAACATGCTGGCCTCACACCCATGCTTCCCCCTTTTTAGTAACCCAGAGAAAAAAAAGTAAGAAAGATTAAAAAAAAAACTTACCTTACCTCCCCTTTTTGCTTACGCCCTGTGAACCAAGGACCTTACAGCTCACACAAAAACAAACTTACCTGCTCCTTCTCAGGTCTCCTCTCTCTCTCTCTCTCTCTCTCAGGTTAGAGGAGGAGGGTGTGTTGGGATACTCTACTTGTGTAGAGTATCGGGATTCCACACCACCCCAATTTATAGTGAAGTTGAAAAAAAACTACACTATTCAAGGTGCTTTGCAACATCTTCCGGGTTTACAAGTTTTAAAAGTTTAAAAAAATTAGTAAAATTTAGACTTAAAAAATTGCTGTACTCACTCACAAGCTCTCCACTCGCAATTCTCTGCCTCTCCACAGCGCTCCCAAGGAACAAATAAGGTTCCTCAATTAAGGTTCCTTAACAATTAATCCACACAATTAAGGTTGTGTGGATTGGCCATGCTAATTTGTCTCTTAGTTTCCAAGTATGCGTAGGTTGGATGGATTGGCCATGCTAAATTGTCCCTTAGTTTCCAAATATGCGTAGGTTAGGTGGATTGGCCGTGCTAAATTGCCCCTCACTGCCCAAAGATGTGCAGCTTGGGTGGATTGACCATGTTAAATTGCCCCGTTGTTTCAAAAGATGTGCAAGTTAGGTGGATTGGCCATGCTAAATTGTCCTTTAGTGTTCAAAGATGTTTAGGTTAGCTGGATTGGCCATGCTAAATTGTCCCTTCGTGTCCAAAGATGTGCAGGTTGGGTGGATTGGCCATGCTAAATTGTCCCTTAGCGTTCAAAGATGTTTAGGTTAGCTGTATTGGCCATGCTAAATTGTCCCTTCATGTCCAAAGATGTGCAGGTTGGGTGGATTGGCCATGCTAAACTGCCCCTTAGTGTTCAAAGTTGTTTAGGTTAGCTGTATTGGCCATGCTAAATTGTCCCTTCGTGTCCAAAGATGTGCAGGTTGGGTGGATTGGCCATGCTAAACTGCCCCTTAGTGTCCAAAGTTGAGTTAGCTGGGAGAATACCCTTGCTAACTGCACAGTTTAACTGGGATGGTGCGGAGTGAAATCTCTAATTAAATTCTCTTTCAGAGAACTGAATCGGCTGAATTCCCTCCTCCTGCACTGTTGGCGTTCTGTGGAGTTGGCTAACCCGCACTCAAAAGTAAAAGGATGAACTGTCGACAATCAATGGACAATATAGAAGCAGGTAAATTATTGGCATCATCAGCAGATTTGCTAATGATGCCAATATATGCAGTGAAGATTCTTTTTTAAGAATGCAAAGATATTGAGAAGGGATATAATTAGTCTATGTGAGCAAGTCAACTCGTCAGATGAAATGGAAACTTATATTTAAATAGACAGAGACTGAAGTATACTGAAGGGTACAGTGCGGTGAGATAGGGTTGTACGTTAATCATGCAAGTATAGTATGCTCAAAAGGCAATAAATGCAGAAGGCAATAATATTTTCGCATCTGGGAAGGCGATAGCCTAGTGGAGCTAAGACTAGATTGTTAATCCAGAAAATCTCCCAATGTTCTGGGTTCGAATCCTTGGAAGAAAAGAGCGTGTGTGTTGCGTTGTACAATAAGCTCATCGCTCATTCTCCGACTTTCCAATGAATAAATTTCTCGCCTGCTATCCTCTCCCGATAACTCAGGCCCAATAGTTGTGGCAATATCCTTCTTTGATGTTTATTAATTTCTTTCCAATAACATCCGGGGGTGGGGGGGCCGACACTCTACGATAGGCGGAGGTTCAATGGATTGGCCATGCTAAACTGCCCCCTGAGTGTTAGAGGGACGAGCAGGTTTACGTACATTGGGGTTATGGGGATTGGTGGGTTTGCAGACAAGGTGGGCCGAATGCCCTCATTCTGCACTGTCGTATTCCATAAACTATTTCTTCTACACTGCACCCAATACAACCAAGAGCAGCCTCACCACGCACTTGTACACATTTAACATATCAAATATTAATTGGATTACAATGAGATGAAAAAAAGGAGAATTGAATTAATGAATTGAACCAGCATGTAAATATACATGAATTTCAATATTAAATCAGAAAAGCACGTACGACAGCAAAATACATCTGAGGAATGGACAAATGTAACTGGGGAATTATTAACGCCCAAGTTCAATTCAAGAACATTGATTTCAGGGTCCCTCAACGTGAGAACAGTTGCACAAATCTCTTGCTAGGAAAGCAAAATACAAGAGGGATGACAATAAATGGCATTCATTGATACGATTCTTGGTATCATTCATACTTAAAGACATTACACCCAGATAATCGGGAAATACAAACAAAAATGTAGCAATGAATAATGTTCAGAAATGGAAGGTATGCCCAAAATCTGCAATTTGTGTAAGCAAACCATTTTTCAACCTCTCCAATCCCATTTCTCCCTCTGCTACAGGTTATATAAATGCTGAGGTATTGGTATTTTATTTCCTGCTTCCATGTTGTACTATTCAGGTTGGTTATTCTTGTACAGGCTGCAGACTTTGGCAATGAAGTTTCCTCTCTGCTTTTGTTCCTGTTTGAAAGGGTGACCCTTATCTATCCACACTCATAACCGTCAAAACATCCCCTGTAATTGTGCAGGGCGTTGGTGAGGCCACACCTGGAGTATCGTGCGCAGTTTTGGTCTCCTTATCTGAGGAAGGATGTTCCTTGCTATCGAGGGGACCGCAGCGAGGGTTTTCCAGGCCGATTCCTGGGATGGCAGCTCTGTCACATGAGGAGAGACTGATTCGTTTCGGATTATATTCATGGAGTTTAGAAGACTGAGATAGAATCTCGTAGAAATGCATAAGATTATAAGAGAGTTCGATAAGGTAGATTAAGAAAGAATGTTCCCAATAGGGGTTAGAGATTACATAGAACATAGAACATAGAACATTACAGCACAGAACAGGCCCTTCGGCCTTCGATGTTGTGCCGACCAAAATAAAAAGCAATGCCCCTCCAAACTGAACCATTCCCTTCTCTTCCATATGCTTATCAATTAACCTCTTAAACGCCACCAAACTTGGCGCAATGGATGATTATCTGGAAAGTGGGAGGGAAAATGTTCCTTACATATCCGTGTTGGTCTAAAGGGATTCTTCTTCCTGTACGATTCTATAATTCTATAACCATTTAAAATTCTGCTTCAGAATTCTAATCACCCATCGAAGCCTCGCCTTTCCTTCCCCGTCAATAGATTTTTTTTCTCTCTGAAAGCTTCCTTTGAGGCATCCCCAAAATTCGGGCAATCTCCAGGTAGATCATGAGCATGACTCACTCGGGTAACCCAGTAACAGCGACAGTAACATTCCTTGTCTCACTGGGGGAGGTCTCCAGGAGTTTAGAAAAGGGGAACCTCATCGAAAGTTGTACAATGATAAGAGGGTTAGATTCAGAAAGATTGTTCCCAACTGTGGGGAAGTAAAGAACTAGTGGGTGGGAGAGTCCCTGGGTGTGCTCTTGGAATGCCATAATACACAAAGCATTGGGCCTGGTAAATGGTTTGGAGGACATGTTTCTGTGACATGTTGGTGCAGGCTCGATGGGCCAAAGGGCCTCTTCTTCACTGCATATGACTCTACGATTTTATGACGCTTTTAAATTATGCTTCAAAATTCTGATCACCCGTCAAAACATTTCCGTGCCCCCGTCGATAGACTATCTTTTTTTCCGAACACATTTCTATTGAGGCATTCCCAAATATTTTTTTAACAAAAAAAGATAAAGCACGCAACCTTCAGGGAGAAAGAATGAACATTCAGTGTATCGTAAGCACAACTCACTCAGGTAACTCAGAAGCAGCAGCAGCAGCGGAACACTCATTTCGCTTGGGCGATATTCTAGAAGGGAGAACTCAGAGTTAGAATTGGAGAAAGGGGAGGAAGGCCGATCCAACTCAAAATCCTGGAGAGTGAATCAACCAGTGAAGTGAGTCAGCTGGACATCTTTCCCTCACTGAATCCCCACAGGTAGAAATTGACACTACCCGTTGAAATCAATTTTCCTTGATTTCAATGCTTTCCTGTTTATTGATTCAATTCCAGCCTCCACTGAATATGTAGAATCAGAGGATTTCTACAATCAGAAGGAAACGGCTATATCTACAATATCTACAATAGGAATCTACAATCTAAAATAGGAATATCTACAATAGGAATATCTACAATACTCACAATAGGAATATCTACAATATCTACAATAGGAATATCTACAATGGGAGTAACTACAATATCCACAATATCTACAATAGGAATATCTACAATAGAAATATCTACACTGGAAATATCTACAATAGGAATAACTACAATATCTACAATAGGAATAACTACAATATCTATAATAGGAATATCTATAATAGGAATATCTACAATAGTAATATCTTCAATAGGAATATCTACAATATCTACAATAGGAATATCTACAATAGGAATATCTACAATACTCACAATAGGAATATCTACAATGGGAGTAACTACAATATCTACAATATCTACAATAGGAATATCTACAATAGAAATATCTACAATAGAAATATCTACAATGTCTATAATAGGAATATCTATAATAGGAATATATACAATAGTAATATATTCAATAGGAATATCTACAATATCTACAATAGGAATATCTACAATACCTACAGTAGGAATATCGACAATGTCTACAATAGAAATATCTACAATAGGAATATCTACAATATCTACAATAGGAATATCTACACTATATACAATAGGAATATCTACAATAGGAATATCTACAATATCTACAATAGGAATGTCCACAATATCTACAATAGGAATGTCTACAATAGAAATATCTACAATGGGAACATCTACAATAGGAATATCTAATATATCTACAATAGGAATATCGACAATGTCTACAATAGGAATGTCTACAATAGAAATATCTTCAATAGGAATATCTACAATATCTACAATATGAATGTCTACAATAGAAATATCTACAATATCTACAATGGGAACATCTACAATATCTACAATGGGAGTATCTACAATAGGAATATCTACAATAGGAATATCTACAATACCTACAATAGGAATATCGACAATGTCTACAATAGAAATATCTACAATAGGAACATCTACAATATCTACAATAGGAATGTCTACAATAGAAATATCTACAATATCTACAATAGGAATATCTACAATATCTACAATAAGAATATCTGCAATATCTACAATAGGAATATCTACAATAGAAATATCTACAATATCTCCAATGGGAACATCTACAATATCTACAATGGGAATATCTACAATAGGAATATCTACAATAGGAATATCTACAATAGAATATTACAATATCTACATGGAAATCTCAATATTACAATGGAATATCTACAATAGGGAATCTACATGTTCTACAATAGGAATATCTACAATATCTACAATAGGAATTCTACAATATCTACAATAGGAATATCTACAATATCTACAATAGCAATATCTACAATAGGAATATCTACAATAGAATATCTACAATATTACCTACAATATCTATAATAGGAATGTCTACAATATCTACAATAGGAATATCTACAATGGGAATATCTACAATGGAATATCACAATATGTACAATAGAAAAATTTGGAATACCTTCAATAGAATATCACAATAGGAATATCTGTAATATCTACAAAGGAATATTAAATAGAAATACTAATGTTCATAGGTTCAGTAGGAATGTCTCAAAGGAACATCTGCATATTTACAATAATTCTAACGATCAATGGTATTACAATATCTACAATAGGAATATCTACAATATCTACAGTAGGAATATCTACAATAGGAATACTTCAATAGGAATATGTACAAGGGAATATTTGGTTTTCTAAATAGGAATATTAAATATCTACAATAGGAATATCTGCAGAAGGAATATTTGCAATAGGAATATCTTCAATAAGACTATCTACAATAGCAATATCTACAATAGAAATATCTACAATAGAATATCTACAATAGGAATCTACAATCTACAATGGGAACATATACAATAAGAATATCTATAATAGGAATATCTACAATGGGAATATTTTCAATTGGATTATCTGTAATGTCTACAACACCAATATCTACAATAGGAATAACTACAATAGCAAAATCTACAACAGAAATATCTACAATAGGAATATCTACAATTACTACAACAGGAGTCTTCAATCTACAATAGGAATATTTACAGTAGGAATATCTACAATAGGAATACCTTCAATAGGAATAAGTACAATGGAAATACCTACAGTATCTACTATAGGAATATGTACAATGGGAATATGTACAGTAGGAACATCTACATAGGAATATCTGCATTTTCTACAATAGGAATATCTACAATAGGAAGCTGTATAATATTTACAATTGGGATATCTATCGTAGAAATATCTACAAGAGAAATATTTACAATATCTACAGTAAGAATATCTACAATAGGAGTATCAAAAATATCTTCAATAGTAATATCTACAATAGGAATATCTACAATAAGAATATCTACAATATCTACAAAAGGAATGTCTGCAATAGGAATATCTACAATAGGAATATCTACAATGCAGGAAAAAAAAGGCTTTACAGCCCATCAAGACAGCACTGAGAGCAACCCTACCCAAGTTCTATTATCGTAACCCCTGACACTAACAAGGAATTGAGCTTGTTATAAAAGTTCCTTTTAAACTCACTTCCTCCCCAGACCCTCCTGAGGCAGTCTTGCTGTGTGAGAGAGACAGTGAGTTCAGTCTGATTGCTTCCTCCTCAATGGACAGGTAAAGCCTGTTTTGAGGGTTGTCACTCCCTGGTAAACCCCATTAGATGTTAGTGAGGTGAGACTGGCAGTATAGCTGCTTTTGGCTGGGATATTATCAACTGAACGCACACAGCTCTGGAGAGCAGGAGGAAATGTGGAGAATGTGGAACCCCCACACATACAGCGACCTAAGCCGGGAATCAAACCTGGTCTTAGGATGCAGCATAGCTAACTGCTGTGCCACCCAATTCATAGTATATTAGACTCACAACTTCTCAATGTCATAAGAACATAATAAATAGGAGCAGGAGTCAGCCATCCAGCCCCTCGAACCTGCCCCGCCATTCAATAAAATCATGACTGATCTGAAGTGGATCAGTTCCACTTTCCCGCTTTCTCCCCTTAATTCCCTTGTCTATCAGAGGCAGTGAATTCAGTCCGATTACTTCCTCCTCAATGGACAGGTACAGTCTGTTTTGAGAGTTGTCACTCCCTGGTAAACCACAACATCCCATTAGATGTTAGTGACGTGGGACTGTCAGTATGGCTTGAATATTATCAACTAGGACATTTACTTCCAAACACCACAATCCACTCAGTTTCAACAGCTACCCGTGACTTCAACATGTTCAGCGAGGAAGCCTCCACCACTTCTACGGGCAGAGAATTCCAAAGATTCAACACCCTTTAAGTGAAGAAGCTCCTGCTCAACTCCAGTCTAAACTGCCCTCCCCTTATTTTGAGGCTGTGCCCTCTAGTTCTGCTATCCTTTCGAAGCGGAAAGAATCTCTCTAACTCTACCCTATCTATCCCCTACATTATCTTATAAGTCTCTACAAGATTCCTCCTTCTAAACTCCAATGAGTACAAACCTAGTCTACTCAATCTCTCCTCATGTCCTGCATGCCCCTCTCCCTTCCTCCTGTATAGAAACCTTTCTAATGGTCTAACACATTCCAATTCATAAAAACTGTTATCGATACAGCTTTTACACAGCACAGTGTCACAGTAGTGAGTGCGCTGCTGCCTCACAGTGCTGGGGACCCAGGTTCGAGACCACCCTTAGTGACTCTCTGTGTGCCGTTTACACATTCTCCCCTTGCTTGTGTGGCTTTTCTCCAGTTGCTTACCACAGTCCCAAAGATGTGTGGGGTTGGATAGACTGGCCATGCGAAGTTGCCCAGGAGGGGCGTGATGGTAAATATGTGAGCTTACACGAATAGGACCTGGGTGGGTTGCTGTCGGTGCAGGATTAATAGTCGGAATGGGCTCTTTTTTGTTTTGCACTGTAGGGATTCTGTGATACAGAAGGAGAATTAGACACAGAGATGAGAAAATAACGAGAAGTAAACTTGTCCTTTTAAACCCTCTTCCTTACCTGACCCTCCTGAGGCAGTCTCGCTGTGTGTGAGGGGGAGAGAGAGAGAGGCAGTGAGTTCAGTCCGATTGCTTCCTCCTCAATGGACAGGTACAGTCTGTTTTGAGAGTTGTCACTCCCTGGTAAACCACACCTTCCCATTAGATGCTAGTGACGTGGAACTGTCAGTATGGCTGGAATATTATCAACTGGGACATTAATTTCCACACACCACAATCCACTCAGTTTTAACAGCGTGAGTGAATATACTCCGAGCTGAGTTTGTCACAGTCAGGGTTGTGTCAGCCTTGGAGAATTGCTGTTCTGTTTGAACATTCACGAAGTGCTGGGGAGAAAATGTTTGCACATTTTATTCACCTTCATCACTAACTCCAAGACATCAGTGTGGGAATTCCTCAGGGTTATTGTCCTGGTCCCAACCATCTTCATCTGTCTCATCCACGGCTTCCTTCATTCACAAGGTCAGGAGTGGGGATGTTTGCTGATGTTTAGACAATATTTAGCTCCATTTCTCACTCCTCAGGAACTGAAGCAGTTCACCTCCTTGAAAATGCCTCTGCAAACTCACACTTTGAGGATAAATAAGAAATAGGAGCAGGAGTTGGCCATCCAGCCCCTCGAGCCTGCTCCGCCATTCAATAAGATCATGGCTGATCCGACAGTGGATCAGTTCAACTTTCCCGCTTTCTCCCGTTAATTCCCTTCTTGGTCACAAACCTATCTACCGGTAAACATAGAACATAGACCACTACAGCACAAACAGGTCCTTCGGCCCACAAGTTGTGCCGAACACATCAAAACCTATCCAGCCATAGACCTATCTATAACCCCCAATCCCATTGGATCCCATATACTCATCCAGAAGTCTTTTAAAAGACCCAGCGAGTTCGCCTCGACCACCACCGACGGCAGCCGATTCCATTCACTCACCACCCTCTGAGTGAAAAACTTTCCCCTAGCATCCCCTCTGTACTTGCTTCCCTGCACCTTAAATCTGTGCCCTCTCGTCGCGACCATTTCAGCCCTGGGAAATAGTCTCTGAGAGTCCACCCTATCTATTCCTCTCAACATCTTGTAAACCTCTATCAGGTCGCCTCTCAACCTTCGTCTCTCCAGGGAGAACAGTCCCAGCTCCCTCAACCTGTCTTCATAAGGCATGCCTCCCAATCCAGGCAACATCCTTGTAAATCTCCTCTGCACCCTTTCAATAGCTTCCACGTCCTTCCTATAGTGAGGCGACCAGAACTGCGCACAGTACTCCAAGTGTGGTTTGACAAGGGTCCTATAAAGCTGCAGCATTACTTCCTGACTTAAATATATTCAGCGAGGAAGCCTCCACCACTTCAGAGAATTCCAGAGATTCACCACCCTCTGGGAGAAGAAGTTCCTCCTCAACTCTGTTCTAAATTGACTCCCCCTTATTTTGAGGCTGTGCCCTCTCGTTCTGGTTTCCATTCGAAGTGGAAGTATTCTTTATGAGCTAAAGTGAGAAAGTTCTTCACCCAGAAAGGTGGTGAAGGTACGGGGTTTCAATGCCGGAGAATGTACTTCTCCGTAGAAGTACAATCTACGGAGAATGTACTTCTCCGTACATTCAAAGCAAAGCATTGCGTGTTTTCAAGAAGGAATTACAAATTGTTCTTGGGACTAAAGGCATTGAGGGCTTTGAGGGGAAAAGGTGGGTCAGAATATCGACTTTGTGTGTGTGTGTGTGTGTGTGTGTACGTGTGTGTGTGTGTGTGTGTGTGTGTGTATGTGTGTGTGTGTATATGTGTGTGTGTGTGTGCATTTGTGTATGTGTATGTTTGTGCGTGTGCATATGTGTATGTGAGTGTGTGTGTCTGAGCGTGTGTATGTGCATGTGTAATTGTGTGTGTGTGTGTGTGTGTGTGTGCATGTCTATGTGTGTGTGTGTGAGAGTGTGTGTTTGTCTGTGTATATGTATGTGTTTGTGTGTGTGTGTGTGTATATGTGTGTGTATATGTATGTGTGCGCGTGTGTGTGTGTGAGAGTGTGAGGCTGTGTGTTTGTGAGTGTATATGTATGTGTTTGTGTGTGTGTGTATGTGTATGTGTGTGTGTATGTGTATTGTGCGTGTGTGTGTGTGTGTATAGTGTGTGTGTGTGTGTGTATGTGTGTGTGATGAATGTGTGTGGATATGTGTGTGTGTGTGGATGTGTGTGTGTGGATGTGTGTGTGTGTGTGGATGTATATGTGTGTGTGTGTGTGTGTATGTGTGTGTGTTTGTGTATATACGTCAGGGGTTAAACACATACTGAGAAAATTGGACTGATAATGAAAGGTTCATGTTTGGCAACATATGCAAATAAATATCAGCAAAGGGAAAGAGCAGGCAGGTTGTTTATATGTTCACAGCACGTAACATAGTGAGGTCCCTGGCATGATTTCAATATCCCAGACTGTAGGGGGTAGCACCCTCAGTGTACTGTCTCTGAAATCCCTCACTGGGGATGCGAACATGGTGCCTGTTCAAAGAACAAAGAACAACACAGCACGGGAAACGGGCCCTTCAGCCCATCAATTCTGCACTGCCCATTTTAACAGCGCAAGTTCCCTCTTCCACCCATGACCCTTGTGTATGTTTATGGAAATTCTCATTGGAAACCAGATTGAGGGGAGACCATTTAGGGACAATTTGTTAACACCAATCAGCCCAAGATCACATCTTTGGGATGTGGGAGGAAACCGGAGCTCCCGGAGAAAACCCACACATGCATGGGGAGAATGCGCAAACTCCCACACAGACACAGGCCCAAATCCATGTATCTGCACAGCACAGCGATAGTCACTGAGCTGTCGTGTTGCCCATGAAATGGTCCAGGTCAAGCGTACACAAACGACATGAAGCACTCGGATACTCTCGAAAAAAAAAAATCCAAGAGCAGCCCTCTCACGACCCATCGCGTGTTTGCCCCTTGTTAGACAACAAGGTGGACCAAAGCACCTGTAGGATAAAAGAGAAAAACATCAATAACCTGCACATCTTAGGCAAACATTCAGAAACTCAGAAATAAAAACAAGTGAGCCAGAAAATATGTTGGGAGGTCCATAGGAATCAATTGATTCCCAGGGACGTCCCAAGATTACTGATCCCTATTTTAAGTCAGTTTTCTATACCCCTCCATTCCCAGTCTGCTCATGTGCCTATCTAAGTATCTCCTAAATAACTCCAGCGTACCTGCCTCCACCACCCTACTTAGCAGTGCATTCCATACCCCCACAACCGTGTATGAAAAACCTCCCTCTAGCATCCTTTCCCCCCTCATCTTAAGCCCGTGACCCCTCGTAATATTTGTTCCCAATCAAGGAAAAAGCTTACCACTGTTTATTCTATCTATACCCCTTGTAATCTTGTACACCTCTATCAGATCTCCTCTAAGTCTACGTCTTTCTGAGGAAAACAGTCCCAATTTGCCTAATCTTTCCTCATAACTCAGACCTTCCAGACCAGGCAGCATCCTGGGAAACCTCCTCTGCACTCTCTCCAGAGTCTCCACGTCCTTCCGATAATAAGGGGACCAGAACTTGATGTAGTATTCCAAATGAGGTCTAACCAACGTTCACTATTTTCTATATCCCTCCATTCCCATTCTGTTCATGTGCCCATCTAAGTATTTCTTAAATAACTCCAGAGTACCTGCCTCCACCACTTTACTTGGCAGTGCATTCCATACCCCCACCACCCTCTGTGTGAAAAAACTCCCTCTGGCATCCAAATTATACCTTACCCGCCTCATCCTAAGCCCGTGACCCCTCGTGCTATTTGAGTCCATTCTAGGAAAAAGCTTAACCCTGTTTACTCTATCTATACCCCTCATAATCTTGTACATCTCTATTAGATCTCCTCTAAGTCTACGTCTTTCCAAGGAAAACAGTCCCAATTTGCCTAACCTCTCCTCGTAACTCAGACCTTCCATACCAGGCAGCATCCTGGTAAACCTCCTCTGTACTCTCTCCAGAGTCTCCACGTCTTTCTGGTAGTAAGGCGACCAGAACTTTCTTTACCCAAAGGGTGGTTCGGGAGTGGAATGCCCTGCCTGCAGCGGTTGTAGATGCGCCAAGTTTGGTGGCGTTTAAGAGGTTAGTTGATAAGTATATGGAAGAGAAGGGAATGGTTTAGTTTGGAGGGGCATTGCTTTTTATATTGGTCAGCGCAACATCGAAGGCCGAAGGGCCTGTTCTGTGCTGTATTGTTCTATGTTCTATGTTCTAGAACTGGACGCAGTATTCCAAATGAGGTCTAACCAACGTTTTACAAAACTGCAACATTAAAGACCAGCTCTTGTACTCTATACCCCTTCCTATAAAGGCTAGCATACCATATGCTTTCTTCACAACCTTCTCCACCTGCTTTGCCACCTTCAGAGACTTGTTCACCTGCACCCCCAGGTCTCTCTGCGTTTCTATACTCTTAATAGGTCTACCCTTTATCATATACCTCCCCCTCACAAACGTTCTTTCTCCCGAAATGCATCACCTCACATTTATCAGGATTGAATTCCATCTGCCATCTATCTGCCTAAGCTACCAGCCTATCTATGTCCTGCTGCATCGCCTGACAATGCTCCTCACTATCCGCAAGTCCAGCCATCTTTGTATCATCTTCAAACTTGCTGATCACTCCACTTACTCTCTCTTCCAAGTCATTTATTTTTATTACAAATAGAAGAGGTCCCAATACCGAGCCCTAGGGTCAGAGAGAACTCAACTCTGGGCTCCGAGAGGTTCAGCAGCAGGAATAGATGTGTAGGCAACCTAACTCGGGAGTCCAGGACACATTGAGAGCATTGATAGATTATACCCCACACACCGCATTCATGTGTTAAGTGTTAGGCAGTGCTCCCACATGAATACTCCCACAGTTAATCCCAGACACTTTCACCAAACATGCTTCACTTTAACGTTAAACACTTTGATGTCCTTTGCCCATCTCATTGGGTGAAATTCAGTCAGCATCTCACAATGCTGACACCTCACAAAGTTGAACACACACACACGGCCCTAGCTATTACACTTCCTCTTGCCATGTTTGCATTTGTTACTGAATGTGTTCTTTGTCCTGTTTCATTCTGATATGAAAATCTCATTGTTCTCACTGCACACCATTCTCTGACAAAAACCACTTCCTCCTCACTTTCTTCTTCAAATTGACAGAATGGTCAGAAAATCCCCTGACCTGCTGCGTGAATTTACCTCCCCGTAGCTTCTCGAATCATTCAGCTTCTGAATAATCACCTCCCCCTCCCCCTCCCGGCAACACCAACAGGAGGGGAACATCCTGTGACACACACGATGTGGGTGACACAGTGGGTTAGCGCTGCTGCTTCACAGCTCCAGGGACCCGGGTTCGATTCCTGGCTTCGGGCCACTGTCTTGTCTGTGTGGAGTTTGCACATTCTCCCCGTCTCTGCATGGGTTTCTCTTCAAAGATGTGCGAGTTAGGTTGATTGGCCATTGCTAAAAATTGCCCCTTAGTATCCTGAGACGTGTAGGTTTAGAGGGATAAGTGGGTAAATATGTCGGGATATGGGGTTCGGGCCTGGGTGGGATTTTGTCGGTGCAGACTCAATGGGCTGAATGGCCTCTTCCTGCACTGGATGATTCCTATGTGTAGATATAATCCCTGAATATTCAATGATTCGTGAGCTTGACAGCCTTTGTGGATTGGCCATGCTAAATTGTCCCTTAGTGTCCAAAGGTGCAGAGGTTGGGTGGATTGGCCATGCAAAATTGTCCACTTAGTGTCCAAAGATGTGCAGGTTGGGAGGGTTGGCCATGCTAAATTGCCAAGTAGTGTCCAAAGATGTGCAGGTTAGGTGGATTGGTCATGCTAAATTGCCCCTCAGTGTCCAAAGATGTGCAGGTTGGGTGGATTGGCCATGCTAAATTGTCCCTTAGTGTCCAAAGATGTGCAGGTTGGGTGGATTGGCCATGCGAAATTGCCCCTTAGTGTCCAAAGATGTGCAGGTTGGGTGGATTGGTCATGCTAAATTGCCCCTTATTGTCCAAAGATGTGCAGGTTGGGAGGATTGGCCATGCTAAATTGCCCCGTAGTGTCCAAAGATGTGCAGGTTGGGTGGATTAGCCATGCTAAGTTGCCCCTTAGTGTCCAAAGATGTGCAGGTTGGGTGGATTGGCTATGCTAAATTGCCCCTGAGTGTCCAAAGATGTGCAGGTTGGGTGGATTGGTCATGCTAAATTGCCCCTTACTGTCCAAAGATGTGCAGGTTGGGAGGATTGGCCATGCTAAATTGCCCCTTAGTGTCCAAAGATGTGTAGGTTGGGTGGATTGGCCATGCTAAGTTGCCCCTTAGTGTCCAAAGATGTGCAGGTTGGGTGGATTGGCCATGCTAAATTGCCAAGTAGTGTCCAACGATGTGCAGGTTGGGTGGATTGGTCATGATAATACCCCAGTTGGAGTATTGTGCGCAGTTCTGGTCGCCTCATTATAGGAAGGATGTAGAGGCTATTGAGAGAGTGCAGGGGAGATTTACAAGGATGCTGCCTGGATTGGGAGGCTGGCCTTATGAAGATAGGTTGAGGGAGCTGGGACTCTTCTCACTGGAGAGACGTAGGTTGAGAGGCGACCTGATAGAGGTTTATAAAATGTTGAGAGGGATAGATAGGATGGACTCTCAGAGATGATGTCCCCGAGCTGTAATGGTCACTACGAGAGGACACAGATTTAAGGTGCAGGGAAGCAAATACAAAGGAGATGTCAGGGGTAGGTTTTTCACTGAGAGGGTGGTGAGTGAATTGAATCGGCTGCCGTCAGAGGTTGTTCATGCAAACTCACTGGGGTCTTTTAAGAGACTTCTGGATGAGTATATGGAAAAGAATATGATAGGGGGTTATAGATAGGTCTGTGGATTGGTAGATGTGATCGGCGCAAATCGTGGGCCGAAGGGCCTGTTTGTGGTGTATTGTTCTATGTTCTATGTACTAAATTGCCTCTTAGTGTCAAAAAATTTACAAGTTGGGTGGATTGGCCATGCTAAATTGCTCATTAGTGTGATGTACTGGTTAGGGGGGAATGACCATGCTAATGTTGTGATGTACTGGTTAGGGGGTATTGACCATGCTACGTTGTGATGTACTGGTTAGGGGGGATTGACCATGCTATGTTGTGATGTACTGGTTAGGGGGGATTGACCGTGCTATGTTGTGATGTACTGGTTAGGGGGGATTCACCGTGCTAAGTTGTGATGTACTGGTTAGGGGGGATTGACCATGCCATGTTGTGATGTACTGGTTAGGGGGGATTCACCATGCCAAGTTGTCAAGTACTGGTTAGGGGGGATTGACCATGCTAATGTTGTGATGTACTGGTTAGGGGGTATTGACCATGCTATGTTGTGATGTACTGGTTAGGGGGGATTGACCATGCTATGTTGTGATGTACTGGTTAGGGGGGATTGACCGTGCTATGTTGTGATGTACTGGTTAGGGGGGATTCACCGTGCTAAGTTGTGATGTACTGGTTAGGGGGGATTGACCATGCCATGTTGTGATGTACTGGTTAGGGGGGATTCACCATGCCAAGTTGTCAAGTACTGGTTAGGGGGGATTGACCATGCTATGTTGTGATGTACTGGTTAGGGGGGATTGACCATGCTATGTTGTGATGTACTGGTTAGGGGGGATTGACCATGCTATGTTGTGATGTACTGGTTAGGGGGGATTGACCATGCTATGTTGTGATGTACTGGTTAGGGGGGATTGACCATGCTATGTTGTGATGTACTGGTTAGGGGGGATTCACCATGCTATGTTGTGATGTACTGGTTAGGGGGGATTGACCATGCTATGTTGTGATGTACTGGTTAGGGGGGATTGACCATGTTAGGTAGGTCGTGCCTTACTAACCTCATTGAGTTTTTTGAAAAAGTGACTAAAAAGGTGGATGGGGGTAAGGCGGTTGATGTGGTATATATGGACTTTAGTAAGGCGTTTGATAAGGTGGCCCATGGAAGACTTCTGCAGAAAATGCAGATGTATGGGATAGAGGGTGATTTAGCTAATTGGGTTAGGAATTGGCTAGCAGATAGAAGACAGAGGGTGGTGGTTGATGGGAGATATTCATCGTGGAGTTCGGTGACAAGTGGTGTACCTCAGGGGTCTGTTTTGGGGCCCCTGCTGTTTGTAATTTTTATAAATGATCTGGATGAGGGTATTGAAGGATGGATTAGTAAATTTGCAGATGACACTAAAGTCGGTGGAGTGGTAGATAGTGAAGAGGGGTGTTATAGTTTGCAGAGGGACTTGGACAAGTTGCAGAGCTGGGCCGAGAGGTGGCAAATGGAGTTTAATGTGGAAAAGTGTGAGGTAATGCACTATGGCAGAAATAATAAATGTGTAGAGTATAGGGCAAATGGTAGGATTCTTAGTAGTCTAGATGAACAGAGGGATCTTGGTGTGTATGTGCATAGATCCCTGAAAGTAGGCAGTCAAGTCGAGAAGGTTGTTAAGAAGGCATATGGAGTCTTGGCTTTTATTGGTAGGGGGATTGAATTTCGGAGCCGCAACGTCATGTTGCAACTGTACAAAACTCTAGTGCGGCCGCACTTGGAGTATTGTGTGCAGTTCTGCAGTATAGAGTACAAGAGCTTTAATGTTGCAGTTGTATAAAATGTTGGTTAGACCTCATTTGGAATACTGCATCCAGTTCTGGGGTCGCCTTACTACCGGAAGGACTCTGGAGAGAGTGCAGAGGAGGTTTACCAGGATGCTGCCTGGTATGGAAGGTCTGAGTTACGAGGAGAGGTAGGCAAATGGGGACTGTTTTCCTTAGAAAGACGTAAACTTAGAGGAGATCTAATAGAGGTGTACAAGATTATGAGGGGTATAGATAAACAAGGTTAAGCTTTTTCCTAGGAGGGGATTGAATTTAGGAGCCGCAGCATCATGTTGCAACTGTACAAAACTCTAGTGCGGCCGCACTTGGAGTATTGTGTGCAGTTCTGGTCCCCACATTATAAGAAAGATGTGGAGGCATTGGAGAGGGTACAGAGGAGGTTTACCAGGATGTTGCCTGGTATGGAGGGCAGGTCCTATGAAGAGAGGTTGAAGGATTTGAGGTTGTTTTCGTTAGAAAGGAGGCGGCTAAGAGGGGATCTTATTGAAGCATATAAGATGATTAGAGGTTTAGATAGGGTGGACAGTGATAGCCTTTTTCCTAGGATGGAGAAAGCTAGCACGAGGGGACACAGCTTTAAATTAAGGGGTATGAGTTATAGGACGGATATCAGAGGTAGGTTCTTTACTCAAAGAGTGATTAGGGAGTGGAATGCCCTGCCTGCAGCTGTTGTAGATGCGCCAAGTTTGGTGGCGTTTAAGAGGTTAGTTGATAAGTATATGGAAGAGAAGGGAATGGTTTAGTTTGGAGGGGCATTGCTTTTTATATTGGTCGGCGCAACATCGAAGGCCGAAGGGCCTGTTCTGTGCTGTAATGTTCTATGTTCTATGTTCTATGTTAATGTATTCCTTGTTGCCCAAAGATGTCCAGGTTGCGAGAATAGGCCAGGTAAAATTTCAACTTTGTTTCCAGAGATGTAAGTTCAATAGGCCGTTGTAAATTGCCAGTTAATTTCCAAAGATGTGCTTTAGAGGTGGATTGGCCCTAATAAAACAGCAGGTTTACTGCGATAGGGTGGATGGTATTTTCGTGTGTAGATGTACACTCCCTCTGCACTGTAACACTTCCAAAACTCTGCGAAACTTCTTCTAATTCCCGCTTTCTTTCAGTAGATTGAAGTTTCACCAGCTGCCGTGATGGGGTTTGATCCCACGTTCTCCTGGGTCTCCGAATTTTCGTAAAGTTTGACAACACAAATTTTAAATCCAGCCGATTTATTTGATAGTAAATCCACGAGCTTTCGGACTTTGTGGCCTTCGTCAGGCGAATGAGGTGTTCTGGTCTCCAAAAGCACACATATCAGCACAGACAGTTTACAGATTGCTGATTAGAATGGGAATCCTTACACCTAATCTGCTATTCAAGTCTTAAAGTGGCCAACAGCAGAGGTTAGAGAGGTGTGTACTGTCTCCAGACAGCACAGTAAGTGAAGTTGGCCAGGTGACAATATCACACAGACGCTGCTGTCACACTCCCCGGATATTAAATCATTTCATCCTTTAAAAACACTACAGCTGGATGGTGCAATATCCTCCTCTGGAGGGAATGTCAGCCTCGTGCATGCATTTTATTCACATCGTTTAACTCTCAGAGAGCAGGAATCATCCTGTTTAACTCTCAGAGAACAAGAATCATCCTGTTTAACTCTCAGAGAACAGGAATCATCCTGTTTAACTCTCAGAGAACAGGAATCATCCTGTTTAACTCTCAGAGAACAGGAATCATCCTGTTTAACTCTCAGAGAGCAGGAATCATCCTGTTTAACTCTCAGAGAGCAGGAATCATCCTGTTTAATTCTCAGAGAGCAGGAATCATCCTGTTTAACTCTCAGAGAACAGGAATCATCCTGTTTAACTCTCAGAGAACAGGAATCATCCTGTTTAACTCTCAGAGAGCAGGAATCATCCTGTTTAACTCTCAGAGAGCAGGAATCATCCTGTTTAACTCTCAGAGAACAGGAATCATCCTGTTTAACTCTCAGAGAGCAGGAATCATCCTGTTTAACTCTCAGAGAGCAGGAATCATCCTGTTTAACTCTCAGAGAACAGGAATCATCCTGTTTAACTCTCAGAGAGCAGGAATCATCCTGTTTAACTCTCAGAGAACAGGAATCATCCTGTTTAACTCTCAGAGAACAGGAATCATCCTGTTTAACTCTCAGAGAACAGGAATCATCCTGTTTAACTCTCAGAGAACAGGAATCATCCTGTTTAACTCTCAGAGAGCAGGAATCATCCTGTTTAACTCTCAGAGAGCAGGAATCACACTGTTTAACTCTCAGAGAACAGGAATCATCCTGTTTAACTCTCAGAGAGCAGGAATCATCCTGTTTAACTCTCAGAGATCAGGAATCATCCTGTTTAACTCTCAGAGAAACGAAATCATCCTATTAACTCTCAGAGAGCAGGAATCATCCTGTTTAACTCTCAGAGAACAGGAATCATCCTGTTTAACTCTCAGAGAGCAGGAATCATCCTGTTTAACTCTCAGAGAACAGGATCATCCTGTTTAAGTCTCAGAGAGCTGGAATCATCCTGTTTAAGTCTCAGAGGGCAGGAATCATCCTGTTTAACTCTCAGAGAATAGGAATCATCCTGTTTAACTCTCAGAGAACAGGAATCATCCTGTTTAATTCTCAGAGAGCAGGAATCATCCTGTTTAACTCTCAGAGAGCAGGAATCATCCTGTTTAACTCTCAGAGAGCAGGAATCATCCTGTTTAACTCTCAGAGAGCAGGAATCATCCTGTTTAACTCTCAGAGAGCAGGAATCATCCTGTTTAACTCTCAGAGAGCAGGAATCATCCTGTTTAACTCTCAGAGAGCAGGAATCATCCTGTTTAACTCTCAGAGAACAGGAATTATCCTGTTTAACTCTCAGAGAACAGGAATCATCCTGTTTAACTCTCAGAGAGCAGGAATCATCCTGTTTAACTCTCAGAGAACAGGAATCATCCTGTTTAACTCTCAGAGAGCAGGAATCATCCTGTTTAACTCTCAGAGAACAGGAATCATCCTGTTTAACTCTCAGAGAGCAGGAATCATCCTGTTTAACTCTCAGAGAATAAGAATCATCCTGTTTAACTCTCAGAGAGCAGGAATCATCCTGTTTAACTCTCAGAGAATAAGAATCATCCTGTTTAACTCTCAGAGAGCAGGAATCATCCTGTTTAACTCTCAGAGAACAGGAATCATCCTGTTTAACTCTCAGAGAACAGGAATCATCCTGTTTAACTCTCAGAGAACAGGAATCATCCTGTTTAACTCTCAGAGAACAGGAATCATCCTGTTTAACTCTCAGAGAACAGGAATCATCCTGTTTAACTGTCAGAGAACAGGAATCATCCTGTTTAACTCTCAGAGAACAGTAATCACCCTTGTATCCCTTACACAGTGCCCCAGCGTGGGAGGGACACAACGGAGTGCCAACTTCAATATGTGGCCTCTGCAAATACTCCTGTAACTGTGCCATCAACTTGGCTCGCTTTGCTCTCCAATCACCTTCAGAGAACATAGGGGCGGACTAACTCCTGTTTGATGTACGAACAGTTATCTCAATTGGAGGTGACCTTTAGTCATTTTGTTACCCTGCCTGGCTGGTAAACAGCAGAGAGCTCAGTCCAAACATTGTGTTTGTACGCAGTGCGTAGCCGTCTCAGGGAAGGGTAAACCATGCCAGTCCTTTGAATATCTGCTCTGTGGATGCCTGGGGTAGGGTTATTTGTACAAGCGACCCTGTTACAATCTTTAAAATTCATTCCCGGGATGTGAGGCAGGGTCGTTACTAGTCAGGAATTCTTCTTGGGAAGAAAAGGGTTCATCATAAGCCGTTGAGGTCCCATGCCGTGTTTGTACAGTGTGAATAAGGGTGGCTCGGTGCAACATGTGGTCAGCACTGCTGCTTGACTCAGGTTCCGGGTTCATTCCCTGCATCGATTAGCCATCTCTGTGAGGAATTGAATTGCTTTCCCCTGCCACAGCTTCCTCCCTAAATGTGGATTAGCCACAGGAAATTGCAACTCAATGTAAAACAAATGTGTAGTTTTGTCACGGGGACCAGTCCCTTACTGTGCGGAGATGGACATGTTAGGTCAATTGGTCATTCTAAACTGTCCCTTAGTTACAGAGATGAGCACGACAGGGTGGATTGGCCATGCTAAATTGTCCCTTAGTGTCCAAAGATGTACAGGTTGGGTGGATTAGCCATGCTAAATTGTCCCTCAGTGTCCAAAGATGTACAGGTTGGGTGGATTGGTCATGCTAAATTGTCCCTCAGTGTCCAAAGATGTGCAGGTTGGGTGGATTGGCCATGCTAAATTGTCCCTTAGTGTCCAAAGATGTGCAGGTTGGGTGGATTGGCCATGCTATATTGTCCCTTAGTGTCCAAAGATGTGCAGGTTAGGTGGATTGGCCATGCTAAATTGTCCCTTAGTGTCCAAAGATGTGCAGGTTGGGTGGATTGGCCATGCTAAATTGTCCCTTAGTGTCCAATGATGTGTAGGTTCGGGTAGATTGGCCATGCTCAATTGTCCCTCAGTGTCCAAAGATGTGCAGGTTGGGTGGATTGGCCATGTTAAATTGCCCCTTTGTGTCCAAAGATGTGCAGTTTGGGTGGACTGACCATGCTAAATTGTCCCTTAGTGTCCAAAGATGTAAAGGTTAGGGTGGATTGGCCATGCTAAATTGTCCCTTAGTGTCCAAAGATGTAAAGGTTAGGGTGGATTGGCCATGCTATATTGTCCCTTAGTGTCCAAAGATGTAAAGGTTAGGGTGGATTGGCCATGCTAAATTGTCCCTTATTGTCCAAAGATGTGCAGGTTGGGTGGATTGGCCATGCTAAATTGTCCCTTAGTGTCCAAAGATGTGTAGGTTAGGGTAGATTAGCCATGCTAAATTGCCTCTCAGTGTCCAAAGATGTTCAGGTTGGGTGGATTGGCCATGCTAAATTGCCCCTTTGTGTTCAAAGATGTGCAGTTTGGGTGGATTGGCCATGCTAAATTGCCCCTTTGTGTCCAAAGATGTTCAGGTTGGGTGGATTGGCCATGCTAAATTGCCCCTTTGTGTTCAAAGATGTGCAGTTTGGGTGGATTGGCCATGCTAAATTGCCCCTTATTGTCCAAAGATGTGCAGGTTAGGTGGATTGGCCGTGCTAAATTGCCCTTTAATGCCCAAAGATGTGCAGGTTCGGTGGATTGGCCATTCGAAATTGTCCCTTAGTTTACAAAGATGTGCAGGTTTCATTTAATTCTCTCAGCACAGGTATCATCCTCACGTATATCAATGCCTCCAGCAGCCAGAGAGAGTTAGAACAGAGTGCCAAAGTCAATATTTGGACGAATCAAATATTTCTCTCATTGTGTGACAACATTGGCACACTTTGCTCTCCAATCCCCTTCTGAGAATATGGGGGGCGGACTGGTTTCTGTTTGATATGTGAGCTGTTACCTCAAGAGGGGTGGGTGACCATTTTTGTTACATCCTCCCTGACCGCAGTGCCCGGATATCTCAGGTACGGTTAAATCGCGCCAGTGTGCCAGGTTCCCCGTGGCTTTCCGGAGTAGAGTTACCAAGGGAAGTGGCCGCGTTTCATCCTCCGGATATTAGGCAGGGGTGTTTTTTTTATTGGTCAGAATTGTCAGGGGGGTGGGGGGGGGGTTTCCTCGTGAGCCCTGCAGAGTTTGTCCGCTATGAACGAAGGTGGCTCAGCGGGCACCTTACGCCGTCGTCCCACGTTCGATTCCAGCACTGAGAGTCTGCCTGTGTGTGGGGATTGAATGCTCCCTCTCCCCCCTACTGCAGGTTTCTTCCACGGCTGGTTTGGCCGCACGGAATTGCCCCTTAGTGTCAGGAAGAGGTGAGGTTTGGCAGACTGAACATAGTTGCCTAGTGTCCAGAGATGGACAGGCTAGGAGGATTTACCACACCAACTGTTCCTTTGAGCCTAGAGATGTGCAAGTTGGGTGGATTGGCCATGCAAAATTGTCCCTTAGTGTCCAAAGATCTGGAGGATAGGTAATTGGCCATGCTAAATTGCCCCTTAGCATCCAAAGATGTGCAGGTTAGGTGGATTGGCCATGCTAAATTGCCCCTTAGTGTCTAAAGCTGTGGAGATTGGCTAGATTTGCCTTGCTAAATGCGCGGCGTTACTGCGATAGAGTCGGTTGGGAGAACAGAAGCACGATGCTCTTCCAGAATATCGTTGCAGACTCTCTGCACTGTCGGGGTTTGCGAAATTTTGGAAAAAAACAATTCGGTTGCATCAAATTGAAATGTCACCACTATTGGTCAGAATATGCTGCTGGTCAGACACTGTTCTTGAGAAGAAGTGGGTTAATCCTGAGGACCCCAGTGCAGAGTTTGCCCAGCGTGAAGTGTGTTAGTGTTTATTAACGGTGGGGAAGCGGGGGTTGAGTTTAAGAGCCGTGGGGTTATGCTGCAACTATACAGGACCTTGGTGAGACCACATTTTGGATCATTGTGTGCAGTTCTGGTCACCTCACTCTCAGAAGGGTGTGGAAGCATTGGAGAGAGTGCAGAGAAGATTTACCAGGATGCTGCCTGGTTTGGAGGGTAGGTCTTATGAGGTAAGGTTAAGGGAGCTGGGACTTTTATCTTGGAGTGGAGGAAAGGCGACTCAATAGAGTTTATAAGATGATGAGGGGGGATTGATGGAGTGGATGTGCAGAGACTATTTCCTCAGGGGGATGTCGCTGTTACTAGGGGGCCATAACTATAAGGTTCATGGTGGGAGATGTAGGAGGGATGTCTGAGATAGATTCTTCATTCAGAGTGTGGTTGGGGTGTCGAATGGACTGGCTGTGGAGTCGGGACACTTTAGGAACTTTCAAGCGGTTATTGGATAGGCACACGGAGCACTCCGGAATGATGGGGAGTGGGAAAAAGTGATCTTGGGTTCGGACATAGCTCGGCACAACATTGAGGGCCGAAGGGCCTGTACTGTGCTGTACTGTTCTGTGTTCTGTGCTCTACGAGTTAAGGGCCCCTGTGTGTGGCAAAGTGGGTTAGCACAGCTGCCCCACAAAGAGCCAGGGAGCCAGGTTCAATTCCAAAGTTGGGGTGACTGTCAGCGATTGCTCCTGCTCCAGTGTCAGAAGCCTCGCAACACCAGGTTAAAATCCAACAGGTTTACTTGCTAGCAAAAGCCCCTGTCTCCCACAGGGATATTGGCCAGTGTAAATTGTGCCTTCTCTAAAATAAGGCACAATTATTTAGCGAAATGCAGTTTAGTGAAGTAGATTACAGCCAAATTACAGCTGAGTCTCTGGCGGGGGGAGAGATTTGATAGATTGATATAGATAATGATATGTACAGATGAAGTACAAAAACTGTTCTCATTACTAGGGACTGACATGTAATATTTTAGACCAGGGTTGATGGGGGAGGGTTCGAGGCTGGGTCAGTGTTGTTTTTTTTTTGAAATGTTGTTGAACCAGAGAAAGATCAATAATTCCACCATGGATTTTGCTGCTCTTGTTGGAACAGTAAGTGTGGAGGAGACAGCAGGGTGTTGGGTAATTGGACACACACCAAGACTGGTCCTTGGACGTTGATGAACCTTCTCTTCAATCGTGTATTTGTGTCTCAGTGCGATGGCCGATGGTAGTGCAGGGTTCCCTCAGTCCCATCCAGAAGAGAGCGGGGCACTTTCTGAATGTTAGCCTAGAATAGCATAGCAACCGTAACCTGCAGCATGACTGAGAGTGCTTATCCCACAGCGCGGATTCTCTCTCTCCCTCTCTCTCTCACACACACGCACACACAGATACAGACACACACATACATACATACATTATTACACACACACAAACACACAGACACATATATACATGCACACACACATAGACACACACACACGCACACACACAGATACAGACACACACATATATACATACATACATACATACATAAACACACACAAACACACAGACACATATATACATGCATATACACATAGACACACACACACACGCACACACCCACACGCAGACACGCACAAACACGCACACACACATACACAAACACACATAGACAGACACATATACACACGCACACACATATACGCAAATACACACGCACGCACACGCACACACATACACACAGACACCTGCACGCACACGTATAAACATCCAAACAGACACACACACACACACACACATACAAGGACACATAGATTCACTCAGACACGCACACACACAGACACACACACAGATACAGACAGAAAAACACACGTGGACACACACACACACACACACAATATCTCATATGCACACACACTCACTCCTTCAATCACTCACTCACTGACAAGCACAATGACGCTTTCACATACATGCGCACACACTCACACTCACACAGACCCTCTCTCTCACAGTCACACACACACAGACACACGAACACACATAGCTACACAGACACATGCAGATACAGATTACTAACACAGACAGATACACACACAGAAACAGAGAAACACAAGCAGCAACACACACACACACAGCCACATACACACACAAACACACAGACACACACAAACACACAGGCACACACATACACAGACACACACAGGGAGACACACATATAGAGATACACACAGTGACAGCAGCACACACACACACAGCCCCACACACACGCACACACACAAACACACACATAGCCCCACACACGCACACAAACACGCACACACACATCCACACACATACAGATACATGAAGACACACGCGTACACAAGGGCACACACAGACACAGACACATGCACACACACGGACGCAAACAGAGAAACTCACGTGGACACACACGGCCACACTCACTCACTCACATATGCATATATACACTCTCACACTCACTCACACACACAATGACTCTCTCTCACACATACACACTCACAGTCTCACATTCACACACACCCTCTCTCACACTCACACACTCTTAGTCTCTCTCTCTGTCTCACACATGCACGCACGCACACACGCACACATGCTAAAATGCCCCTTCGTGCCCAAGGTCTATGGGTTGGTTCTGTATCTGTATCTGTATCTGTGTGTCTCTGTATCTGTGTCCCTGTATCTGTGTATCCCTGAATTTGTGTGTCTCTGTATCTGTGTCCCTGTATCTGTGTATCTCTGAATTTGTGTATCTCTGCATCTGTATCTCTCTATCCCTGCATCTGTGTGTCTCTGTATCTGTGTGTCTCTATATCTATGTGTCTCTGTACCTGTGAGTCTCTGTAACTGTGTGTCTCTGTAACTCTGTGTCTCTGTATCTGTGTGTCTCTGTATCAGTGTGTGTCTGTATCTGTGTCCCTGTATCTGTGTATCCCTGAATTTGTGTGTCTCTGTATCTGTATCTCTGTATCTGTGTATCCATGCATCTGTGTGTCTCTCTATCTGTGTGTCTCTATATCTATGTGTCCCTGTATCTGTGTATCCCGGTATCTGCGTATCCCTGTATCTGTGTGTCTCTATATCTGTGTCCCTGTATCTGTGTATCCCTGAATTTGTGTGTCTCTGTATCTGTGTGTCCCTGTATCTGTGTGTCTCTGTATCTGTGTGTCCCTGTATATGTGCGTCTCTGTAACTGTGTGTCTCTGTATCTGTGTGTCTCTGTATCAGTGTGTCCCTGTATCTGTGCGTCTCTGTAACTGTGTGTCTCTGTATCTGTGTGTCTCTGTATCAGTGTCTGTCTGTATCTGTGTCCCTGTATCTGTGTATCCCTGAATTTGTGTGTCTCTGTATCTGTATCTTTGTATCCCTGCACCTGTGAGTCTCTGTATCTGTGTGTCTTTATATCTCTGTGTCTCTGTACCCGTGAGTCTCTGTATCTGGGTGTCTCTATAACTGTGTGTCCTTGTAACTGTGCGTCTCTGTATATGTGTGTCTCTGTATCAGTGTCTGTCTGTATCTGTGTCCCTGTATCTGTGTATCCCTGAATTTGTGTGTCTCTGTATCTGTATCTGTGTCTCTGCATCTGTGTATCACTGAATCTGTGTATCCCTGCATTTTTGTGTCTCTGTATCTCTGTGTCTCTATATCTGTGTGCCCCTGTATCTGTGTGCCCCTGTATCTGTGTGTCTCTTTATCTGTGTGTCCCTGTATCAGTTTATCTCTATATCTGTGTGTCTCTGTATCTATCGCTGTATCTGTGTGTCCCCGTAATTTTGTGTCCCTGTGTCTGTGTGTCCCTGCATCAGTTTATCTCTGTATCTGTGTGTCTCTGTATCTGTCTATCTCTGTATCTGTGTGTCCCTGTAATTTTGTGTCCCTGTATCTGTGTGTCCCTGTATCTGTGAGTCCCTGTATCTGTGTGTCTCTGTATCTGTGTCTCCCTGTATCTGTGCATCCCTGTGTCTGTGTGTCTCTCTATCTGTGTATCCCTGTATTTGCGTGACTCTGTATCTGTGTATCCCTATATCTGTGAGTCCCTGTATCTGTGTGTCTCTGTATCTGTGAGTCCCTGTATCTGTGTTTCCCTGTGTCTGTGTGTCTCTGTATCTGTGAGTCCCTGTATTTGTGTGACTCTGTATCTGTGTATCCCTGTATCCGTGTGTCTGTGTATCTGTGTGTCCCTGTATCTGTGCGTCTCTGTATCTGTGTGACTCTGTATCTGTGTATCCCTGTGTCTGTGTGTCTCTGTATCTGTGTGTCTCTGTATCTGTGAGTCCCTGTATCCGTGTGTCTCTGTATCCGTGTGTCTCTGTATCTGTGTATCCCTGCATCTGTGTGTCTTTGAATGTGTGTGTCTCTTTATGTGTCTCTCTCTCTCTCTGTTTCTGACTCTCCCTCTCTCTGTATGTCTGTTTCTGTGTCTCTATCTGTGTTTCAGCCACGCTCTGTGTCTCCCTCCCTCTTTTTCTCTGTTTCTGCCTCTCTCTCTCTGTTGCTCTATGTTTCTGTGTGTCTCTGTATTTGTTTGTCTCTGTATCTGTGTGTCCCTGTATCAGTTTATCTCTGTATCTGTGTGTCTCTGTATCTCTGTGTCCCTGTATCTGTGAGTCCCTGTATCTGTGTGTCTCTGTATCTGTGTGTCCCTGCATTAGTTTATCCCTGTATCCGTGTGTCTCTGTATCTATGGGTCCCTGTATCTGTGAGTCCCTGTATCTGTGTGTCTCTGTATCTGTGTGACTCTGTATGTGTGTATCCCTGTATCTGTGTGTCCCTGTATCTGTGCGTCTCTGTATCTGTGTGACTCTGTATCTGTGTATCCCTGTATCTGTGAGTCCCTGTATCTATGTATCCCTGTGTCTGTGTGTCTCTGTATCTGTGAGTCCCTGTATTTGTGTGACTCTGTATCTGTGTATCCCTGTATTCGTGTGTCTCTATATCTATGGGTCCCTGTATCTGTGAGTCCCTGTATCTGTGAGTCCCTGTATCTGTGTTTCCCTGTGTCTGTGTGTCTCTGTATCTGTGTTTCCCTGCGTCTGTGTGTCTCTGGATCTGTGTTTCCCTGTGTCTGTGTGTCTCTGAATCTGTGAGTCCCTGTATCCGTGTGTCTCTGTATCTGTGTGTCTCTGTATCTGTGTGTCTTTGAATGTGTGTGTCTCTTTATGTGTGTCTCTCTCTCTCTGTTTCTGACTCTCCCTCTCTCTGTATGTCTGTTTCTGTGTCTCTATCTGTGTTTCAGCCACTCTCTGTGTCTCCCTCCCTCTTTTTCTCTGTTTCTGCCTCTCTCTCTCTGTTGCTCTATGTTTCTGTGTGTCTCTGTATTTGTTTGTCTCTGTATCTGTGTGTCCCTGCATTAGTTTATCTCTGTATCTGTGTGTCTCTGTATCTGTGTGTCCCTGTATCAGTTTATCTTTGTATCTGTTTGTCTCTGTATCTGTGTGTCCCTGTATCAGTTTATCTTTGTATCTGTGTGTCTCTGTATCTGTGTGTCCCTGTATCAGTTTATCTCTGTATCTGTGTATCCCTGTATCTGTGTGTCTCTCTATCTGTGTGTCTCTGCCTGTGTCTCCCCCTCTTTCTCTGTGTCTCTGACTTTCTCTCTGTGCCATTTTGTGTTCCTACGTGTCTCTGTACCTGTGTGTCTTTGGGGAGAGGCAAATCCCCAGGCCCTGAGAATTTCCGTTCTTATCAGGTTCTGGCCTTCAGGGGTTCTGGGGAAAAGGCAGAAGAATGGGGATGAGAAAAATATCAGCCATGATTGAATGGGGCAGCAGACTCGATGGGCCGAGTGTCCAGTTCTGCTCTGATGGTATCTCTCCCTGTATCTGTCTCTGTCTCTATCTGTATCTGTATTTGTGTGTGTGTCTCTCTCTCTCTCTGATTCTGTATCTATATCTGTTTGTCTGTCTGTCTGTCTATCTCTCTCTCTCTTTGTGTATCTGTGTTTTCATCTCTCTCTGTTTCTGTGTCTCTCTCTCTATCTGTATGTATCTGTGTGTGCATGTGTCCCTCTTCCTCTCTGTTTCTGCCTCTCTTCTCTGTCACTCTGTGTTTCTGTGTGTCTCTGTATCTGTGAGCCCCTGTATCTGTGTGTCTCTGTATCTGTGAGTCCCTGTATCTGTTTGTCTCTGGGCCTATATGTTCCTGTATCTGTGTGTCCCTGTGTCTATGTGTCTCTGCATCTGTGAGTCCCTGTATCTGTTTGTCTCTGGGCCTATATGTTCCTGTATCTGTGTGTCCCTGTGTCTGTGTGTCTCTGTATCTGTGAGTCTCTGTATCTGTGAGTCCCTGTATCTGTGTTTCCCTGTGCCTGTGTGTCCCTGTATCTGTGTGTCTCTGTATGTGTGTTTCCCTGTATCTGTGTGTCTCTGTATCTGTGAGCCCCTGTATCTGTGTGTCCCTGTATCTTTGTATCTCTGTATCTGTGTGACTCTCTACCTGTGTGTCTCTGCCTGTGTCTCTCCCTCTTTCTCTGTGTCTCTGACTCTCTCTCTGTGCCATTTTGTGTTCCTATGTATCTCTGTACCGGTGTGTCTTTGGGGAGAGGCAAATCCCCAGGCCCTGTGAATTTCCCTTCTTATCAGGTTCTGGCCTTTAGGGGTTCTGGGGAAAAGGCAGAAGAATGGGGATGAGAAAAATATCAGCCGTGGTTGAATGGGGCAGCAGACTCGATGGGCCGAGTGTCCAGTTCTGCTCTGATATCTTATGGTCTTGTAGGAATAACTAGAAGCAGAGAACATAATATCAGTGTCTCTCTCTCTCTCTCTGTATCTGTATCTGTGTGTGTGTGTCTCTCTCTCTGATTCTGTATCTATATCTGTTTGTCTGTCTGTCTGTCTCTCTCTTTGTGTATCTGTGTGTTCCTCTCTCTGTGTCTGTGTCTCTCTCTGTCTCTCTATCTGTATGTGTGTGTGTGTGTATGTGTCCCTCTTCCTCTCTGTTTCTGCTTCTCTTCTCTGTCAATCTGTGTTTCTGTGCGTCTCTGTATCTGTCTCTCTCTCCCTGTTTCTCTGTTTTTCTGCCTCTCTCTCTCTCTCTCTGTGTCTCTGTACCTGTGTGTCCCTGTATCTGTGTGTCTCTGTGTTCCTGTGTATCTCTGTGTTCCTGTGTGTCTCTGTATTTCTAAGTTGCCCCTTAGTGTCCCATGATGTGAAGTTGGGAGGATTAGCCATGTTAACTTGCCCCAGAGATGGAGAGACAGGGACACAGGGGAGCCCGAAACGCTACAGAAACAGGAGAAAGGTTTGAAAATGGAGTAGTGTTTCTTATCCATCTATAAAAATCATCCACTCTGACAATCTCTCCTGCATACGAATCCCTCTCTCTCACACACACACACAATCTCTCCCTGTAATGCAATCTCTCCCACTCGCAATCTCTCCCTCATACACATTCTCTCTCTCTCTCTCTCACACACACACACACTCTTGCACGCACACACACACTCTTTCTCTCAAACACAGACACACAAACCCTCTCACTCACACTCACACACACTCTCTCTCACGCACACTCACACACACACTCTCTCTCTCTCTCTCACACACAAACACACTTTCTCTCTCACACACACAAACACTCAGAATCACATTATCTCTCCTTCACACACACAATCTCTCCCTTACACACACTATCTTTCCCTCATACGCAACCTCTCTCTCACTCTCCCTCACACACACACACACTCTCCCACACCCACACACACACACACACACACTCTCCCTCACACACACACTCACACTCTCCCTCATGCACACACACACTCACACTCTCCCTCACACACATACACACACTCTCCCTCACACATACTCACACTCTCCCTCACACACACACTCACACTCTCCCTCACACACACACACACGCTCCCTCACACCCACACTCACACTCTCCCTCACACACACACTCACACTCTCCCTCACACACATACACACCCTCTCCCTCACGCACAATATCTCTCCCTCACACACAATCCTTTCCCCATGTGCAATCCCTTCCTCACGCACAAGTTTAGTGAGAGTGTGGAATGGAATTGAAGGAAATCAATATTAGTAAGAAAATGGGGGAATGAATGGGGTGAAAGGCTGACAAATCCCCAGGCCCTGAGAATTTCCCTTCTTATCAGGTTGTGGCCTTCAGGGGTTCTGGGGAAAAGGCAGAAGAATGGGGATGAGAAAAATATCAGCCATGATTGAATGGGGCAGCAGACTTGATGGGCCGAGTGTCCAGTTCTGCTCTGATGTTTTCTGGTCTTGTAGGAATAACTAGAACCACAGGACATAATATCAGTGTCTCTCTCTCTCTCTGTATCTGTATCTGTATCTCTCTCTCTCTGTCTGTATCTGTGTGTCTCTCTCCCTCTCTGTATGTGTATCTGTGATGTTTGTATGTATGTGTGTGTGTCTCTCTCTCTTAGTATCTGTTTCTATCTCTCTTTCTCTGTAGCTGTCAGTCTCTCTCTCTCTATCTATCTGTTTTTCTCTCTCTGTATCGATGTTTCTCTCTCTCTCCCTCTGTGCCTCTGTGTCCTTCTATCTGTGTATCCCTGTATCTGTGTGTCTGTGTATCTGTGTCCCTGTATCTCTGTATGCCTGCATCTGTGTGTCTCTGTATCTGTGTGTCTCTATATCCGTGTGTCTCTGTACCCGTGAGTGTCTGTATCTGTGTGTCCCTGTATCTGTGCGTCTCTGTAACTGTGTGTCTCTGTATCAGTGTGTGTCTCTGTATCAGTGTGTGTCTGTATCTGTGTCCCTGTATCTGTGTATCCCTGAATTTGTGTGTCTCTGTGTCTCTATCTCTGTATCTGTGTGTCCCTGCATCTGTGTGTCTCTCCATCTGTGTGTCTCTCTATCTGTGTGTCTCTGTATCTGTGTGTCCCTGTATCTCTGTGTCTCTTTATCTCTGTGTCCCTGTATCAGTTTATCTCTGTATCTGTGTGTCTCTGTATCTGTCTATCTCTGTATCTGTGTGTCTCTGTATCTGTGTGTCTCTTTATGTCTGTGTCCCTGTATCAGTTTATCTCTGTATCTGTGTGTCTCTGTATCTGTCTATCTCTGTATCTGTGAGTCCCTGTAATTTTGAGTCCCTGTATCTGTGTGTCCCTGTATCTGTGAGTCCCTGTAATTTTGAGTCCCTGTATCTGTGTGCCCCTGTGTCTGTGTGTCTCTGTATCCGTGTGTCTCTGTATTTGTGTGTCCCTCTATCTGTGAGTCCCTGTATCTGTGTCTATCTGTATCTGTGAGTCCCTGTATCTGTGTGTCCCTGTGTCTGTGTGTCCCTGTGTCTGTGTGTCTCTCTATCTGTGAGTCCCTGTATCTGTGAGTCCCTGTATCTGTGTGACTCTGTATCTGTGTTTCTCTGTGTCTGTGTGTCTCTGTATCTGTAAGTCCCTGTATCCGTGTGTCTCTGGGTCTGTATGTCCCTGTATCTCTGTGTCTGTGTGTCTCTGTATCTGTGAGTCCCTGCATCTGTGTTTCCCTGTGGCTGTGTGTCTCTGTATCTGTGTAACTCTGTATCTGTGTTTCTCTGTATCTGTGTGTCTCTGTACTGTGTCTCCCCTTATCTGTGAGTCCCTATATCTGTGTATCCCTGTATGTATGTGTCTCTGTATCTGTGTGTCTCTGTATCTGTATGTCCCTGTATCTGTGTGTCTCTGTATCTGTGTGTCTCTGTATCTGTGTTTCCCTGTATCTGTGTATCCATGTATCTGTGTGTCTCTGTATCTGTGTTTCCCTGTATCTGTGTATCCCTGTATCTGTGTGTCTCTGTATCTGTGTATCCCTGTATCTATGTGTCCATGTATCTGTGTGTCTCTGTATCTGTGTATCCCTGTATCTGTGTGTCCGTGTATCTGTGTGTCCCTGTATCTGTGTGTCTCTGTATCTCTGTCTGTATCTGTGAGTCCCTGCATCTGTGTTTCCCTGTGGCTGTGTGTCTCTGTATCTGTGTAACTCTGTATCTGTGTTTCTCTGTATCTGTGTTCCTGTATCTGTGGTCCCTTATCTGTGTATCCCTGTATGTATGTGTCTCTGTATCTGTGTGTCTCTGTATCTGTGTGTCCCTGTATCTGTGTGTCTCTGTATCTGTGTGTCTCTGTATCTGTGTTTCCCTGTATCTGTGTGTCCCTGTATCTGTGTGTCTCTGTATCTGTGTTTCCCTGTATCTGTGTATCCCTGTATCTGTGTGTCTCTGTATCTGTGTATCCCTGTATCTATGTGTCCATGTATCTGTGTGTCTCTGTATCTGTGTATCCCTGTATCTGTGTGTCCGTGTATCTGTGTGTCCCTGTATCTGTGTATCCCTGTATCTGTGTGTCTCTGTATCTGTGTGTCTTTGTATGTGTGTCTCTGTATGTGTGTCTCTCTCTCTCTGTTTCTGACTCTCTCTCTCTCTCTGTCTGTCTGTTTCTGTGTCTCTATCTGTGTTTCAGCCTCTCTCTCTGTATCTGTCTCTCTTGATCTCACTCACTCTGGGTTTCTATCTCTTTTTGTGTGTGCGTCTCTCTCTCTCTCTCACTTTATTTCTGTGTGTGTTTGTATGTTTGTGTATACGTGTCTACATTTTTCTCTATTTCTCTCTCTCTCTTTCTGTATCTGTGTGTCTCTCTCTTTGTTCCTGTGTATCTCTGCATCTGTGTATCTATGTTTCTGTGTGCCTCTGTTTCTGTGTGTCTCTGTATCCGTGTGTCCCTGTATTTGTGTGTCTCTGTATCTGTGTGTCTCTGTATCTGTGTGTCCCTGTAAGTGTGTATCTGTATCTGTGTGTCTTTGGGGAGAGGCAAATCCCCAGGCCCTGAGAATTTCCCTTCTTATCAGGTTGTGGCCTTCAGGGTTCTGGGGAAAAGGCAGACGAATGGGGATGAGATAAATATCAGCCATGATTGAATGGGGCAGCAGACTCGATGGGCCGAGTGTCCAGTTCTGCTCTGATGTCTTATGGTCTTGTAGGAATAACTAGAACCACAGGACATAATATCAGTGTCTCTCTCTCTCTCTCTCTCTCTCACACACGCACACACACACTTTCTCTCTCACACACACACTCTTTCTCTCTCACACACACACAAACTCTCTCCCTCACACTGACACACTCTCTCTCTCTCTTGCACACACACATACTCTCTCCCTCTCTCTCTCTCTCTCTCGCACACACACACACTCTCTCTCTCTCTCACACACACACACAAACACACTTTCTCTTTCACACACACACACACTCAGAAACACACTATCTCTCCTTCACACACGCAATCTCTCCCTTACACACACTATCTTTCCCTCATACGCAACCTCCCTCTCACTCTCCCTCACACACACACTCACACTCTCCCTCACACTCTCCCTCACACACACACACTCTCCCTCACACACACTCACACTCTCCCTCACAAACACTCACACTGTCCCTCACACACATACACACACTCTCCCTCACGCACACAGACACACTCTCTCTCTCTCTCACACAGACACACACACTCTCTCTCGCACACACACACCCTCTCTCACTCGCACACACTCTCTCTCTCTCTCTCTCGCACACACACACACTGTCTCTCTCTCTCACACACACACAAACACACACACACACACACACTCTTTCTCTCTCTCTCGCACACACACACACACACACACATACACTCAGTGTATCACTGTATCTGTGTGTCTCTGTATCTGTGTCCCTGTATCTGTGTATCCCTGAATTTGTGTGTCTCTGTATCTGTATCTTTGTATCCCTGCATCTGTTTCTCTCTGTATCTGTGTGTCTTTATATCTGTGTGTCTCTGTACCCGTTAGTCTCTGTACTGGGTGTCTCTATAACTGTCTATCTATGTAACTGTGTGTCTCTGTATCTGTGTGTCTCTGTATCAGTGTCTGTCTGTATCTGTGTCCCTGGATCTGCGTATCCCTGAATTTGTGAGTCTCTGTATCTGTATCTCTGTATCTGTGTCTCTGCATCTGTGTATCACTGCATCTGTGTATCCCTGCATCTGTGTGTCTCTGTATCTGTGTGTCCCTGTATCTGTGTGTCCCTGAATCTGTGTCTCTTTATCTGTGTGTCCCTGTATCAGTTTATCTCTATATGTGTGTGCCTCTGTATCTATCTATCTCTGTATCTGTGTGTCCCCGTAATTTTGTGTCCCTGTATCTGTGTGTCCTTGCATCAGTTTATCTCTGTATCTGTGTGTCTCTGTATCTGTTTATCTCTGTATCTGTGTGTCCCTGTAATTTTGTGTCCCTGTATGTGTGTGTCCCTGTATCCGTGTGTCCCTGTATCTGTGTGTCTCTGTACCTGTGTATCTCTGTATCTGTATCTCTGTATCTGTGTCTCCCTGCATCTGTGTGTCTCTGTATCTGTGTTTCTCTATATCTGTGTGTCTCTGTATCTGTGTATCCCTGTTTCTGTGTGTCCCTGTGTCTGTGTGTCTCTGTAACTGTGTTTCTCTGTATCTGTGTGTCTCTGTATCAGTGTGTGTCTGTATCTGTGTCCCTGTATCTGTGTATCCCTGAATTTGTGTGTCTCTGTATCTCTATCTCTGTATCTGTGTATCCCTGCATCTGTGTGTCTCTCCATCTGTGTGTCTCTCTATCTGTCTGTCTCTGTATCTGTGTGTCCCTGTATCTCTGTGTCTCTTTATCTCTGTGTCCCTGTATCAGTTTATCTTTGTATCTGTGTGTCTCTGTATCTGTCTATCTCTGTATCTGTCTGTCCCTGTATCTGTGTGTCTCTTTATCTCTGTGTCCCTGTATCAGTTTATCTCTGTATCTGTGTGTCTCTGTATCTGTCTATCTCTGTGTCTGTGTGTCCCTGTATCTGTGTGTCTCTGTATCTGTGTGTCCCTTTATCTGTGTATCCCTGTATCTGTGTGTCTTTGTATGTGTGTGTCTCTTTATGTGTGTGTCTCTCTCTCTCTCTCTGTTTCTCACTCTCTCTCTCTCTCTGTATGTCTGTTTCTGTGTCTCTATCTGTGTTTCAGCCTCTCTCTCTGTATCTGTCTCTCTTGATCTCACTCACTCTGTGTTTCTATCTCTTTTTGTGCGTGCGTCTCTCTCTCTCTCTCTCACTTTATTTCTCTGTGTGTATGTATGTTTGTGTATATGTGTCTACATTTTTCTCTATTTCTCTCTCTCTCTTTCTGTACCTGTGTGTCTCTCTCTTTGTTCCTGTGTATCTCTGTATCTGTGTATCTATGTTTCTGTGTGCCTCTGTGCCTGTGTGTCTCTGTATCCGTGTGTCCCTGTATCTGTGTGTCTCTGTATCTGTGTGTCCCTGTATCTGTGTGTCTCTGTATCTGTGTGTCTAAGTATCTGTGTGTCCCTGTAAGTGTTTATCTGTATCTGTGTGTCTTTGGGGAGAGGCAAATCCCCAGGCCCAGAGAATTTCCCTTCTTATCAGGTTCTGGCCTTCAGTGGTTTTGTGGAAAAGACAGACGAATGGGGATGAGAAAAATATCAGCCATGATTGAATGGGGCAGCAGACACGTTGGGCCGAGTGTCCAGTTCTGCTCTGATGTCTTGCGGTCTTGCAGGAATAACTCGAAGCAGAGGACATAACATCAGTGTCTCTCTCTCTCTCTCTCTCTCTCTGTATCTGTATCTCTCTCTGTCTGTATCTGTGTGTCTCTCTGTCTTTCTCTGTATGTGTATCTGTGTGTGTTTGTATGTATGTGTGTGTGTCTCTCTCTTAGTATCTGTTTCTATCTCTCTTTCTCTGTATTTGTATCTATGTGTGTCTCTCTCCCTCTCTGTAGGTGTATCTGTGTGTGTTTGTGTGTTTGTGTGTATGCATGTGTGTGTGTGTCTCTCTCTCTCTCTGTATCTGTCTGTCTGTCTCTCTCTCTTTGTGTATCTCTGCGTTCCTCTCTCTGTGTCTGTGTGTGTGTGTCTCTCTCTCTCTTTATCTGTGTGTATGTGTGTGTGTGTCTTTCTCTCTCTCTCTGTTCTCCATGTCTCTCTCTCTCTCTCTCTGTCTCTCTCTCTCGCTGTCTGTATGTCTCTCTTTTTCTCTCTGTGTCTCTGCCTCTCTCTCTCTCTCTGTCTCTCTGTCATCTCTCTCTGTCTCTCTCTCTCTCTCTCCCTATCTGTCTCTCTCTCTCTCTCCATTTCTGTCTGTCTGTCTCTGTTTGTCACTCTCTCTCTCAGTCTCTCTGTTCCCCGTGTCTCTCTCTCTCTGTCTCTGTCTGTCTATCTGTCTCTCTCTGTCTCTCCCTGAGTTCTCCCTCTCTCTCTTCTCCCTGTCTCTTTGTTTTCTGGCTATGTTTCTCTCCATCTTTTATCTATTTATTTATAAGTGTCTATCTCTGTATCTGTGTCTTTGTACATGTGTGTCTCTGTATCTGTGTGTCCCTGTATCTGTCTATTTCTGTACCTGTGCGTCCCTGTATCTGTGTGTCTCTGTATCTGTTTGCCCCTGTATCTGTCTATCTCTGTATCTGTGTGTCCCTGTATCTGTGTCTCTCTATCTGTATGTCTCTGTATCTGTGTGTCTCTGTACCTGTGAATGTAAAAAAAAGAGATATCAATAACCATACATCAGCCTATACAGACGTTCACGGAAGATCACCAGAAGCTCAAACGCAAGAGACAGGTGAGCCATAAAATAAGTTGGACGGCCCACAGGAATCTATTGATTCCCAGGAATGTCCCGAGGCTCGTGATCCTTAACTAGAACATAGAACATTACAGCGCAGAACAGGCCCCTCGGCCTTCGATGTTGCGCCGACCAATTATGAAAAAAGCAATGACTCTCCAAACTAAAGAATTCCCTTCTCTTCCATAAACTTATCAACTAACCTCTTAAACGCCACCAAACTTGGCGCATCTACAACTGCCACAGGCAGGGCATTCCACTCCCTAACCACCCTCTGGGTAAAGAACCTACCCCTGGCATCCATCCTATAACTATCACCCCTTAATTTAAAGCTGTGTCCCCTCGTGCTAGCTTTCTCCATCCTAGGTATCTGTGTCCCTGTATCAGTTTATCTCTGTATCTGTGTATCCCTGTATCTGTGTGTCTCTGCCTGTGTCTCCCCCTCTTTCTCTGTGTCTCTGACTCTCTCTCTGTGCCATTTTGTGTTCCTATGTGTCTCTGTACCTGTGTGTCTTTGGGGAGAGGCAAATCCCCAGGCCCTGAGAATTTCCCTTCTTATCAGGTTGTGGCCTTCAGGGGTTCTGGGGAAAAGGCAGAAGAATGGGGATGAGAAAAATATCAGCCATGGTTGAATGGGGCAGCAGACTCGATGGGCCGAGTGTCCAGTTCTGCTCTGATGTCTTATGGTCTTGTAGGAATAACTAGAAGCAGAGGACATAATATCAGTGTCTCTCTCTCTCTCTGTATCTGTATCTGTATCTCTCTCTCTCTGTCTGTATCTGTGTGTGTCTCTCTCCCTCTCTGTATGTGTATCTGTGTGTGTTTGTATGTATGTGTGTGTCTCTCTCTCTTAGTATCTGTTTCTATATCTCCTTCTCTGTAGCTGTCAGTCTCTCTCTCTCTCCATCTATCTGTTTTTCTCTCTCTGTATCTATGTTTCTGTCTCTCCCCCTCTGTGCCTGTGTGTCCTTCTATCTGTATATCACTGTATCTGTGTGTCTCTGTATCTGTCTCCCTGTATCTGTGTGTTCCTGAATTTGTGTGTCTCTGTATCTGTGTCCCTGTATCTGTGTATCCCTGAATTTGTGTGTCTCTGTACCTGTGTCCCTGTATCTGTGTAGCCCTGAATTTGTGTGTCTCTGTATCTGTGTCCCTGTATCTGTGTATCCCTGAATTTGTGTGTCTCTGTATCTGTGTGTCTTTATATCTGTGTGTCTCTGTACCCGTGAGTCTCAGTATCTGGGTGTCTCTATAACTGTGTATCTATGTAACTGTGTGTCTCTGTATCCATGTGTCTCTGTATCAGTGTGTGTCTGTATCTGTGTCCCTGTATCTGTTTGTCCCTCTATCTGTGAGTCCCTGTATCTGTGTGTCTCTGTATCTGTGTGTCTCTGTATCTGTGAGTCGCTGTATTTGTGTGTCTCTTTATCTGTGTATCCCTGTTTCTGTGTGTCTCTGTGTCTGTTTGTCTCTGTATCTGTGAGTCCCTGTATCTGTGTTTCCCTGTGTCTGTGTGTCTCTGTATTGGTGTGTCCCTGTATCTGTGAGTCCCTGTATCTGTGAGTCCCTGTATCTGTGTGTCTCTGTATCTGTGTATCCCTGTATCTATGTGTCCATGTATCTGTGTATCCCTGTATCTGTGTGTCCGTGTATCTGTGTGTCCCTGTATCTGTGTGTCTCTGTATCTCTGTGTCTCTGTATCTGTGTGTCTCTGTATCTGTGTATCCCTGTATCTATGTGTCCATGTATCTGTGTGTCTCTGTATCTGTGTGTCTCTGTATCTCTGTGTCTCTGTATCTGTGTGTCCCTGTATCTGTGTATCCCTGTATCTGTGTGTCTCTGTATCTGTGTGTCTTTGTATGTGTGTCTCTGTATGTGTGTCTCTCTCTCTCTGTTTCTGACTCTCTCTCTCTCTCTGTCTGTCTGTTTCTGTGTCTCTATCTGTGTTTCAGCCTCTCTCTCTGTATCTGTCTCTCTTGATCTCACTCACTCTGGGTTTCTATCTCTTTTTGTGTGTGCGTCTCTCTCTCTCTCTCACTTTATTTCTGTGTGTGTTTGTATGTTTGTGTATACGTGTCTACATTTTTCTCTATTTCTCTCTCTCTCTTTCTGTATCTGTGTGTCTCTCTCTTTGTTCCTGTGTATCTCTGCATCTGTGTATCTATGTTTCTGTGTGCCTCTGTTTCTGTGTGTCTCTGTATCCGTGTGTCCCTGTATTTGTGTGTCTCTGTATCTGTGTGTCTCTGTATCTGTGTGTCCCTGTAAGTGTGTATCTGTATCTGTGTGTCTTTGGGGAGAGGCAAATCCCCAGGCCCTGAGAATTTCCCTTCTTATCAGGTTGTGGCCTTCAGGGTTCTGGGGAAAAGGCAGACGAATGGGGATGAGATAAATATCAGCCATGATTGAATGGGGCAGCAGACTCGATGGGCCGAGTGTCCAGTTCTGCTCTGATGTCTTATGGTCTTGTAGGAATAACTAGAACCACAGGACATAATATCAGTGTCTCTCTCTCTCTCTCTCTCACACACGCACACACACACTTTCTCTCTCACACACACACTCTTTCTCTCTCACACACACACAAACTCTCTCCCTCACACTGACACACTCTCTCTCTCTCTTGCACACACACATACTCTCTCCCTCTCTCTCTCTCTCTCTCTCTCGCACACACACACACTCTCTCTCTCTCTCACACACACACACAAACACACTTTCTCTTTCACACACACACACACTCAGAAACACACTATCTCTCCTTCACACACGCAATCTCTCCCTTACACACACTATCTTTCCCTCATACGCAACCTCCCTCTCACTCTCCCTCACACACACACTCACACTCTCCCTCACACTCTCCCTCACACACACACACTCTCCCTCACACACACTCACACTCTCCCTCACAAACACTCACACTGTCCCTCACACACATACACACACTCTCCCTCACGCACACAGACACACACTCTCTCTCTCTCACACAGACACACACACTCTCTCTCGCACACACACACCCTCTCTCACTCGCACACACTCTCTCTCTCTCTCTCTCGCACACACACACACTGTCTCTCTCTCTCACACACACACAAACACACACACACACACTCTTTCTCTCTCTCTCGCACACACACACACACACACACATACACTCAGTGTATCACTGTATCTGTGTGTCTCTGTATCTGTGTCCCTGTATCTGTGTATCCCTGAATTTGTGTGTCTCTGTATCTGTATCTTTGTATCCCTGCATCTGTTTCTCTCTGTATCTGTGTGTCTTTATATCTGTGTGTCTCTGTACCCGTGAGTCTCTGTACTGGGTGTCTCTATAACTGTCTATCTATGTAACTGTGTGTCTCTGTATCTGTGTGTCTCTGTATCAGTGTCTGTCTGTATCTGTGTCCCTGGATCTGCGTATCCCTGAATTTGTGAGTCTCTGTATCTGTGAGTCTCTGTATCTGTATCTCTGTATCTGTGTCTCTGCATCTGTGTATCACTGCATCTGTGTATCCCTGCATCTGTGTGTCTCTGTATCTGTGTGTCCCTGTATCTGTGTGTCCCTGAATCTGTGTCTCTTTATCTGTGTGTCCCTGTATCAGTTTATCTCTATATGTGTGTGCCTCTGTATCTATCTATCTCTGTATCTGTGTGTCCCCGTAATTTTGTGTCCCTGTATCTGTGTGTCCTTGCATCAGTTTATCTCTGTATCTGTGTGTCTCTGTATCTGTTTATCTCTGTATCTGTGTGTCCCTGTAATTTTGTGTCCCTGTATGTGTGTGTCCCTGTATCCGTGTGTCCCTGTATCTGTGTGTCTCTGTACCTGTGTATCTCTGTATCTGTATCTCTGTATCTGTGTCTCCCTGCATCTGTGTGTCTCTGTATCTGTGTTTCTCTATATCTGTGTGTCTCTGTATCTGTGTATCCCTGTTTCTGTGTGTCCCTGTGTCTGTGTGTCTCTGTAACTGTGTTTCTCTGTATCTGTGTGTCTCTGTATCAGTGTGTGTCTGTATCTGTGTCCCTGTATCTGTGTATCCCTGAATTTGTGTGTCTCTGTATCTCTATCTCTGTATCTGTGTATCCCTGCATCTGTGTGTCTCTCTATCTGTGTGTCTCTATATCTGTGTGTCTCTGTATCTGTGTGTCCCTGTATCTCTGTGTCTCTTTATCTCTGTGTCCCTGTATCAGTTTATCTTTGTATCTGTGTGTCTCTGTATCTGTCTATCTCTGTATCTGTCTGTCCCTGTATCTGTGTGTCTCTTTATCTCTGTGTCCCTGTATCAGTTTATCTCTGTATCTGTGTGTCTCTGTATCTGTCTATCTCTGTGTCTGTGTGTCCCTGTATCTGTGTGTCTCTGTATCTGTGTGTCCCTTTATCTGTGTATCCCTGTATCTGTGTGTCTTTGTATGTGTGTGTCTCTTTATGTGTGTGTCTCTCTCTCTCTGTTTCTCACTCTCTCTCTCTCTCTGTATGTCTGTTTCTGTGTCTCTATCTGTGTTTCAGCCTCTCTCTCTGTATCTGTCTCTCTTGATCTCACTCACTCTGTGTTTCTATCTCTTTTTGTGCGTGCGTCTCTCTCTCTCTCTCTCACTTTATTTCTCTGTGTGTGTGTATGTTTGTGTATATGTGTCTACATTTTTCTCTATTTCTCTCTCTCTCTTTCTGTACCTGTGTGTCTCTCTCTTTGTTCCTGTGTATCTCTGTATCTGTGTATCTATGTTTCTGTGTGCCTCTGTGCCTGTGTGTCTCTGTATCCGTGTGTCCCTGTATCTGTGTGTCTCTGTATCTGTGTGTCCCTGTATCTGTGTGTCTCTGTATCTGTGTGTCTAAGTATCTGTGTGTCCCTGTAAGTGTTTATCTGTATCTGTGTGTCTTTGGGGAGAGGCAAATCCCCAGGCCCAGAGAATTTCCCTTCTTATCAGGTTCTGGCCTTCAGTGGTTTTGTGGAAAAGACAGACGAATGGGGATGAGAAAAATATCAGCCATGATTGAATGGGGCAGCAGACACGTTGGGCCGAGTGTCCAGTTCTGCTCTGATGTCTTGCGGTCTTGCAGGAATAACTCGAAGCAGAGGACATAACATCAGTGTCTCTCTCTCTCTCTCTCTCTCTGTATCTGTATCTCTCTCTGTCTGTATCTGTGTGTCTCTCTGTCTTTCTCTGTATGTGTATCTGTGTGTGTTTGTATGTATGTGTGTGTGTCTCTCTCTTAGTATCTGTTTCTATCTCTCTTTCTCTGTATTTGTATCTATGTGTGTCTCTCTCCCTCTCTGTAGGTGTATCTGTGTGTGTTTGTGTGTTTGTGTGTATGCATGTGTGTGTGTGTCTCTCTCTCTCTCTGTATCTGTCTGTCTGTCTGTCTCTCTTTGTGTATCTCTGCGTTCCTCTCTCTGTGTCTGTGTGTGTGTGTGTCTCTCTCTCTCTTTATCTGTGTGTATGTGTGTGTGTGTCTTTCTCTCTCTCTCGCTCTCTCTCTGTTCTCCATGTCTCTCTCTCTCTCTCTCTGTCTCTCTCTCTCGCTGTCTGTATGTCTCTCTTTTTCTCTCTGTGTCTCTGCCTCTCTCTCTCTCTCTGTCTCTCTGTCATCTCTCTCTGTCTCTCTCTCTCTCTCTCCCTATCTGTCTCTCTCTCTCTCTCCATTTCTGTCTGTCTGTCTCTGTTTGTCACTCTCTCTCTCAGTCTCTCTGTTCCCCGTGTCTCTCTCTCTCTGTCTCTGTCTGTCTATCTGTCTCTCTCTGTCTCTCCCTGAGTTCTCCCTCTCTCTCTTCTCCCTGTCTCTTTGTTTTCTGGCTATGTTTCTCTCCATCTTTTATCTATTTATTTATAAGTGTCTATCTCTGTATCTGTGTCTTTGTACATGTGTGTCTCTGTATCTGTGTGTCCCTGTATCTGTCTATTTCTGTACCTGTGCGTCCCTGTATCTGTGTGTCTCTGTATCTGTTTGCCCCTGTATCTGTCTATCTCTGTATCTGTGTGTCCCTGTATCTGTGTCTCTCTATCTGTATGTCTCTGTATCTGTGTGTCTCTGTACCTGTGAATGTAAAAAAAAGAGATATCAATAACCATACATCAGCCTATACAGACGTTCACGGAAGATCACCAGAAGCTCAAACGCAAGAGACAGGTGAGCCATAAAATAAGTTGGACGGCCCACAGGAATCTATTGATTCCCAGGAATGTCCGAGGCTCGTGATCCTTAACTAGAACATAGAACATTACAGCGCAGAACAGGCCCCTCGGCCTTCGATGTTGCGCCGACCAATTATGAAAAAAGCAATGACTCTCCAAACTAAAGAATTCCCTTCTCTTCCATAAACTTATCAACTAACCTCTTAAACGCCACCAAACTTGGCGCATCTACAACTGCCACAGGCAGGGCATTCCACTCCCTAACCACCCTCTGGGTAAAGAACCTACCCCTGGCATCCATCCTATAACTATCACCCCTTAATTTAAAGCTGTGTCCCCTCGTGCTAGCTTTCTCCATCCTAGGTATCTGTGTCCCTGTATCAGTTTATCTCTGTATCTGTGTATCCCTGTATCTGTGTGTCTCTGCCTGTGTCTCCCTCTCTTTCTCTGTGTCTCTGACTCTCTCTCTGTGCCATTTTGTGTTCCTATGTGTCTCTGTACCTGTGTGTCTTTGGGGAGAGGCAAATCCCCAGGCCCTGAGAATTTCCCTTCTTATCAGGTTGTGGCCTTCAGGGGTTCTGGGGAAAAGGCAGAAGAATGGGGATGAGAAAAATATCAGCCATGGTTGAATGGGGCAGCAGACTCGATGGGCCAAGTGTCCAGTTCTGCTCTGATGTCTTATGGTCTTGTAGGAATAACTAGAAGCAGAGGACATAATATCAGTGTCTCTCTCTCTTCTCTGTATCTGTATCTGTATCTCTCTCTCTCTGTCTGTATCTGTGTGTGTCTCTCTCCCTCTCTGTATGTGTATCTGTGTGTGTTTGTATGTATGTGTGTGTCTCTCTCTCTTAGTATCTGTTTCTATATCTCCTTCTCTGTAGCTGTCAGTCTCTCTCTCTCTCCATCTATCTGTTTTTCTCTCTCTGTATCTATGTTTCTGTCTCTCCCCCTCTGTGCCTGTGTGTCCTTCTATCTGTATATCACTGTATCTGTGTGTCTCTGTATCTGTCTCCCTGTATCTGTGTGTTCCTGAATTTGTGTGTCTCTGTATCTGTGTCCCTGTATCTGTGTATCCCTGAATTTGTGTGTCTCTGTACCTGTGTCCCTGTATCTGTGTATCCCTGAATTTGTGTGTCTCTGTATCTGTGTCCCTGTATCTGTGTATCCCTGAATTTGTGTGTCTCTGTATCTGTGTGTCTTTATATCTGTGTGTCTCTGTACCCGTGAGTCTCAGTATCTGGGTGTCTCTATAACTGTGTATCTATGTAACTGTGTGTCTCTGTATCCATGTGTCTCTGTATCAGTGTGTGTCTGTATCTGTGTCCCTGTATCTGTTTGTCCCTCTATCTGTGAGTCCCTGTATCTGTGTGTCTCTGTATCTGTGTGTCTCTGTATCTGTGAGTCGCTGTATTTGTGTGTCTCTTTATCTGTGTATCCCTGTTTCTGTGTGTCTCTGTGTCTGTTTGTCTCTGTATCTGTGAGTCCCTGTATCTGTGTTTCCCTGTGTCTGTGTGTCTCTGTATTGGTGTGTCCCTGTATCTGTGAGTCCCTGTATCTGTGAGTCCCTGTATCTGTGTGTCTCTGTATCTGTGTATCCCTGTTTCTGTGTGTCCCTGTGTCCGTGTGTCTCTGTATCTGTGAGTCCCTGTATCTGTGTTTCCCTGTGTCTGTGTGTCTCTGTATCTGTGAGTCCCTGTATTTGTGTGTCTCTGTATCTGTGTATCCCTGTACCTGTGTGTCTCTGCCTGTGTCTGTCCCTTTCTCTGTGTCCCTGACTCTCTCTGTGCCATTTTGTGTTCCTATGTATCTCTGTATCTCTGTGTCTTTGGGGAGATGCAAATCCCCAGGCCCTGAGAATTTCCCTTCTTATCAGGTTCTGGCCTTCAGGGGTTCTGGGGAAAAGGCAGAAGAATGGGGATGGGAAAAATATCAGCCATGATTGAATGGGGCAGCAGACTCGATGGGCCGAGTGTCCAGTTCTGCTCTGATATCTTGTGGTCTTGTCGGAATAACTAGAACCACAGGACATAATATCAGTGCCTCTCTCTCTCTCTTTGTGTATCTGTATCTGTATCTCTCCCTGCATCTGTATCTCTCTCTCTCTGTCTGTATCTGTGTGTGTGTGTGTCTCTCTCTCTCTCTCTCTCTGTATCTGTGTGTGTGTGTGTGTGTGTGTCTCTCTCTCTATCTGTGTGTGTCTCTCTCTCTCTCTCTCTGTCTCTCTTTCTCTATAGCTGTCAGTCTCTCTCTCTCTCTATTTATCTGTTTTTCTCTCTCTGTATCGATGTTTCTCTTTCTCTCCCTCTGTATCTCTGTGACCTTGTATCTGAGTATCTCAGTATCTGTGTGTCTCTGTATCTGTGTGTCCCTGTACCTGTGTGTCTCTGTATCTGTGTGTCTCTGTATCTGCGTGTCCCTGTATCTGTGTGTCTCTGTATCTGTGTGTCCCTGTGTCTGTGTATCCCTGTCTCCATGTGTCCCTGTATCTGTGTGTCCCTGTGTCTGAGTATCTCTCTATCTGCCTATTTCTGTATCTGTGTCTCTGTTTCTGTGTATCTCTGTGTCTGTATGTCCCTGTATCTGTGTGTCTGTATCTGTGTGTCTCTGTATCTGTGTGTCCCCATATCAGTTTATCTCTCTATCTGTGTGTCCCAGTAAGTGTCTATCTCTGTATCTCTGTATCTGTATGTCCCTGTATCAGTTTATATCTGTATCTGTGTGTCCCTGTAAGTGTCTATCTCTGTATCTGTATGTCTCTGTATCTGTGTCTCTGTATCTGTATGTCTCTGTATCTGTGTCTCTGTATCTGTGTATCCCTGTAACTGTCAGTCTCTGTATCCGTGTGTCCCTCTATCTGTGTGTCTCTGTATCTGTGTCTCCGTATCTGTGTGTCCCTGTAACTGTCAGTCTCTATATCCGTGTGTCCCTGTATCTGTGTGTCTCTGTTACTGTGCCCCTGTATCTGTGTCTCTGTACCTGTGTGTCTCTGTATCTGTGTCTCTGTATCTGTGTGTCTCTGTATCTGTGTGTCTTGTACCTGTGTCTCTGTATCTGTGTGTCTCTGTATCTGTGTGTCTCTGTACCTGTGTGTCCCTGTATCTGTGTATCTCTGTGTTTCTGTGTGTCTCTGTATTTCTAAGTTGCCCCTTAGTGTCCCATGATGTGAAGATTTGGAGGATTGGCCATGTTAACTTGCCCCAGAGATGGAGAGACAGGGACACAGGGGAGCCCGAAACGCTACAGAAACAGGAGAAAGGTTTGAAAATGGAGGAGTGTTTCTTATCCATCTATAAAAATCATCCACTCTGACAGCAGTTCCATTTCACACTCTCTGCTCAGTCCTGTGTTGGGGGGTGTTTAGTGTGGGATCAGTGTTTGCTTTTCTCAAACCGCACTGATATTCTCAACAAGGGCAAGAAGTTTCAGTCTTTAAAAATGTAAAGATTACAAACCCAAAGCAGACAGAGAATGATGAGGCCTCACACCTTCAATGTAGTAATTCCCCCAATCTTTCCTTTTGTTTCTTGCTTCCCTCCTCTGTTTGAAGTATTGGAGACGTAGAAATTATTGTAACAATTCAATCTCTCGGGACAATCTCTGTAAACAGCTTCTGGAGACAAATTGACACTTTAATCACCTGAAAAGCTGAATGTCCATTCAAACATTTCCCTCCGCATATCCTTGTAAATGTAAAGATAACTCCCATTTCCCCAAAGCAGGAAGATATGGAATGGGATCATCCTAACCTCTCTACTAAAGATATAAAGTTTCTTTTCAATAAAGTTTATTTATTACTGTGTCACAAGTAGGCTTATATTAACACTGCAATGAAGTTACTGTGAAAATCCTCTCATTGCCACAGTCTGGTGCCTGTTTGGGTACACTGAGGGAGAATTTAGCAGGGCCAATGTACCCTAACCAGCATGTCTTTTAGACTGTGTGAGGAAAGCGGGGGACTGTGAGGAAACCCACGCAGACACGGGGAGGACATGCAGACTCCGCACAGACAGTGATCCAAGCCGAGACTTGAACCCAGGTCCCTGGTGCTGTGTAGCAGCAGTGCTAATCACTGTGCCACTGTACCAGCATCCATACACACAGACACATAGATATATGCAGACCCACACACACACACACACATAGACACACACACACACACACACACACACACACACACACACACACACACACACACACACACACACACACACACACACACACACACACACACACACACACACACTCTCACACACACACACACACACACACACACTCTCTCTCTCTCTCACACACACACACACACACACACACTCTCTCTCTCACACACACTCTCTCCCTCACATGCAATCTCTCCCTCATACACATTCTCTCTCTGTCTCTCACACACACACATACACACTCTTACACACTCACACACACACTCTCTCACACACACACACAAACTCTCTCGCACACACACACTCTCTCTCATTCTCGCACACACACAAACTCACTCCCTCTCTCTCTCGCACACACACACACACACACACACACACACTCTCTCGCACACACACACACACACTCTCTCTCTCTCTCTCACACACACACACACTTTTTCTCTCACACACACACTCAGAAACACACTATCTCTCATTCACAGACGCAATCTCTCCCTTGCACACACTATAATTCCCACATATGCAACATCTCTCTCACTCTCCCTCACACACACTAAGTCTCCCTCACACACACTCACACTCTCCCTCACACATACGAACTCTCCCTCATGCGCAATCCCTTCCTCACGCACAGGTTTAGTGAGAGTGTGGAATGGAATTGAAAGAAATCAATATTAGTAAGAAAATGGGGGAATGAATGGGGTTAAAGGCTGACAAATCCCCAGGCCCTGAGAACTTCCCTTCTTATCAGTTTCTGGCCTTCAGGGGTTCTGGGGAAAAGGCAGAAGAATGGGGATGAGAAAAATATCAGCCATGATTGAATGGGGCAGCAGACTCGACGGGCCGAGTGTCCAGTTCTGCTCTGATGTCTGATGGTCTTGTAGGAATAACTAGAAGCAGAGGACATAATATCAGTGTCTCTCCCTCTCTCTCTCTCTGTATCTGTAACTCTCTCTCTCTGTCTGTACCTGTATGTGTCTCTCTCCCTCTCTGTATGTGTATCTGTGTGTGTTTGTATGTATGTGTGTGTCTCTCTCTTTTAGTATCTGTTTCTATCTCTCTCTGCAGCTGTCAGTCTCTCTCTCTCTCTATCTATCTGTTTTTCTCTCTCTGTATCTATGTTTCTCTCTCTCTCCCTCTGTGCCTGTGTGTCCTTCTATCTGTGTATCCCAGTATCTGTGTGTCCCTGTATCTGTGTGTCTCTGTATCTGTGTCCCTGCAGCTGTGCATCCCTGAATTTGTGTGTCTCTGTATCTGTGTCCCTGTATCTGTGTATCCCTGAATTTGTGTGTCTCTGTATCTGTATCTCTGTATCCCTGCATCTGTGTGTCCCTGTATCTGTGTGTCCCTGTATCTGTGTGTCTCTGTAACTGTGTGTCTCTGCATCTGTGTGTCTCTGCATCAGTGTGCCCCTGTATCTGTGTCCCTGTATCTGTGTATCCCTGAATTTGTGTCTCTCTGTATCTGTATCTCTGTATCTTTTTCTCTGTATCTGTGTGTCTCTGTGTCTGTGTGTCTCTGTATCTGTGTGTCCCTGTATCTATGTGTCTCTTTATCTGTGTGTCGCTGTATCAGTTTATCTCTGTATCTGTGTGTCTCTCTATCCATCTATCTCTGTATCTGTGTGTCCCTGTAATTTTGTGTCCCTGTATCTGTGTGTCTCTGTATCTGTGTGTCTCTGTATCTGTCTATCTCTGTATCTGTGTGTCCCTGTATCTGTGTGTCTCTTTATCTCTGTGTCCCTGCATCAGTTTATCTCTGTATCTGTGTGTCCCTGTATCTGTGTGTCTCTTTATCTCTGTGTCCCTGCATCAGTTTATCTCTGTATCTGTGTGTCCCTGTAATTTTGTGTCCCTGTATCTGTGTGTCTCTGTATCTATGTGTCACTGTATCTGTGTGCCCCTGTATCTGTGTGTCTCTGTGTTTGTGTGTCTCTTTATCTGTGTATCCCTGCATCTGTGTGTCCCTGTATCTGTGTGTCCCTGTATCAGTTTATCTCTGTATCTGTGTGTCTCTCTATCTGTCTATCTCTGTATCTGTGTGTCCCTATAACTGTGTGTCTCTTTATCTCTGCGTCCCTGTATCAGTTTATCTCTGTATCTGTGTGTCTCTCTATCTGTCTATCTCTTTATCTGTGTATCCCTGCATCTCTGTGTCTCTTTATCTCTGTGTCCCTGTATCAGTTTATCTTTGTATCTGTGTGTCTCTGTATCTGTCTATCTCTGTATCTGTGTGTCTCTGTATCTGTGTGTCTCTTTATCTCTGTGTCCCTGTATCAGTTTATGTCTGTATCTGTGTGTCTCTGTATCTGTCTATCTCTGTATCTGTGAGTCCCTGTAATTTTGAGTGCCTGTATCTGTGTGTCCCTGTATCTGTGTGCCCCTGTGTCTGTGTGTCTCTGTATCCGTGTGTCTCTGTATCTGTGTGTCCCTCTATCTGTGAGTCCCTGTATCTGTGTCTATCTGTATCTGTGAGTCCCTGTATCTGTGTGTCCCTGTGTCTGTGTGTCCCTGTGTCTGTGTGTCTCTGTATCTGTGAGTCCCTGTATCTGTGAGTCCCTGTATCTGTGTGACTCTGTATCTGTGTTTCTCTGTGTCTGTGTGTCTCTGTATCTGTGAGTCCCTGTATCCGTGTGTCTCTGGGTCTGTATGTCCCTGTATCTCTGTGTCTGTGTGTCTCTGTATCTGTGAGTCCCTGCATCTGTGTTTCCCTGTGGCTGTGTGTCTCTGTATCTGTGAGTCCCTGCATCTGTGTTTCCCTGTGTCTGTGTGTCTCTGTATCTGTATAACTCTGTATCTGTGTTTCCCTGTGTCTGTGTGTCTCTGTATCTGTGTAACTCTGTATCTGTGTTTCTCTGTATCTGTGTGTCTCTGTACTGTGTCTCCCTTTATCTGTGAGTCCCTATATCTGTGTATCCCTGCATGTGTGTGTCTCTGTATCTGTGTGTCTCTGTATATGTATGTCCCTGTATCTTTGAGCCCCTGTATCTGTGTGTCTCCGTATCTGTGTGTCCCTGTATCTGTATATCCCTGTATCTGTGTGTCTCTGTATCTGTGTGTCTTTGTATGTGTGTGTCTCTGTATGTGTCTCTCTCTCTCTGTTTCTGACTCTCTCTCTCTGTCTGTCTGTTGCTGTGTCTCTATCTGTGTTTCAGCCTCTCTCTCTGTATCTGTCTCTCTTGATCTCACTCACTCTGTGTTTCTTTCTCTTTTTGTGTGTGCGTCTCTCTCTCTCTCTCACTTTATTTCTGTGTGTGTGTGTATGTTTGTGTATATGTGTCTACATTTTTCTCTATTTCTCTCTCTCTCTTTCTGTATCTGTGTGTCTCTCTCTTTGTTCCTGTGTATCTCTGTATCTGTGTATCTATTATTCTGTGTGCCTCTGTTTCTGTGTGTCTCTGTATCTGTGTGTCCCTGTAAGTGTGTATCTGTATCTGTGTGTCTTTGGGGAGAGGCAAATCCCCAGGCCCTGAGAATTTCCCTTCTTATCAGGTTCTGGCCTTCAGGGGTTCTGGGGAAAAGGCAGAAGAATGGGGATGAGAAAAATATCAGCCATGATTGAATGGGGCAGCAGACTCGATGGGCCGAGTGTCCAGTTCTGCTCTGATGTCTTATGGTCTTGTAGGAATAACTAGAAGCAGAGGACATAATATGACTGTCTCTCTCTCTCTCTCTCTGTATCTGTATCTCTCCCTCTCACTGTATTTGTATCTGTATCTCTCCCTGTATCTGTCTCTCTGTATCTGTATCTGTGTGTCTGTGTCTCTCTCTGATTCTGTATCTATATCTGTTTGTCTGTCTCTCTTTCTCTCTCTTTGTGTGTTCCTCTCTCTCTGTCTGTGTCTCTCTCTCTCTCTCTATCTGTATCTGTGTGTGTATGTGTCCCTCTTCCTCTCTCTTTCTGCCTCTCTTCTCTGTCACTCTGTGTTTCTGTGCGTCTCTGTATCTGTCTCTCTCTCTCCCTGTTTCTCTGTGTTTCTGCCTCTCTCTCTCTCTCTCTGTGTCTCTGTGTCTGTGTGTCTCTGTGTACCTGTGTGTTTCTGTGTTCCTGTGCCTCTGTGTTTCTGTGTATCCCTGTATTTCTAAGTTGCCCCTCAGTGTCCCATGATGTGAATGTTGGGAGGATTGGCCATGTTAACTTGCCCCAGAGATGGAGAGACAGGGACACAGGGGAGCCCGAAACGCTACAGAAACAGGAGAAAGGTTTGAAAATGGAGGAGTGTTTCTTATCCATCTATAAAAATCATCCACTCTGACAATCTCTCCCGCATAAGAATCTCTCTCACACACACACACACTCTCTCACACTCACACAATCTCTCTCTCCCACTCGCAATCTCTCCCTCACACACACTCTCTCCCTCACACACACTCTCTCCCTCACATGCAATGTTTCCCTCACATGCAATCTCTCCCTCATACACATTCTCTCTCTCTCTCTCTCTCACACACGCACACACACACTTTCTCTCTCACACACACACAAACTCTCTCCCTCACACTGACACACTCTCTCTCTCTCTTGCACACACACATACTCTCTCCCTCTCTCTCTCTCTCTCTCTCGCACACACACACACTCTCTCTCTCTCTCACACACACACACAAACACACTTTCTCTTTCACACACACACACTCAGAAACACACTATCTCTCCTTCACACACGCAATCTCTCCCTTACACACACTATCTTTCCCTCATACGCAACCTCCCTCTCCCTCTCCCTCACACACACACTCACACTCTCCCTCACACTCTCCCTCACACACACACACACTCTCCCTCACACACACTCACACTCTCCCTCACACACACTCACACTGTCCCTCACACACATACACACACTCTCCCTCACGCACACAGACACACACTCTCTCTCTCTCACACAGACACACACACTCTCTCTCGCACACACACCCTCTCTCACTCGCACACACACACTCTCTCTCTCTCTCTCGCACACACACACACTGTCTCTCTCTCTCACACACATACAAACACACACACACACACACTCTTTCTCTCTCTCTCGCACACACACACACACACACTCTCTCACTCTCTCTCTCGCTGTCTCTCTCACACACACACACACATAAACTCAGTGTATCACTGTATCTGTGTGTCTCTGTATCTGTGTCCCTGTATCTGTGTATCCCTGAATTTGTGTGTCTCTGTATCTGTATCTTTGTATCCCTGCATCTGTTTCTCTCTGTATCTGTGTGTCTTTATATCTGTGTGTCTCTGTACCCGTGAGTCTCTGTACTGGGTGTCTCTATAACTGTCTATCTATGTAACTATGTGTCTCTGTATCTGTGTGTCTCTGTATCAGTGTCTGTCTGTATCTGTGTCCCTGGAGCTGTGTATCCCTGAATTTGTGAGTCTCTGTATCTGTATCTCTGTATCTCTGTATCTGTGTATCACTGCATCTGTGTATCCCTGCATCTGTGTGTCTCTGTATCTGTGTGTCCCCGTATCTGTGTGTCCCTGAATCTGTGTCTCTTTATCTGTGTGTCCCTGTATCAGTTTATATCTATATGTGTGTGCCTCTGTATCTATCTATCTCTGTATCTGTGTGTCCCCGTAATTTTGTGTCCCTGTATCTGTGTGTCCTTGCATCAGTTTATCTCTGTATCTGTGTGTCTCTGTATCTGTTTATCTCTGTATCTGTGTGTCCCTGTAATTTTGTGTCCCTGTATGTGTGTGTCCCTGTATCTGTGTGTCCCTGTATCTGTGTGTCTCTGTACCTGTGGATCTCTATATCTGTGTGTCTCTGTATCTGTGTATCCCTGTTTCTGTGTGTCCCTGTGTCTGTGTGTCTCTGTATCTGTGTATCCCTGTATCCATGTGTCCCTGTATCTGTGTGTCTATGTATCTGTGTTTCCCTGTATCTGTGTGTCTCTGTATTTGTGTATCTCTGTATCTGTGTGTCTCTGTATCTGTGTGTCTCTGTATTGGTATGTCCCTGTATCTTTGTATCTCTGTATCTGTGTATCTCTCTATCTGTGTGTCTCTGCCTGTGTCTCTCCCTCTTTCTCTGTGTCTCTGACTTTCTCTCTGTGCCATTTTGTGTTCCTATGTGTCTCTGTATCTGTGTGTCTTTGGGGAGAGGCAAATCCCCAGGCCCTGAGAATTTCCCTTCTTATCAGGTTGTGGCCTTCAGGGGTTCTGGGGAAAAGGCAGAAGAATGGGGATGAGAAAAATATCAGCCATGGTTGAATGGGACAGCAGACTTGATGGGCCGAGTGTCCAGTTCTGCTCTGATATCTTATGGTCTTGTAGGAATGACTAGAAGCAGAGGACATAATATGACTGTCTCTCTCTCTCTCTGATTCTGTATCGATATCTGTTTGCCTGTCTGTCTGTCTGTCTCTCTCTTTGTGTATCTGTGTGTTCCTCTCTCTGTGTCTGTGTCTCTCTCTCTCTCTCTATCGGTATGTGTGTGTGTATGTGTCCCTCTTCCTCTCTGTTTCTGCTTCTCTTCTCTGTCACTCTGTGTTTCTGTGCGTCTCTGTATCTGTCTCTCTCTCTCCCTGTTTCTCTGTGTTTATTATGCATCTCTCTCTCTGTGTGTCTCTGTACCTGTGTGTCCCTGTATCTGTGTGTCTCTGTGTTCCTATATGTCTCTGTATTTCTAAGTTGCCCCTTAGTGTCCAATGATGTGAAGGTTGGGAGGATTGGCCATGTTAACTTGCCCCAGAGATGGAGAGACAGGGACACAGGGGAGCCCGAAACACTACAGAAACAGGAGAAAGGTTTGAAAATGGAGGAGTGTTTCTTATCCATCTATAAAAATCATCCACTCTGACAATCTCTCCTGCATACGAATCCCTCTCTCTCACACACACACACACAAACACTTCTCACACTCACACAATCTCTCTCTCCCACTCGCAATCTCTCCCTCACACACACTCTCTCCCTCACATGCAATCTCTCCCTGACGTGCCATCTCTCCCTCATACACATTTTCTCTCTCTCTCTCTCTCTCACACATACACACACACACACTCTTACACACTCACACACACACACTCTTTCTCTCACACACACACACACAAACACTCTTGCTCACACTCACACACTCTCTCTCTCTCTCCACACACACACACACACTCTCTCTCTCGCACACACCACACTCTCTCTCTCTCGCACGCACACACACACTCTCGCACACACACACTCTCTCTCTCTCACACACACACACACACACACACACTCTCTCTCTCTCTCGCACACACAGACACACTCTCTCGCACACACAAACTCCCTCTTTCTCGCACGCACACACACACACACTGTCTCTCTCTCGCACACACACACACTCTCTCTCTCGCACGCACACTCACACACACACTCTCTCTCGCACACACACACACTCTCTCTCTCACACACATACACACACACTCTCTCTGTCTCTTGCACACACACACACTCTCTCTCTCGCTTGCACACACACACACACTTTCTCTCTCTCGCACACAGACACACTCTCTCTCTCTTTCGCACACACACACACACTCTCACACACTCACTCTTGCACACATTCTCTCTCACACACTCTATCTCACATACGCACATACACATTCATTCACACACGCTCACACACATTCAGTCACACACACATGCAGTCCCTTACACACTCTCTCTCTCACACACCACACACTCTTTCTCACATACACATGCTGTCTTCTACAAACTCATTCTCCACACACATTCTCTCTCACACACTCTCTCTCACGTACTTTCTCTCTGTCTCTTACATACACACTCTCTTTCTCATTTCTCTCTCTCACACACATACACACACGCTCTCTTTCTCTCTTTTTCACACTCTCTTTCTCTTTCTCTCTCTCACACACACACACACACACACACTTCTCTCTCTCTCTCTCTCTCACACACAAACACACTTTCTCTCACACACACACACATTCAGAAACACACTATCTCTCCTTCACACACACAATCTCTCCCTTACACAGACTATCTTTCCCTCATACTCAATCTCTCTCTCACTCTCCCTCACACACACACACACACTCTCCCTCACACACACACACACACACTCTCTCTCACTCGCACAGACACTCTCTCTCTCTCTCTCACATGCACACACACACACTCTCTCTCTCTCACACACACACACAAACACACACACACACTCTCTCTCTCTCACGCACACACACACACACTCTCTCACTCTCTCTCTCGCTGTCTCTCTCTCTCACACACACACACACACTTTCTCTCGCACACACACACTTAGAAACACACTATCTTTCCTTCACACACGCAATCTCTCCCTTACACACTCTATCTTTCCCTCATACGCAACCTCTCTCTAACTCTACCTCACATACACACAGACACTCTCCCTCACACACACACACTCTCCCTCACACACTCATACTCTCCCTCACACACACACTCACACTCTCCCTCACACACACACAATCTCCCTCACACACACACTCACACTCTCCCTCACACACATACACACACTCTCCCTCACGCACAATATCTCTCCCTCACACACAATCCTTTCCCCATGTGCAATCCCTTCCTCACGCACAAGTTTAGTGTGAGTGCGGAATGGAATTGAAGGAAATCAATATTAGTAAGAAAATGGGGTAATGAATAGGGTTAAAGGCTGACAAATCCCCAGGCCCTGAGAATTTCCCTTCTTATCAGGTTCTGGCCTTCAGGGGTTCTGGGGAAAAGGCAGAAGAATGGGGATGAGAAAAATATCAGCCATGATTGAATGGGGCAGCAGACTCGATGGGCTGAGTGTCCAGTTCTGCTCTGATGTCTTATGGTCTTGTAGGAATAACTAGAAGCAGAGGATATAATATCAGTGTCTCTCTCTCTCTCTGTATCTGTATCTGTATCTCTCTCTCTCTGTCTGTATCTGTGTGTGTCTCTCTCCCTCTCTGTATGTGTATCTGTGTGTGTTTGTATGTATGTGTGTGTCTCTCTCTCTTAGTACCTGTTTCTATATCTCCTTCTCTGTAGCTGTCAGTCTCTCTCTCTCTCTATCTATCTGTTTTTCTCTCTCTGTATCAATGTTTCTCTCTCTCTCCCTCTGTGCCTGTGTGTCCTTGTATCTGTGTGTCCCTGTATCTGTGTGTCTCTGTATCTGTGTGTCTCTGTATCTTTGTATCCCTGCATCTGTGTGTCTCGGTATCTGTGTGTCTTTGTATCTGTGTGTCTCTGTACCCGTGAGTCTCTGTATCTGGGTGTCTCTATAACTGTGTGTCTCTGTAACTGTGTGTCTCTGTATCTGTGTGTCTCTGTATCAGTGTGTGTATGTACCTGTGTCCCTGGATCTGTGTATCCCTGATTTTGTGTGTCTCTGTATCTGAATCTCTGTATCTGTGTCTCTGCATCTGTGTATCACTGCATCTGTGTGTCTCTGTATCTGTGTGTCTCTGTATCTGTGTGTCTCTATATCTGTGTGCCCCTGTATCTGTGTGTCCCTGTATCTGTGTGTCCCTGAATCTGTGTGTCTCTTTATCTATGTGTCCCTGTATCAGTTTATCTCTATATCTGTGTGTCTCTGTATCTATCTATATCTGTATCTGTGTGTCCCCGTAATTTTGTGTCCCTGTATGTGTGTGTCCCTGCATCAGTTTATCTCTGTATCTGTGCGTCTCTGTATCTGTCTACCTCTGTATCTGTGTGTCCCTGTAATTTTGTGTCCCTGTATCTGTGTGTCCCTGTATCTATGTGTCCCTGTATTTGTGTGTCTCTGTATCTGTGTATCCCTGTTTCTGTGAGTCCATGTGTCTGTGTGTCTCTGTATCTGTGAGTCACTGTATCTGTGTTTCCCTGTGTCTGTGTGTCTCTGTATCTGTGTGTCTCTGTATCTGTGTGCCCCTGTATCTGTGAGTCCCTGTATCTGTGTGTCTCTGTATCTGTGTATCCCTGTTTCTGTGTGTCCCTGTGTCCGTGTGTCTCTGTAGCTGTGAGTCCCTGTATCTGTGTTTCCCTGTGTCTGTGTGTCTCGGTATCTCTGAGTCCCTGTATCCGTGTGTCTCTGTATCTGTGTGTCTCGGCCTATGTCTCCCCCTCTTTCTCTGTGTCTCTGACTCTATCTCTGTGCCATTTTGTGTTCCTATATGTCTCTGTACCTGTGTGTCTTTGGGGAGAGGCAAATCCCCAGGCCCTGAGAATTTCCCTTCTTATCAGGTTCTGGCCTTCAGGGGTTTTGTGGAAAAGACAGAAGAATGGGGATGAGAAAAATATCAGCCATGATTGAATGGGGCAGCAGACTCGATGGGCCGAGTGTCCAGTTCTGCTCTGATGTCTTGCGGTCTTGTAGGAATAACTCGAAGCAGAGGACATAATATCAGTGTCTCTCTCTCTCTCTGTGTATCTGTATTTCTCTCTGTCTGTATCTGTGTGTGTCCTCTCTCTCTCTGTGTCTGTATCTCTCTCTCTGTCTGTATCTGTGTGTCTCTCTGTCTTTCTTGTATGTGTATCTGTGTGTGTTTGTATGTATGTGTGTGTGTCTCTCTCTTAGTATCTGTTTCTATCTCTCTTTCTCTGTATTTGTATCTATGTGTGTCTCTCTCCCTCTCTGTAGGTGTATCTGTGTGTGTTTGTGTGTTTGTGTGTATGCATGTGTGTGTGTGTGTCTCTCTTTCTCTGTATCTGTCTGTCTGTCTGTCTCTCTTTGTGTATCTCTGCGTTCCTCTCTCTGTGTCTGTGTGTGTGTGTGTGTCTCTCTCTCTTTATCTGTGTGTATGTGTGTGTGTGTCTTTCTCTCTCTCTCGCTCTCTCTCTGTTCTCCATGTCTCTCTCTCTCTCTCTCTCTGTCTCTCTCTCTCGCTGTCTGTATGTCTCTCTTTTTCTCTCTGTGTCTCTGCCTCTCTCTCTCTCTCTGTCTCTCTGTCATCTCTCTCTGTTTCTCTCTCTCTCTCTCTCCCTATCTGTCTCTCTCTCTCTCTCCATTTCTGTCTGTCTGTCTCTCTTTGTCACTCTCTCTCTCAGTCTCTCTGTTCCCCGTGTCTCTCTCTCTCTGTCTCTGTCTGTCTGTCTGTCTTCTCTCTCTGTCTCTCCCTGAGTTCTCCCTCTCTCTCTCTCTGTCTCTTTGTTTTCTGGCTATGTTTCTCTCCATCTTTTATCTCTCTTTGTCTTTCTCTCTCTGTCTTTCTCTCTCTCTCTCTCTCTTTCCGTGTGTGTGTGTGTGTGTGTGTGTGTGTCTGTGTCTGTGTCTGTGTGTCTTTCTGTCTCCCTGCCTCTCTCTCTTTCTTTATCTCTGCCTGTCTGTCTCTCTCTGTCTTTCTGTCTCTCTATGTCTCTGTCTCCCTCTCTCTCACTGTATTTGTCTCGGTGTGTGTGTCTCTCTATTTCTGTCTGTGTGTGTCTCTCTCTCTCTGTCTCTGTTTCTATCTCTCTTTCTCTATAGCTGTCAGTCTCTCTCTCTCTCTATTTATCTGTTTTTCTCTCTCTGTATCGATGTTTCTCTTTCTCTCCCTCTGTATCTGTGTGTCCTTGTATCTGAGTATCTCAGTATCTGTGTCTCGCTGTATGTGTGTGTCTCTGTATCTGTGTGTCTCTGTATCTGTGTATCTCTGTACGTTTGTGTCCCTGTGTCTGTGTATCCCTGTCTCTATGTGTCCCTGTATCTATGTGTCCCTGTATCTGAGTATCTCTGTATCTGTCTATTTCTGTATCTGTGTCTCTTTCTGTGTATCTCTGTATCTGTATGTCCCTGTATCTGTGTGTCCCTATATCAGTTTATCTCTCTATCTGTGTGTGCCTGTGCCTATCTCTGTATCTGTGTGTCTTTGTATATCTGTCTCTCCTATCTCTCTCTATCTCCCTATCTGTCTCTCTCTCTCTCTCCATTTCTGTCTGTCTGTCTCTCTTTGTCACTCTCTCTCTCAGTCTCTCTGTTCCCCATGTCTCTCTCTCTGTCTCTTTCTGTCTGTCTGTCTGTCTCTCTCTGTCTCTTCCTGAGTTCTCCCTCTCTCTCTCTCTCTGTCTCTTTGTTTTCTGGCTATGTTTCTCTCCATCTTTTATCTCTCTCTGTCTTACTCTCTCTGTCTTTCTCTCTCTCTATCTCTCTCTTTCCTTGTGTGTGTCTGTGTGTGTGTGTGTGTGTGCGCATGTTTATGTGTGTGTCTCTCTCTCTCTGTGTCTCTGTCTCCCTTCTTCTCTCTCTCTATCTCTCACTCTCTCTCTCTCTCTCTCTCTCTCTCTGTGTGTGCATCTCTCACTTTGTTTCTCTCTCTGACTCTGTGTTTCTCACTCTTTCTGTCTTTCTATCTTTCTCTCTATCTCTCTCCCTTCGTCCGTGTGTGTGTGTGTGTGTTCTCTCTCTCTCTTTCTCGTCTGTGTGTATCTCTCTCTCTGTCTCTCCATATGTGTTTCTCTCTGTCTTTCTGTGTGTGTGTGTGTGTGTGTGTCTGTGTGTGTGTGTCTCTCTCTCTCTCTTTCGCTCTGTGTCTCTGTCTCTGACTCTGTGTGTGTGTGTGTTTATGATTACGTTTGTATGTATGTCTCTGTGTGTGTGTGTCTCTCTCTCTCTCTCTCCGTCTGTGTGAATGTCTCTCTCTATCTCTCCATATGTGTTTCTCTTTGTCTTTGTGTGTGTGTGTCTGTGTGTGTGTGTGTGTGTGTGTGTGTGTCTTTCTGTCTCCCTGCCTCTCTCTCTTTCTGTATCTCTGCCTGTCTGCCTCTCTCTGCCTTTCTGTCTCTCTATGTCTCTGTCTCCTTCTCTCTCACTGTATTTGTCTCAGTGTGTGTGTCTCTCTCTATTTCTCTGAGTGTGTGTCTCTCTCTCTATCTCTCTGTGTATCTCTCTGTCTCTCTTTCTATCTCTCTTTCTCTATAGCTGTCAGTCTCTTTCTCTCTCTATTTATCTGTTTTTCTCTCTCTGTATCAATATTTCTCTTTCTCTCCCTCTGTATCTGTGTGTCCTTCTATCTGAGTATCTCAGCATTTGTGTGTCTCTGTATCTGTGTGTCTCTGTACTTGTGTGTCCCTGTGTCTGTGTATCCCTGTCTCTGTGTCCCTGTATCTGTGTGTCCCTGTATCTGAGTATCTCTGTATCTGTCTATTTCTGTATCTGTGTCTCTGTATCTGTGTCTCTGTTTCTGTGTGTCCCTGTATCTGTTTGTCCCTGTATCTATGTGTCTCTGTATCTGTGTGTCTCTGTATCTGTGTATCCTTGTATCTGTGTGTCTCTGTATCTGTGTGTCCCTATATCTGTTTATCTCTCTATGTGTGTGTGCCTATAAGTGTCTATCTCTGTATCTGTGTCTTTGTACATGTGTGTCTTGTATCTGTGTGTCCCTGTATCTGTCTATTTCTGTACCTGTGCGTCCCTGTATCTGTGTGTCTCTGTATCTGTTTGCCCCTGTAACTGTCTATCTCTGTACCTGTGTGTCCCTGTATCTGTGTGTCTCTATTTGTGTGTCCCTGTATCTGTGTGTCCCTGTATCTGTGTGTCTCTGTACCTGTGTATCTCTGTATCTGTATCTCTGTATCTGTGTCTCCCTGCATCTGTGTGTCTCTGTATCTGTGTTTCTCTATATCTGTGTGTCTCTGTATCTGTGTATCCCTGTTTCTGTGTGTCCCTGTGTCTGTGTGTCTCTGTATCTGTGAGTCCTTGTATTTGTGTGTCTCTGTATCTGTGTATCCCTGTATCCGTGTGTCCCTGTATCTGTGTGTCTATGTATCTGTGTATCTCTGTATCTGTGTGTCTCTGTATCTGTGTGTCTCTGTATTGGTGTGTCCCTGTATCTTTGTGTCTCTGTATCTGTGTTTCTCTGTATCTGTGTGTCTCTGCCTGTGTCTGTCCCTTTTCTCTGTGTCTCTGACTTTCTCTCTGTGCCATTTTGTGTTCCTATGTATCTCTGTACCTGTGTGTCTTTGGGGAGAGGCAAATCCCCAGGCCCTGAGAATTTCCCTTCTTATCAGGTTGTGGCCTTCAGGGGTTCTGGGGGAAAGGCAGAAGAATGGGGATGAGAAAAATATCAGCCATGATTGAATGGGGCAGCAGACTCGATGGGCCGAGTGTCCAGTTCTGCTCTGATGTCTTATGGTCTTGTAGGAATAACTAGAAGCAGAGGACATAATATCACTGTCTCTCTCTCTCTCTCTCTCTCTGTATCTGTATCTGTATCTGTGTGTGTCTCTCTCTCTCTGATTCTGTATCGATATCTGTTTGTCTGTCTGTCTGTCTCTCTCTCTCTTTGTGTATCTGTGTGTTCCTCTCTCTGTGTCTGTGTCTCTCTCTCTCTCTGTCTCTATCTGTATGTGTGTGTGTATGTGTCCCTCTTCCTCTCTGTTTCTGCTTCTCTTCTCTGTCACTCTGTGTTTCTGTGCATCTCTGTATCTGTCTCTCTCTCTCCCTGTTTCTCTGTGTATTATGCCTCTCTCTCTCTCTGTGTCTCTGTGTACCTGTGTGTCTCTGTACCTGTGTGTCTCTGTATCTGTGTATCTCTGTGTTCCTGTGTGTCTCTGTATTTCTAAGTTGCCCCTTAGTGTCCCATGATGTGAAGGTTGGGAGGATTGGCC
>JAGIQG010000064.1:0-71251 GCA_024679065.1 Sphyrna mokarran | reverse complement strand
TCATTTGAAGTGAGTCAGGGTTCAATAATGAGGATGTAAAAATGAATGTCTCCACCCCCAATGAGATTGTGAATTTGCAGCAAGTCCTGGGATCTTGCTGTGCCTTGGATAGTTTTTGTTCTGTTTTGAATCAAATTTGATTTCATTTTCTTTCTTCAAGGAGAATTTATTTCAAGGCTTTGACGACGCGGAGTTGCCGTGAGGAATCCTCGGACAAGAGCTATAACCGGAGAGAAAATCATTAATAAAAATCCCTGCGTCTCGGTCGTTCATTTTTATACACAGTTAGACTGGTGGGGTTTTTACACTGAGGGTTAGCGCTGTGTGTGTCGGGGAGGGGAGGGGGGTGGTATTCCGAGTGATCCCTGCTCCAACGTAATCCCACAGCTTCCAATCCCTCTCCCTGAAGCTCTGTCTGTGTAACTCCCCTATCCTCAGAACTGTTTCTCCACATCTTTCCAATCTCTGTCTCTCCCCATCCTTTATCCCTCAGCCTCTCACAGTGGCAGCATCTTTGCCTTTTTCTCTCTATCTTTCACTGAAACTCTGTCACTGTCTTTGCAAAGCTCCACTTTCATCCACACCTCACTTTATATCTCAGCCTCTCCGCACATCTCTCTCTCTCTGTGTGGATCTTTTTATCAGTCACAGCAGCCTTCTCTCCCCATCTCTCTCTATCTCTACTCCACTGTTATCCCTGCTCCCCTTTCTGTGACTCATTCTGTCTGAAGTACAGTAGCATCCTCTCCATTTCCATATATTTTCATAGTAACTCCATTAGTGTTCATATAAACCTGACTAATAAATATAACTTTAATTTTCCTTCTCTCTCTTATCTCCAGCTATCGGCTTCTTTCTCTCTCTGTTTCCCTCTCAGAATCGTTCTGTCTGTTACAGTAGCGTTCTCTCTATCTCTGTGCTTCTCTTTGCCTCTCTCTGATCTCTGCTCCCCCAATCTGTGAATCACTGTCTGGTTTACAATAGTATTTTTCCTATCTCTGTCTTTATATCTCTGCTTCTTCTCTCTCTCTGATCTCTGCTCCTCTCTGGGACTCATTCTGTCTGAGTTACATCAACATTCTGCCTCTCCATCTCTATCTCTCTCTGATCTCTGTTACCCTCTCTGACTCATTCTGTCTTGAGTTACAGCAGCATTTCCTCTCTCTCTCTGATCTCTACTCCCCTCTCTGGGAGCCATTCTATCTGAGTTACAGCAGCATTCCCTCTCTCTCCATCTCTAGCTCTCTCTGATCTCTGCTCCTTTCTGAATCATTCTGTTTGAAGTACAGTAGCATCCTCTCTAACTCCATCTCTACATCTCCCTGCCTCTGCTCTCTCGTGGGGTACGGGCCAGATCATGGGTTTGTTCACAAGCTGCAAAGGCCCAGGAACACAGCGGAGATGGGGAGGGGGCAGAAACTTCTTGTGAGGGGTGGTGGGTGCGGGGAGTGTGTAATACAGGGGTTTGTTCAGAGCCAGGGGCTATTAGAGAGGGAAGGGAAGGGGACGTCTCTTGTACAATTATAAGACAGGCTGCTCAGTGTTGGGGGTTATTAGAGAAAGGGGACATTGGAGGAGAGGGTGGTGGGGGGGTTAATCAAACAGGGTCAGAGGGTGGGGTTCTGTCAGTCTAGGGGCTGTTCACAGGGAGGGAGTGAGGGTCTCCCAGGGTGATGGGGGGCAGAACTAGATGGATATTCAACGAGGGAACTTTGAGGGATTGGGAGCCGAGGGGGATTTTGGTGGGGGATTGAAGAGGGTTTGGGCAGTGGGGGGGCTCAGTGTGATTTGGAGGAGGATTGAAGACACTTTGGGCAGTGAGGGGGGTGCTGAGGGGAATTGAAGAGGGTTTGGGCAGTGGGGGGGGGATGAGGGGGATTGAAGAGGGTTTGGGCAGTGTGGGGATGAGGTGGATTGAAGAGGGTTTGGGCAGTGTGGGAGTGAGGGGGATTGAAGAGGGTTTGGACAGTGGGGGAGTGGGGGGATTTGAAGGATTTGGGCAGTGGGGGGTCACAGCACTGACAGGGAAGGATTCAGTGGGTCTGATAATTTAGAGGGATTGAGGGGAGGGATGAGAGATTTGGCTGGAATCGGGGGGGGGGGGGTGGATGAAGGGGAGAGTGTAGAGGGATGTAGGCCGAGACTCAGAGGGGGCTTTAAGAATTCAGCAGCGGGGAGTAAGGAATGGAATCAGAGAGAGAATGAGGGATTTGGAAGGGGGGCTTAGAGGGGGATTTTGGAGGTGTGAGGGGATCAGGGAGGGACTTGGGTAGATTTAGCAGTGGGGGGATGTTAAAAGATGAGGTTTGGGGTAAAACAGATTGAGGGGGGATTTGAGAGGGAGCAGGATTCGGGACACAGGGATGGGGTGAGGGGGGGATTTGAGAGGGAGCAGGATTCAGGGCACAGGGATGGGGTGAGGGGGGATTTGAGAGGGAGCAGGATTCAGGGAACAGGGATGGGAGTGAGGGGAGATTTGAGAGGGAGCAGGATTCGGGTCACAGGGATAGGGTGAAGGGGCGTGGCGATCCAGGGAGACATTCCAGAGGGATTGGGGGAGGGACTCCAGTGGGATCTCGGGCTGAGAATTGGGATGCGGATAGGGAGTTAAAGAGGGAGTAATTGGGGGGAAAGGGATTGAGGATGGGCAGATTGATAGGGATTTGGGATGGGGGAAATTAGGGTGGGGCCTTGCGTAGGGTTAGAATTGGGGGGAGGGTGTAGAGGGACAGACAGGGGGGGAAGAGGATTAGGAAGGATTGGGTGCAGGCATTGGCGAGTTTAGTGGGGGGCAGAGGAATTAGGAACCCTTTGGCTGGGGGGGGGTGTAAGGAATTGGGGCAGAACCCTGAAGGACTCAGGGGTTTAGTGTCCGGCGGGTGTCTGAGAGAGATTGGGCAGGAGGGGCACTGGTTAGAGTGGGATTAAGGGAGATTAGACAGAGGGACAAGGGAACATTGGGTTAAAGAGAAATTTCAGGGAGAATTAGGGAGATTCAGGGTGGGGACAGGAGTTTAAAAGGATTGGGAGTGGGCGTGCAGCTTAGAGAGGGGTTGAAGATGATGGGGAGGGGATGGTGCAGTTCAGAGAGGGGTTGAAGATGATGGGGAGGGGATGGTGCAGTTCAGAGAGGGGTTGAAGATGATGGGGAGGGGATGGTGCAGTTCAGAGAGGGGTTGAAGATGATGGGGAGGGGATGGTGCAGTTCAGAGAGGGGTTGAAGATGGTGGGGGGGGATGGTGCAGTCAGAGAGGGGTTGAAATGATGGGGAGGGGATGGTGCAGTTCAAGAGGGGTTGAAGATGATGGGGAGGGGATGGTGCAGTTCAGAGAGGGGTTGAAGATGATGGGGAGGGGGTGGTGCAGTTCAGAGAGGGGTTGAAGACAGTGGGAATTTGAAGAGGGGTTTGGGTGGGGGGGGGAAGTTCAACCAGGGAACTTTGAGGGATTGGGAGCTGAGAGGGATTTTGGTGGGGGATTGAAGAGGGTTTGGGCAGCGGGGGGGATTGAAGAGGGTTTGGGCAGCGGGGGGGATTGAAGAGGGTTTGGGCAGCGGGGGGGATTGAAGAGGGTTTGGGCAGCGGGGGGGATTGAAGAGGGTTTGGGCAGCGGGGGGGATTGAAGAGGGTTTGGGCAGCGGGGGGGATTGAAGAGGGTTTGGGCAGCGGGGGGGATTGAAGAGGGTTTGGGCAGTGGGGGGGGATTGAAGAGGGTTTGGGCAGTGGGGGGGTGGATTGAAGAGGGTTTGGGCAGTGGGGGGGATTGAAGAGGGTTTGGGCAGTGGGGGATTGAAGGGGTTTGAGAGGGTTTGGGCAGTGGGGGGATTGAAGAGGTTTGGGTAGTGGGGTTGAAGAGGGTTTGGGCAGTGGGTTGGATGAGGGGGTTTGGGCAGCGTGGGGGATTGAAGAGGGTTTGGGCAGTGGGGGGGGATTGAAGAGGGGGCAGGGGGGGGATTGAAGAGGGTTTGGGCAGTGGGGGGGATTGAAGAGGGTTTGGGGCGGTGGGGATTGGAAGGGGTTTGGGGGGGGCAGTGGGGTTGGAAGGGGTTTGGGCAGGGGGGGATGAAGAGTTTGGGCAGGGGGGGATTGAAGAGGGTTTGGGCATGGGTGGGATGTGAAGAGGTTTGGGCGGTGGGGGATGAATAGGGTTTTTGGGGCAGGGGGGGTGGATTGAGAGGTTTTGGCAGGGGGGGGATTGAAGGGGTGTTTGGGCGGCGGGTGGTTTTGGGCAGGGGGTTGAAGAGGGTTGGGTGGGGGGCTGAGTGGGTTTGGGTGAAGAGGGTTGGGGGGGGGGCAGTGGGGGGGGATGAAGAGGGTTTGGGGGGGGAGTTGGGGGGGGATGATTTGGGAGAGGGGTTTGGGCGGGGTGGGATTGAGAGGGTTTGGGCAGTGGGGGATTGAAGAGGGTTTGGGGCAGCTGGGGGGTTGAGAGAGCGGGGGGGTTTTTGGGCAGGGGGGGGATTGAAGAGGGTTTGGGGCGGGGGGGATTGAAGAGGGTTTTGGCAGGGGGGGGATTTGATTGAAGGGGTTTTGGGGGTTTGGGCAGTGGGGGGGATTGAAGAGGGTTTGGGCAGTGGGGGGGATTGAAGAGGGTTTTGGGCAGTGGTGGGGATTGAAGAGGGTTTGGGCAGTGGGGTTGGGGGTTTGGGGGCGGGGGGATTGAGAGGGTTTGGGCAGTGGGGGGATTGAGAGGGTTTGGGCAGTGGGGGGGTTGAAGAGGGTTTGGGCAGCTGGGGGGATTTTGGCAGTGGGGGGGATTGAAGAGGGTTTGGGCAGCGGGGGGGATTGAAGAGGGTTTGGGCAGCGGGGGGGATTGAAGAGGGTTTGGGCAGTGGGGGGGTTGAAGAGGGTTTGGGCAGTGGGGTGGATTGAGGTTTGGGCAGTGGGGGGATTGAAGAGGGTTTGGGCAGTGGGGGGGATTGGAGAGGGTTTGGGCGCATTGGGGGGATGAAGAGGGTTGGGCGGTGGTGATTGAAGAGGGTTGGGCAGTGGGGGGGATTGAAGAGGGTTTGGGCAGTGGGGGGATTGAGAGGGTTTGGGCAGTGGGGGGGTGAAGAGGGTTTGGGCAGAGTGGGGAGTGAAGAGGGTTTGGGGCGGGTGGGGTGAAGAGGGTTTGGGCAAGTGGGATTGAGGGGGTTGAGGAGGGTTTGGGCAGTGGGATTGAAGAGGGTTTGGTTGCAGTGGGTTGGGGGTTTGGGAGGGGTATTGAAGAGGGTTTGGGCGGTGGGTTTGGGGGGTTTGGGTGGGGGGGGGGGTTCAACGAGGGAACTTTGAGGGATTGGGAGCTGAGGGGGATTTTGGTGGGGGATTGAAGAGGGTTTGGGCAGTGGGGGGGTGTGAGGGGGATTTTGGAGGGTTGAAGAGGGTTTGGGCACAGTGAGGGGGATTGAAGAGGTTTGGCAGTGAGGGGGATTGAAGAGGGTTTGGGCAGTGGGGGGTGAGGGGGATTGAAGAGGTTTGGGATTGGGGGGTGAGGGGGATGAAGAGGGTTTGGGGGGGGGGGGTGAGGGGGATTGAAGAGGGTTTGGGCGGGAGTGGGATTGAAGAGGGTTTGGGCAGTGGGGGGGGTGAGGGGGTTGAAGAGAGTTTAGACAGTTGGGGGGTGAGGGGGATTGAGAGGGTTTAGACAGTGGGGGGGTGAGGGGGGATTGAAGAGGGTTTGGGCAGTGAGGGGGGAGGGGAGGGCACAGCGCTGACGGGGAAGGTTTCAGTGGGTCTGATAATTTAGAGAGATTAAGGGGAGGGACGAGAGATTTGGCTGGAATCGGGGGGGTCTTGAAGGGGAAAGTGTAGAGGGATGTAGGGGGAGACTCAGATTATGGCGAGGAATTGGAGGGATTCAGGGAGATTTAAGAGAGTCTCAGGCGAGGGGGCTGGGGGGGAGCTTTAAAGATTCAGCAGCAGGGACTGAGGGATGGAATCAGAGGGGGAATTGAGGGATTTGGCAAGGGGGGCTTAGAGGGGGATTTCTGGAGGTGTGAGGGGTCAGTGAGGGACTTGGGCAGATTTAGCAGTGGGGGGATGTTAAAAGATGAGGTCTGGGGTAAAACAGATTGAGGGGGAATTTGAGAGGGAGCAGGATTGGGGACACAGGGATAGGGTGAAGGGGCATGGAGATCCAGGGAGACATTCCAGAGAGATGAGAATTGGGATAAGGGGGGGGGGCAGCACGGGGGGGGGGGGGGGCACAGGGGGGGGGGGGCTAGCACGGGGGGGGGGGGCAGCACGGGGGGGGGGGGGGCAGCACGGGGGGGGGGGGGGCAGCACGGGGGGGGGGGGCAGCACGGGGGGGGGGCAGCACGGGGGGGGGGGGGGGGGGGGACAGAGGGGGTGGGGGCGCACGGGGGGGGGGGGGGGGGGGGGGGGGGGGGGGGGGGGGGGGGGGGGGCAGCACGGGGGGTGGGGCAGCACGGGGGGGGCACACGGGGGGGGGGCAGCACGGGGGGGGGAGCACGGGGGGGGCAGCCAGCACGGGGGGGGGGGGCACACGGGGGGGGGCAGAGGGGGGGGGGAGCACGGGGGGGGGGCAGCACGGGGGGGGGGCAGCAGGGGGGGGGCAGCACGGGGGGGGTGCCGCACGGGGCGGGGGGGCACACGGGGGGGGGCTGCACGGGGGGGGGGGCAGCACGGGGGGGGGGCCAGCACGGTGGTGGGCAGCACGGGGGGGGGCCAGCACGGGGGGGGGAAGCACGGGGGGGCAGCAGGGGGGGGGGGCAGCACGGGGGGGCAGCACGGGGTGGGGCAGACGGGGGGGGGGGAAGCAAGGGGGGGGGGGGGGTGCCCCAGCACCACACCCCCCCCCCCCCCCCACCCCCCCCCGCCCCCCCCCCCCCCCGCCCACCCCCCAAGGCCCACCACCCCCCCAGCCCCAGCAGCAAACCCCCCAGCCCCCCCCAGACAGCACCCCCCTCCAGCCCCCACCCCCACAGCACGGCGGGGGGCGGCAAGGCATCGGGTGGGGCCAGGACGGGGGGGGCAGCAACGGGGGGGGCAGCACGGGGGGGGGGCAGCACGGGGGGGGGGCAAGACAGGGGGGGTAGCACAGGGGGGGGGCAGCACGGGGGGGGGCAGCACGGGGGGGGGGGGGCAACACGGGGGGGGGGGGCAGCAGCACGGGGGGGGGGCAGCACGGGGGGGGGGGCAGCACGGGGGGGGGGCAGCACGGGGGGGGGGCAGCACGGGGGGGGGCAGCACGGGGGGGGGCAGCGGGGGGGGGGCAGGGGGCAGCACGGGGGGGGGGGGGGCAGCACGGGGGGGGGGCAGCACGGGGGGGGGGCAGCACGGGGGGGGGCAGCACGGGGGGGGGGCAGCACGGGGGGGGGCAGCACGGGGGGCAGCACGGGGGGGGGGCCAGCACGGGGGGGGGGGCAGCACGGGGGGGGGCAGCACGGGGGGGGGGCAGCACGGGGGGGGCAGCAGCGGGGGGGCAGCACGGGGGGGGGCAGCACGGGGGGGGGGCAGCACGGGGGGGGGCAGCCACAGGGGGGGGCAGCACAGGGGAGGGGGCAGCACAGGGGGGGGCCAGCACAGGGGGGGGGCAGCACAGCACAGGGGGGGGGCAGCACAGGGGCAGACACAGGGGGGGGGCAGCAAGCAAAGGGGGGGGCAGCACAGGGGAGGGGGCAGCACAGGGGGGGGGCAGCACAGGGGGGGGCAGCACAGGTGGGGGCAGCACAGGGGGGGGGCAGCACAGGGGGGGGGCAGCACAGGGGGGGGCAGCACAGGGGGGGGCAGGCAGCACAACAGGGGGGGGGCGGGCAGACAGGGGGGGGGTGGGGGGCAGCACAGGGGCAGCACAGGGGGGGGGCAGCAGATAAAGAGAGAGAGAGAAGAAAAGAGAGAGAGAAGAGAGAGAGAGAAGAGAGAGACAGAGAGAAGAGAGAGACAGAGAGAAGAAAGAGACAGAGAGAAGAAAGAGAGAGAGAAGAGAGAGAGAGAGAGAAGAAAGAGACAGAGAGAAGAAAGAGACAGAGAGAAGAAAGAGACAGAGAGAAGAAAGAGAGAGAGAGAAGAAAGAGACAGAGAGAAGAAAGAGACAGAGAGAAGAAAGAGACACAGAGAAGAAAGAGACACAGAGAGAAAAGAGACACAGAGAGAAAAGAGACACAGAGAGAAAAGAGACACAGAGAGAAAAGAGACACAGAGAGAAAAGAGACACAGAGAGAAAAGAGACACAGAGAGAAAAGAGACACAGAGAAAAGAGAGACAGAGAGAAAAGAGAGACAGAGAGAGAAGAGAGACACAGAGAAAAGAGAGACACAGAGAAAAGAGAGACACAGAGAAAAGAGAGACACAGAGAAAAAAGAGAGACAGAGAAAAAAGAGAGACAGAGAAAAAAAGAGAGACAGAGAAAAAAGAGAGACAGAGAGAGAAGAGAGACAGAGAGAGAAGAGAGACAGAGAGAGAAGAGAGACAGAGAGAGAAGAGAGACAGAGAAAAAAGAGACAGAGAAAAAAGAGAGACAGAGAAAAAAGAGAGACAGAGAAAAAAGAGACAGAGAAAAAAGAGAGACAGAGAAAAAAGAGAGACAGAGAAAAAAGAGACAGAGAAAAAAGAGAGACAGAGAAAAAAGAGAGACAGAGAAAAAAGAGAGACAGAGAAAAAAGAGAGACAGAGAAAAAAGAGAGAAAAAAGAGAAAAAAAAGAGAGAAAAAAAGAGAGAAAAAAAATAGAAAAGAGAAAAAAAAGGAGAGAGACGAGAAAAAAAGAGAGACGAGAGAAAAAAAGAGAGAGACCGAGAGAAAAAAAGAGAGAGACCGAGAGAAAAAAAGAGAGAGACCGAGAGAAAAGAGAGAGAGAGAGACCGAGAGAAAAGAGAGAGACCGAGAGAAAAAAAGAGAGACCGAGAGACCGAGGGGCAGATTGAAAAAGAAAGAAAGATTGAGAGAGAGAGAGACAGAGAAAAAGAGAAAGAAAGATTGAGAGAGAGAGAGACAGAGAGAGATTGAGAGAGAGGTTGAGAGTGCAGAAAAGCAGGGGGAAGAGGTTCATACTCACCATCGCACATGTTTTCTCCTGGGTGATCCCTCAAACTCCTTCCATCCCCTCTCCCATGGTGGGGGAGACAAATCCTGGGCCAGGGGCTTTGTGCTGGGTAAAGGGGAAGGGGGTTAAAATCTCAGAGCTGGAACTCCATGCTGCACACACACACTGACTCACTCACACACAGAGACACCGCTTACCTGATACTTACCCAGCCGCGTGGAGACAGAGACAGAACAAAGCATCCCCAGCCTTTTTATAACCTCCACACAAACTGTCCACACCTCCCCAATCAAACCCCCCATCCAACCACATCTCCTACACCTCACCTGGACACACCTCCTCCAGGTATGGTCCAGTCCAACACCAACCTGTCCCTGGGGGTGTGTGGGGGGGGGGTGTTGTGTGTGTGTGTGGGTTAGTGAGCAGCAGGCAAATGGTTTATCCCAAGGCTCACTCCCTCCCCCCCAATCCCAGTTTCACATCACCAGCACTGGGAGCTGAGAGAAAATGGGTTGAAATTAACCAGCAGCCCTGCACTGAGAGAGAGAGAGAGAGGGGCCAGGTCTGATTGTATAATTTATTCACCCAGGGCACCATCGGCTACAGGTTTGCACCCTTTGTTAATTCTTGCAAAGGCCTGAACTGAAACAATTTCTTGCAAAGTTTTGCATTGACAAATTCCACTTCTGATTTCCAATGCAATCTGTCTGTTGTTGTCTGTGTCTGAATGTGTGTGTGTGTGTGTGGCGCTGTGGTTAATGATTCACCAGAGATCAGAACTGCAAAAAAAAACCATTCGGACTTTTTATTAAGATGAGAAGCACTGGCTGGGGGAGGGAAGCGGGGGGGGGGAAGGGAGGAGGATGAGAGTGAAGTTTCTGTTAGACAAATGCTGCAAAATGTGTCTTTAACCAGCAGCTCTGCAGAGAGAGAGAGAGAGACAGATGCAGGATTTTCAACCCTCTGGGAGCTCTATCCACACACACATCAAGTTTTTTTTTTGAGTCACGACCACTAAAGTTGACCAGACCATTGATCTGATCATTTTACTCTCACAGATCTCTGCCGCTGTTGAACTGAAATGAATTTCTTTACTCCTGTTTCATTAGCACCTCATTTCTCCAGGGAATTCCCCTTCCACTGGAGTGTTCCAGTGAACACTCTTCACTGATCCGAGATTCATCACTTGGGGCTAACAGTTAAATTAATGCTGGCTCCGTGCTGATGGTTACTTTTCAGACATGCTGGGCTGAGAGGTTACACATACAAGTGGAACAGAATTTCGGTGCTGATGTCCCTGAATGTTTCTCAGCTGCTGGACTTGTTCTACATTGATCACGTTTTTAAACAGTGGGATTACCACAGCGCAGGATTGAGTGCAGGCACACCGTGTGAAGGTGGATCCTTCTCAACACAATGACTTTGGGAGGTTATCACTTTTTTTTTCACCAAAGAATGAAATTGGGGAAAATGTTGAAGGGGGGAAAAGTCAGTGAGTGCAGCAGTCTTCTGCTGTGGACTGAACACAGCACAAGAGTTCACAGCCTTTTCCCCACATGTTGCTGCACAAGGGATGAGAGACTGGAGAATTTGATGGAGACACTGGAAGGTAAGAGATGATGGAGATTTTAATCCTAGAACCAGGCAGAGAGGCTCCACCAGCCTCTCCTCCCAACCTCTCTCACTATCTGTGCATTGAAGTCACTCAATCTGCTGGCGGCTCACACCTACTGCAGGCGCTGCTCTGTGTGGGAAATAAAGCAGCGAGTGTTGAGAAACCATTCAAAGCAGCAACAGAGCTGGAGAAGAAGCTGCCTGTGTTCACTTTCACAGGGTAAATTCACACCAGGAGATATCTGTTACCCTATTCCTTTGTACTGATGGGAAAATCAAACCATTCCCCCTCTCATTTCAATGAACCCTGTAAGATTGTGCCTGTATTTTCTCCTGGGATTCACTGCTGGGTTTCTATGGGCTGCTCACACTCAGGATTAGAAATTACAATCAACTCAACACAATATCATCCCTACAGGGCACAAGGCCGCCCCTGCTGGCCGGGAGGGGGAAAAACACCGGACCCCTGCTGGCCGGGAGGGGGAAAACACCTGCCCCCTGCTGGCCGGGAGGGGGAAAAACAACCTCCCCCCTGCTGGCCGGGAGGGGGGAAAACCACGGGACCCCTGCTGGCCGGGAGGGGGGAAAACACCGGACCCCTGCTGGCCGGGAGGGGGGGGGGGACACCTGCCCCCTGCTGGCCGGGAGGGGGGAACCACCTGCCCCCTGCTGGCCGGGAGGGGGGGGAAAAACACCGGGCCCCTGCTGGCCGGGAGGGGGGAAAACACCTGCCCCCTGCTGGCCGGGAGGGGGGGAAACCACCTGCCCCCTGCTGGCCGGGAGGGGGGAAACCACCTGCCCCCTGCTGGCCGGGAGGGGGGAAACCACCTGCCCCCTGCTGGCCGGGAGGGGGGGAAACCACCTGCCCCCTGCTGGCCGGGAGGGGGGGAAAAAATTTCAACACTCGAACGCAAGCAGTAACTTGCCGGTTTCTGATCTCGACCCATGGAAAACATAGCAAGAGAAAAATATCGGACATGCTGCCCTTCGATCTGCTCCGCCGTTCAATATGATCAAAGCTCATTGTCACTTTCGACATCCTTTTCACATCTCGCAACCAGATCCCTTCATCACTTCAGCCGCAAGAGCTTTATCGAATTAATTCTTGAAATTACACGATGGTTTGGCCTCAGCTAACTTTCTGTAGGAGTGAATTCCACACATTCACCAGTCTCTGGGTGAAAACCTTTCCCCTCACCTCAGTCCTATAAGGTCTGAGACTCAAAACAATGGCCCTTATTCTGGACTCCCCACCGTGGGGAACACTCTTACTGAATCAACCCTTTTCTAATTATTTTAGTTCTGTTTCTGTGCGACTCCCTCTCACTCTTCTATATTACAATGAACATAACCCTCACTGAGTAACCTCTCCTAATATGGTATGATTCTATATTGACCGTTATTTTCACATCCCCAGTGACCACACAGAGGAAGCAAATCTCTAGTCTTGGATATTGAAATCATGCCAGGGACATCACTATGTTGCGTGTTGTGGACACACAAGCAACCTGCCTGCTCTTTCCTTTTGCTGATATTTATTTGCATATGTTGCGAAACATGATTCAAATCTTATCGACAGTAGCGAGCTGAGAGCTGAACAGTTTATTGTTCTCAGTTTGAGTTTAACTCCTGAGTGTCAGAGACACCCACACACACACACACACAATCACACACAAATACTCACACCCACACCCACCCACACCCCACCCACACACACACACACACACACAAATACACATACACAAACATACACACTCACTCACACACACAAATACACACACACACACACACACACACACACAATCACACACAAATACTCACACCCACACCCACCCACACCCCACCCACACACACACACACACACAAATACACATACACAAAACATACACACTCACACACACAAATACACACACACACACACACACACACACACAATCACACACAAATACTCACACCCACACCCACCCAACCCCACCCACACACACACACACACACAAATACACATACACAAACATACACACTCACACACACAAATACACACACACACACACACACACACACACAATCACACACAATACTCACACCCACACCCACCCACACCCCACCACACCACACACACACAACAAAACACATACCAAACATACACACTCACACACACAAATACACACACAACACACACACACACACACAATCACACACAAATACTCACACCACACCCACCCACACCCACACCCACAACACACACACACACAAATACACATACAAAAACATACACACTCACTCACACACACAAATAACACCACACACACACACACACACACAATCACACACAAATACTCACACCCACACCCACCCACACACACACACACACACACACACACACACAAATACACATACACAAACATACACACTCACACACACACACAAATGCACACACATAGACACACACACACACATACACACCCACACACACACAAGTACACACACAAATACACAAACATACACACTCACACACACACAAATACACACACACACATACACACCCACACACGCACACACACACACACACATGATGAATATGGTCCTATTTGCTAATCGGTTGTGTGCATTGTTGGAAACCCAGTTCTGCAAAAGTAACGTTGTATCAATTCAATAAATTCTGTTGTTAGAATAATTGTGTCAGTGTGGGGTTAACATATCATTTTATTTTTCAGGGAAAGGGGGATGCTCCATTCTTTCCCTCATCATTAACTTCAATCCATTTTCCCTTCCTGCTTACACAGGCTGTAATATCAATAACTGAGAAAGAGAATGGATATTTCATCGTGGAGTTCGGTGACAAGTGGTGTACCTCAGGGGTCTGTTTTGGGGCCCCTGCTGTTTGTAATTTTTATAAATGATCTGGATGAGGGTATTGAAGGATGGATTAGTAAATTTGCAGATGACACTAAAGTCGTGGAGTGGTAGATAGTGAAGAGGGGTGTTATAGTTTGCAGAGAGACTTGGACAAGTTGCAGAGCTGGGCCGAGAGGTGGCAAATGGAGTTTAATGTGGAAAAGTGTGAGGTAATGCACTATGGCACGAATAATAAATGTGTAGAGTATAGGGCTAATGGTAGGATTCTTAATAGTGTTGATGAACACAGGGATCTTGGTGTGTAAGTGCATAGATCCCTGAAAGTAGGCAGTAAAGTCGATAAGGTTGTTAAGAAGGCAGATGGCGTCTTAGCTTTTATTGGTAGGGGGATTGAATTTCGGAGCCGCAACGTCATGTTGCAACTGTACAAAACTCTAGTGTGGCCGCACTTGGAGTATTGTGTGCAGTTCTGGTCCCCACATTATAAGAAAGATGTGGAGGCATTGGAGAGGGTACAGAGGAGGTTTACCAGGATGTTGCCTGGTATGGAGGGCAGGTCTTATGAAGAGAGGCTGAGGGATTTGAGGTTGTTTTCGTTAGAAAGGAGGCGGCTAAGAGGGGACCTTATCGAAACATATAAGATGATTAGAGGTTTAGATAGGGTGGACAGTGATAGCCTTTTTCCTAGGATGGAGAAAGCTAGCACGAGGGGACACAGCTTTAAATTAAGGGGTGATAGTTATAGGACGGATATCAGAGGTAGGTTCTTTACTCAAAGGGTGGTTCGGGAGTGGAATGCCCTGCCTGCAGCAGTTGTAGATGCGCCAAGTTTGGTGGCGTTTAAGAGGTTAGTTGATAAGTATATGGAAGAGAAGGGAATGGTTTAGTTTGAAGGGGCATTGCTTTTTATATTGGTCGGCGCAACATCGAAGGCCGAAGGGCCTGTTCTGAACTGTAATGTTCTATGTTCTATGTTCTATTTGTGCTGCTGCCTTATTGATGCACACCCGCTTTTTGGGAGCTGTTTCAGATTTTCACTAGCCTCTGTGGGAAGATGGATTCCCTGAGCTCTCTGTCACAAGGCCTGTCTCTATTTTTTTTGAGCCTATTCCCACTTATTTAGGACCCAGAGGAAAAGTCTCCACAGGGACAGAATTTCCATTGTCTCAAGCAGATCAGGCAGATCGCTCCCCAAGCACCAACAATCACCTGACTTCTTTATCCCCATCTAATTTCTATTTGAAATCTCTCAACATTTCATCTTCAAAGTGGCAGTGAATCCCACACCTTCACCAATCTCTGGCTGAAGGAACGTCTCCTCCCCTTGGTCCTAAGAGGTTTACCCGTTCTCATAGAACATAGAACACAGACCATAGAACACTACAGCACAAACAGGCCCTTCGGCCCACACGTTGCGCCTATCACATCTATACCTACCCAAGCCATAGACTTATCTATAACCCCCAATCCCATTAGATCCCATATACTCATCCTGAAGTCTTTTATAAGACCCCAGCGAGTTCGCCTGCACCGCCACTGACGGCAGCCGATTCCATTCACTCACCACCCTCTGAGTGAAAATCTTATCCCTCCTCTGTACTTGCTTCCCTGCACCTGGGAAATAGCCTCTGAGAATCCACCCTATCTATTCCTCTCAACATTTTATAAACCTCTATCAGGTTGCCTCTCAATCTTCGTCTCTCCAGGGAGAAGAGTCCCAGCTCCCTCAAACTATCTTCATAAGACCTGCCTCCCAATCCAGGCAGCACCCTTGTAAATCTCCTCTGCACCCTCTCAATAGCTTCCACATCCTTCCTATAGTGAGGTGACCAGAACTGCACACAGTAACTCCAAGTGTGGTCTGACAAGAGTCTTATAAAACTGCATCATTACCTCCCAACTCCGAAACTCAATCCCTCGATTAATGAAGGCCAGTACACTATACACCTTCTTGACCACATCCTCCACCTGTGAGGCTGATTTAAGAGTCCTATGGACCCGGACCCCAAAATCCTTCTGGTCTTCCACACAGCTAAGACTCCTACCCTTGATATTGTACTCACTCATCCCATTGGTCCTCAAACTGTGATCCATAGATTCCAGAGGTTAGAATTTTTCAAGGCCTTGGTGCAACTGGACATGGATTGTCTGAGAAGTGGGGAATGGCGCTGGTTATTGAGCGAATATCGCAGGTTCTCATATCACAGAATGTCATAGAAACCCTACAACGCAGGAAGAGGCCATTCAGCCCATCGCGTCTGCACCGACCACAATCCCACCCAGTCCCTACTGATAGTCACTGAGCTGTCATGTTGCCCATCAAATGGCCCAGGTCCAGCGTACACTAACGACGTGAAGTACTAGGATACTCTCAAAAAAAAATCCAAGAGCAGCCCTCTCACGAGTACATGGGACTTAATAGAATTGAGGGTTATAGGTAAGCCTAGAAGATAGGGATATCATCGGCACAACTTGTGGGCTGAAGGGCCTGTTTGTGCTGTATTTTTTCGAGAAAGAGATCATTCAGTTCATTGACCCTGTAACAGCAGCAGTCCCACCCAGACCCTATTCCCGTAAACTAAATATTTACCCCCCCCGCCCCCGGCACTAAGGGACAACTTAGCATCTGCCTAACCCACGGATATTTTGGACTGCGGTGGGAAATCAAAACACAGGGACTAAATGAAAAAAATATTTTGAACTTGTACACTTCACACAGACCGAGAAGCGAAGGCTGGGATTGAACCCAGGTCCCTGGTGCAATGAAGCAGCAGCGCTGTCCGCTGTGTCACCATGCCACCCAATATCTATGTAGACGCGGGACGTGTCTGAGTGTTGGAAAGGTGTCGAGACGAGGAGAAGTGAGCGGGAAGTGACGGACGCTGGGCAGAACTCAGTAAAAGGCACCATGTACTGGGAGGCACAGCAGTTAGCAATACTGCCTCGCAACACCCGGGGGGCCCTGGTTCCGTTTCCCGACTCAGATCTGTGGATCTTGCAAGTTTTCCTCATTTCTGGCTGGCTTTCCTGCGGTTTCCTCCCGTATCCCAAAGTTGTGCGGTTTGGGCGGATTGGTCGCTGAGCCTCACATCATAGAACATAGAACATTACAGCGCAGTACAGGCCCTTTGGCCCTCGATGTTGTGCCAGCCAGTGGACCCTCTAACCTAAACTATTCCAATATCATCCATATGCCTATCCACCGAACATTTGAATGCCCCTAAAGTAGGCGAGTCCACAACTGCTGCAGGCAGGGCATTCCACGCCCTCATCATCCTCTGTGTGAAGAACCTGCCTCTGACATCCATCCTATAACTACCACCTCTTAATTTAAAGTTATGTCCCCTCGTGTTGGTCATCACCATCCGCGGAAAAAGGCTCTCACTATCCACCCTATCCAGTCCTTTGATCATCTTATACGCCTCAATTAGGTCACCGCGTAACCTTCTTCTCTCTAATGAAAATAACCTCAGGTCCCTCAGCCTTTCCTCATAAGCCTTCCCACCATACCAGGCAACATCCTGGTAAACCTCCTCTGCACACTTTCCAATGCTTCCACATCTTTCTTATAATGCGGCGACCAGAACTGTATGCAATACTCCAAGTGCGGCCGCACCAGAGTTTTGTACAGTTGTAACATAACCTCACGGCTCCTAAATTCAATCCCTCTACCAAAAAAAGCTAACACACCGTACGCCTTCTTAACAACTTTATCAACCTGGGTGCCAACTTTCAAAGAGCTATGTACTTGTACCCCAAGATCCCTCTGCTCGACAACACTATTAAGGGTCCTTCCATGAGCCCTATATTTCATATGCCTGTTATTCCTACCAAAGTGAATCACCTCACACTTATCCATATTGAATTCCATTTGCCATCTCACGGCCCAGCTCTGCAACCTATCTATGTCCCTCTGCAAACTGTCACATCCATCTTCGCTGTCTACAACTCCCCCCACTTTGGTATCATCAGCAAACTTACTAATCCAACCCTCTGCACCCTCATCTAGGTCATTTATAAAAATGACAAACAGCAGTGGCCCCAAAACAGATCCTTGAGGTACACCACTTGTAACTGCACTCAGGTTGAATATTTCCCATCAACCACCACCCTCTGTCTTCTATCAGCTAGCCAATTCCTAATCCAAACTGCTAAATCACCTTCAATCCATGCATCTGCACTTTCTGCAGTAGCCTACCATGGGGAACCTTATCAAACGCTTTGCTAAAATCCATATACACTACATCAACTGCATTACCCTTATCTACCTCTTTGGTCACCTCCTCAAAAAACTCAATAAGGTTTGTGAGGCACGCCCTACCCTTCACAAAACCGTGCTGACTATCCCTAATCAATTTATTTCTCTCTAGATGCTTATAAATCCTATCCCTTATACTTCTTTCCAAGACCTTGCCCACAACAGAAGTCAGGCTCACCGGTCTATAATTTCCAGGATGGTCCCTACTCCCCTTGTTGAACAAAGGGACAACATTTGCCATCCTCCAGTCTTCCGGCACTATACCTGTAGCCAACGACGACATGAAGATCAAAGCCAAAGGCTCTGCAATCTCCTCTCTAGCCTCCCAGAGAATCCTAGGGTAAATCCCCTCTGGCCCAGGGGACTTATCAATTTTCATACCCTCAAGATTCGCTAACACCTCCTCCTTATGAACCTCAATCCTGCCCAGTCTACAACCTGGTATCGCAGTATTCTCACCGACAACATTGTCTTTCTCCTGCGTGAATACTGACGAAAAATACTCATTCAGAGTCTCTCCTATCTCCTCAGGCTCCACGCACAACTTCCCACTGCTATCTCTGACTGGCCCTAATCTTGCCCTAACCAATCTTTTATTATTTATGTACCTGTAAAAAGCTTTAGGATTCTCCTTAATCCTATCCGCCAAAGTCTTCTCGTGTCCTCTTCTAGCTCTTCTCAACTCCCTCTTTAGCTCCTTCCTGGCTAATTTATAACTCTCCAGTGCCCTAACTGAGCCTTCATGTCTCATCATTATATAAGCCTCCTTCTTCCTCTTCATCAGAAATTCAACTTCCCTACTACACCATGTGGGTCGGAGGATGTTATAAACATGCGGAGGGTTACACACATTACAGAGAAAGGGAGATTTGCATAGACCGCAGGAAATTATAGATGTTGGGTGGGGTGTTACAGAGAACAGGGAGGGATGTAGGTTCTGGAGGAAGTCGCATCTTTAGGGAGGAGTTCTGGGATGGAGGAGGTTGCAGAGACTATCGAAGTTGTTTGCATTGGATGATTTTACAGGGATGGTGGGGGATGGAGGAAAATGCAGAGCGACTGACACTGATAATTACCGTTCTGGGGACTCGAGAATGTTAAGAGGTGAAGAGGGGACCTATGGGCTGGAGGAGGTCACAGAGATGTGTGAATTGCAGGGATGGGGGGAGAATGTGTGAAAGAAGCTAAGAGATAAGGAGGGATGGAGGTGATGTAGGGGGACGGAGATACTGGGAGGATTGTCGGGGTGGAAGGGAGTTACAGAGTTCGGGAGGTGTGTATGGTCTGGGGGCGTTGAAAGTGATAGGGAGGGGTGTAGGGACTTGAGGAATGTGTAATTATAGAGGGGTGTGTGAGGGCTGAATGATGTTTCAGAGAAAGTGAAGTTTGTAATAGGGCACTGAGATACAGGTGTTTGTAGAAGTTACAAGGCACAGGGAGTGTTATAGTGGGTTGGAGTTTGTTACAGAGATAGCGAGCATTGTAGAGATTAGAGGAAGTTACAGTGGGCTGGAGTTTGTTACAGAGATAGAGTGGATTGTAGAGATTGGAGGAAGTTACAGTGGGCTGGAGTTTGTTACAGAGATAGAGAGGATTGTAGAGATTGGAGGAAGTTACAGTGGGCTGGAGTTTGTTACAGAGATAGAGAGGATTGTAGAGATTGGAGGAAGTTACAAGGCAAAAGGAGTGTTATAGTGGGTTGGAGTTTGTTACAGAGATAGGGAGGATGTAAGAGCCTGGAGAAAGTTTTACATTTTGGGATGGATTTATCGGGTGGAGAAATTTACAGAGTAAGTGTGGGTAACTGGAGATAAAGAGTGTTACAGAGGCAGGGGATAGATGCAGAGAGTGGTGTAGGGAGAACACAGGTAGAGAGGATTGTCGGTGTTACAGGAACTCTCGGAGATAGGGAATGATAGAGGGGCTGGAGGTGGTTACAGAAATCGCCAAGTGTGTCGGGGTTGGAGGAGGACATGGATATAAGGAGCACTGTAAGGAATGGAAGAGGTTTCAGAGAGAACTGGGGATTGGAGGAGTGTACAGAAGCAGTGAGAGCGGTGTGGTGTGGAGCAGGTCACAGAGATGCAGGGGATGGAGCAAGTTACAGAAATAGGGAGCAGTTTGGGTGCAGTATGGGGTTAGGGAGATACAGAGGGTTCTGTTGGACAGCAGGAGGTACGGACTATAGAGATGTGGAGGAGGAGAAGGATATAAGGAGAGTTGTAGGGACTTGGAAAGAGAAGGAGGTGCGTGCTGGAGAAGATTATGAAGATAAGGGACAGCAGTTTGTAGTGTCTGTGGGAAGTCACAAGTATGTGAAGGGGGACAGAGGATGTTACAGGAAGAGGGAGGGGTGTACAGGTTGGAGGAGCGAGGGAAGTGCATAGGGTGCTGGAGGGGGTCACAGGGATATGGAAGTTAGAAGTGTCTGCAGGATGTTTCAGAGATAGGGAGGGCTGTAGGGAGCGAATGGGGTTGCAGAGATAGGAAGAGCTGTAGGGAGCGAATGGGGTTGCAGAGATAGGGAGAGCTGTAGGGAGGGAATGGGGTTGCAGAGATAGGAAGAGCTGTAGGGAGCGAATGGGGTTGCAGAGATAGGGAGAGCTGTAGGGAGCGAATGGGGTTGCAGAGATAGGAAGAGCTGTAGGGAGCGAATGGGGTTGCAGAGATAGGGAGAGCTGTAGGGAGCGAATGGGGTTGCAGAGATAGGGAGGGCTGCAGATGATGCAAGAGATTTTAGACTGACCACTTGTATTGACTGTGCGTGTTTGTCCAATAGCATCACCCACTGAAATTATCGGATATCACGTTGTGGAGCAGATATATATATATATATATATATACATATATGTATATACATATATATATTATATATGTATATATATATATTGAAACAGTTAGTGAATGGAGTGTAACATTACTGACCTGGAACACGGATTAAAATGTTAATCCTTCCCTCTCCCAAGTCAATAACACGTCCGTATTTCAGTGAGACATGATGATTATAGAACATAGAACACTACAGCACAAACAGGCCCTTCGGCCCACAAGTTGTGCCGATCATATCCATATGTACCAGGCCATAGACCTATCTGTAACTCCCAATCCCATTAAATCCCATGTACTCATCCAGAAGTCTCTTAAAAGACCCCCAGCGAGTTCGCCTCAGCCACCACCGCCGATTCCACTCACTCACCACCCTCTGAGTGAAAAACTTACCCCTAACATCCCCTCTGTACTTACCCTCCAGCACCTTAAATCTGTGACCTCTCGTAGCGACCATTTCAGCCCTGGGAAATAGCCTCCGAGAATCTACCCTATCTATACCCAGAGGATGGTTAAGGAGTGGAATGCCCTGCCTGCGGCAGTTGTAGATGCGCCAAGTTTGGTGGCGTTTAAGAGGTTAGTTGATAAGTTTATGGAAGAGAAGGGAATGGTTTAGTTTAGAGGGTCATTGCTTTTTTAATAATTGGTCGGCGCAACATCGAAGGCCAAAGGGCCTGTTCTGCGCTGTAATGTTCTATGTTCTATATACCTCTCAACATCTTATAAACCTCTATCAGGTCGTCTCTCCAGAGAGAAGAGACTTAGCTCTCTCAACCTATCTTCATAAGGCATGCCTCCAACCCCACCCCCAATCCAGGCAACATCCTTGTAAATCTCCACTGCACCCTCTCAATAGCTTCCACATCCTTCCTATAGTGAGGCGAGCAGAACTGCACACAGTACTCCAAGTGGGGTCTGACAAGGGTCTTATAAAGTTGCAGCATTACCTCCCAACTCCTAACCTCAATCCCTCTATTAATGATGGCCAGTACACTATATGCCTTCCTGACCACATCCTCCACTTGCAGGGCCGATTTAAGAGACCTATGGACGCAAAGGTTTTTTGACTCAGTATGTAGATAGGCCAACTAGAGGTGAGGCTACATTGGATTTGGTGCTGGGCAATGAGCCAGACCAGGTGTTAGGCTTGGAAGTTAGTGAACATTTTGGTGATAGTGACCACAATTCGGTTACGTTCACCTTAGTGATGGACAGGGATAGGCATGAAGCTGGGGGCTGTAGTTATAGCTGGGGGAAGGGTAATTATGAGGCCATCAGGAGAGAATTAGGGTGCGTAGATTGGACTAGGGAACTACAGGGACTGGGAACATTTGGAATGTGGTGCTTATTCAAGGAGCAGCTGCTGAGAGTCCTTGATAAGTATGTCCCTGTCAGGCAGGGAGGAAATGGACGAGTAAGAGAGCCTTGGTGTACGAAAAGAGTTGATTTGCTGGTTAAGAAGAAAAAGGAGGCTTATGTCAGGATGAGGCTTGAAGGCTCAGGTAGTGCAATGGATAGCTATAGATTAGCTAGGAAGGAGGTAAAAAGTGAATTGAGGAGAGCTAAGAGGGGACACGAGAAGATGTTGGCTGATAGGATTAAGGAGAATCCTAAAGCTTTCTTGCGATATGTTAAGAATAGAAGATTGGTTAGGGCAAGATTAGGGCCAGTCATAGATAGCAGTGGGAAGTTGTGCGTGGAGCCTGAAGAGATTGGCGAGGCACTGAATAAATATTTCTCTTCGGTATTCACGCAGAGTGCTGGAAATGTAGCGGTGGAGAGCACTGAGGTACAGGGTTGCAAATTGGGGAGTATTGTAGTAGATAGGGAGGAGGTGTTAGAAATTCTCGAGGGTTTGAAGTTGGATAAGTCCCCTGGGCCGGACGGGATTTACCCTAGGATTATCTGGGAGGCAAGAGAGGAGATTGCAGAGCCTCTGGCTCTGATCTTCAGGTCCTCGTTGGTTACGGGTGTGGTTCCGGAGGACTGGAGGATGGCGAATGTGGTCCCATTGTTAAGAAGGGGAAGAGAGACCTTCCAGGGAATTATAGGCCAGTGAGTCTTACTTCTGTTGTGGGCAAAGTATTGGAGAGAATTCTTAGGGATAGGATTTATAGTTATTTAGAGAGAAATGAATTGATTGGGGATAGTCAGCATGGGTTCGTGAAGGGTAGGTCATGCCTTACTAACCTCATTGAGTTTTTTGAGAAAGTGACCAGAGAGGTGGATGGGGGTAAGGCGGTTGCTGTAGTATATATGGACTTTAGTAAGGCGTTTGATAAGGTGGCCCATGGAAGACTTCTACAGAAAATGCAGATGGGTGGAATAGAGGGTGATTTAGCTAATTGGATTAGGAATTGGCTGGCAGATAGAAGACAGAGGGTGGTGGTTGAGGGGAGATATTCATCGTGGAGTTCGGTGACGAGTGGTGTGCCTCAGGGGTCTGTTTTGGGGCCCCTGCTGTTTGTAATTTTTTATAAATGATCTGGATGAGGGTATTGAGGGATGGATCAGTAAATTTGCAGATGATACTAAAGTTGGTGGAGGGGTAGATAGTGAAGAGGGGTGTTTTAGTTTACAGAGTGACTTGGACAAGTTGCAGAGCTGGGCCGAGAGGGGGCAAATGGAGTTTAATGTGGAAAAGTGTGAGGTAATGCACTTTGGCAGGCACAATAAATGTGTAGAGTATAGGGCTAATGGTAGGGCTCTTAATAGTGTTGAGGAACAGAAGGATCTTGGTGTATGTGTCAATAGATCCCTGAAAGTAGGCAGTCACGTGGATAAAGTTGTTAAGAAGGCTTATGGAGTCTTAGCTTTTATTGGTAGGGGGATTGAATTTAGGAGCCGCAGCATCATGTTGCAGCTGTACCAAACTCTAGTGCGGCCGCACTTGGAGTATTGTGTGCAGTTCTGGTCGCAACATTATAAGAAAGATGTGGAGGCATTGGAGAGGGTACAGAGGAGGTTTACCAGGATGTTGCCTGGTATGGAGGGCAGGTCCTATGAGGAGAGGTTGAAGGATTTGAGGGTGTTTTCGTTAGAAAGGAGGCGGCTAAGAGGGGATCTTATTGAAGCATATAAGATGATTAGAGGTTTAGATAGGGTGGACAGTGATAGCCTTTTTCCTAGGATGGAGAAAGCTAGCACGAGGGGACACAACTTTAACTTAAGGGGTATGAGTTATAGGACGGATATCAGAGGTAGGTTCTTTACTCAAAGAGTGATTAGGGAGTGGAATGCCCTGCCTGCAGCTGTTGTAGATGCGCCAAGTTGGTGGCGTTTAAGAGGTTAGTTGATAAGTATATGGATGAGAAGGGAATGGTTTAGTTAGGAGGGGCATTGATTTTTATTTTGGTCGGCACAACATCGAAGGCCGAAGGGCCTGTTCTGTGCTGTATTGTTCTATGTTCTATGTTCTATGTTCTATCCTTCTGCTCCTCAACACTGCCAAGACTCCTACCTTTGATATTGTACTCCTTCATCCCATTGGTCCTGCCAAAATGGACCACCACACATTTATCCGCGTTGAAGTCCATATCTGCCTGTTTATGCAGGCATGGTCTGAAATTCACTGAAATTTCGCAGGAAGGATGGTGTGTGTAAATTTACCGAGCACCTGACTTTCCAAACCGTTTAGATCAACGGATATTGGGATGAAACATGCGAGAGGCACATCCACATTGTCTGAAACCTGGAACAAAGAAATCAACTGATGTGGTAATTATTTATAGCCAAGTCTTCTCGCAGTGGGATTCCCCTGTGTCGCAATCCTATTATTCCATCTCAGAACAGAAGGAGCACATCATATCCGCGTATAGTGCATTCTGAAATAAAAAATCTGTGGATGCTGGAAAATCTCAGCTGGTCTGCAGCACTGAAGGACTGTAGGGACTGGAGGAAGTTACAATGATCTGGGAGTGTTATAGTGGCTTGGAGTCAGTTACAGAGATAGGGAGGATTGAGGAGATTGGAGGAAGTTACAAGGCATAGTGAGTGTTATAGTGGGTTGGAGTTTGTTACAGAGATAGGGAGGATTGTAGAAATTGGAGGATGTTACAAGGCATAGGGAGTGTTATAGTGGGTTGGAGCTTGTTACAGAGATAGGGAGGATTGTAGAGATTGGAGGACGTTACAAGGCACTGGGAGTGTTATACTGGGTTGGAGCTTGTTACAGAGATAGGGAGGATTGTAGAGATTGGAGGAAGTTACAAGGCACTGGGATTGTTATAGTGCGTTGGAGCTTGTTACAGAGATAGGGAGGATTGTAGAGATTGCAGGAAGTTACATGGCATAGGGAGTGTTATAGTGGGTTGGAGTTTGTTACAGAGACAGGGAGGATTGTAGAGATTGGAGGAAGTTACAAGGCACTGGGAGTGTTATAGTGGGTTGGAGCTTGTTACAGAGATAGGGAGGATTGTGGAGATTGGAGGAAGTTACAAGGCACTGGGAGTGTTATAGTGGGTTGGAGCTTGTTGCAGAGATACGGAGGATTGTGGAGATTGGAGGAAGTTACAAGGCACTGAGAGTGTTATAGTGGGTTGGAGTTTGTTACAGAGATAGGGAGGATTGTAGAGATTGGAGGAAGTTACAAGGCACTGGGAGTGTTATAGTGGGTTGGAGCTTGTTACAGAGATAGGGAGGATTGTGGAGATTGGAGGAAGTTACAAGGCACTGGGAGTGTTATAGTGGGTTGGAGCTTGTTACAGAGATAGGGAGGATTGTAGAGATTGGAGGAAGTTACAAGGCACTGGGAGTGTTATAGTGGGTTGGAGCTTGTTACAGAGATAGGGAGGATTGTAGAGATTGGAGGAAGTTACAAGGCACTGAGAGTGTTATAGTGGGTTGGAGGTTGTTACAGAGATAGGGAGGATTGTAGAGATTGGAGGAAGTTACAAGGCACTGAGAGTGTTATAGTGGGTTGGAGGTTGTTACAGAGATAGGGAGGATTGTAGAGATTGGAGGAAGTTACAAGGCACTGGGAGTGTTATAGTGGGTTGGAGCTTGTTACAGAGATAGGGAGGATTTTAGAGTTTGGAGGAAGTTACAAGGCACTGGGAGTGTTATAGTGGGTTGGAGTTTGTTAGTAAATAAAATTCCTAGTAAATATTTTCTGCGCTCTTTCTAGTTTAATAATATCCTTTCTATAATAGGGTGACCAGAATGTACACAGTATTCCAAGTGTGGCCTTCCCAATGTCTTGTACAAATTCAACAAGACGTCCCAACCCCTGGATTCGATGTTCTGACCGATGAAACCAAGTATGTCGAATGCCTTATGTCCGCCTGTGACTCCGCTTTCAAGGAGCTATGAACCTTTGCGCCTGCTTGGTGTTGGAGTATATTCTCAGAGAGAAGTGCCTGTGTGTGTGTGATCCCTGAGTTTCACTGCTGACAGTTTAAACGCAGATCTCTGTGAATGCCACCCCCCACTTCCCTCCAAAGCATCGCCTGTTACTGGGCACGCTCCCCCCATCCCAGGATCTCAGCCACTAGCAGTCCACTAGGGGATTATAAAATCAGCTGAGATTGAGGGACAATTATCACTGATCCGAGTCGAGTGGTTTGCGAACACTTACACTGAGACAATGCGTCCCAAGATGTTGTAGTTGAGGTCAGCTGCCTCTCCTGTGAAGGTCCCGTACAGCAAAACCAGGAATATCCAAGGATTCTGCATGGTGGCAGCTTCCAGCACCGTCCCAATCCTGAAGTGTAGACAGGCAGAATGAGCTCAGAACGATTGCACAGTCTCTAACTCTCCCAGTGTGAGAGGGACGGCTGATAGAGCAGAGAGACAGAGACACAAAGCACACTGTGATTCCAAGCACCTTGTGGGACTGATTTACAGCACTACTCGCAGTCTCTGTCTAACTTCAAGCACTGCATTTACTTAGAGGCTACAGGAAATATGTTGTGTTTATTAGTGTGTGTGTGTGTGTGTGTCTGTGTGTGCATGTGTGCATGTGTGCATGTGTGAGACAGAGAGAGAGACTAAGAGTGTGTGAGTGTGAGAGAGGGTGTGTGTGAATGTGAGAGTGTGAGTGTGTATGTGTGAGAGAGGGTCATTGTGTGTGTGAGTGAGTGTGAGAGTGTATATATGCATATGTGAGTGAGTGAGTGTGGCCGTGTGTGTCCACGTGAGTTTTTCTGTTTGCGTCTGTGTGTGTGCATGTGTCTGTGTCTGTGTGTGCCCTTTTGTACGCGTGTGTCTTCATGTATCTGTGTGTGTGGATGTGTGTGTGCGTGTTTGTGTGCGTGTGTGGGGCTATGTGTGTGTTTGTGTGTGTGCGTGTGTGTGGGGCTGTGTGTGTGTGTGTGTGCTGCTGTCACTGTGTGTATCTCTATATGTGAGTGTCTCCCTGTGTGTGTCTGTGTATGTGTGTGCCTGTGTGTTTGTGTGTGTCTGTGTGTTTGTGTGTGTATGTGGCTGTGTGTGTGTGTGTGTGTGTGTGTGTTGCTGCTTGTGTTTCTCTGTTTCTGTGTTTGTGTCTGTCTGTGTTAGTAATCTGTGTCTGCATGTGTCTGTGTGGCTATGTGTGTCCGTGTGTCTGTGTGTGTGTGAGCGTGAGAGAGAGGGACTGTGTGAGTGTGAGTGTGTGCGCAAGTGTGTGAAAGCGTCATTGTGCTTGTCAGTGAGTGAGTGATTGAAGGAGTGAGTGTGTGTGCGTATGAGAAATTGTGTGTGTGTGTGTCTGTGTGTGTCCACGTGTGTTTTTCTGTCTGTATCTGTGTGTGTGTGTGTGTGTGTGTCTGTGTGTGTGTGTCTGTGTGAATCTATGTGTGTCCTTGTATGTGTGTGTGTGTGTGTGTGTCTGTTTGGATGTTTATACGTGTGCATGCAGTTGTCTGTGTGTATGTGTGTGCGTGTGTGTGCGTGTGTGTTTGCGTATGTATGTGTGCGTGTGTATATGTGTCTGTCTATGTGTGTTTGTGTATGTGTGTGTGCGTGTCTGCGTGTGGGTGTGTGCGTGTGTGTGTGTGTGTGTGTCTATGTGTATGTGCATGTATATATGTGTCTGTGTGTTTGTGTGTGTGTATGTATGTATGTGTGTGTCTGTATCTGTGTGTGTGCGTGTGTGTGTGTCTATGTGTGTGTGCATGTATATATGTGTCTGTGTGTTTGTATGTGTGTAATAATGTATGTATGTATGTGTGTGTGTCTGTATCTGTGTGTGCGTGTGTGTGTGAGAGAGAGGGAGAGAGAGAATCTGCGCTGTGGGATAAGCACTCTCAGTCATGCTGCAGGTTACGTTTGCTATGCCATTCTAGGCTAACATTCAGAAAGTGCCCCGCTCTCTTCCGGATGGGACTGAGGGAACCCTGCACTACCATCGGCCATCGCACTGGGACACAGATACACGATTGAAGAGAAGGTTCTTCAACGTCCAAGGACCAGTCTTGGTGTGTGTCCAATTACCCAACACCCTGCTGTCTCCTCCACACTTACTGTTCCAACAAGAGCAGCAAAATCCATGGTGGAATTATTGATCTTTCTCTGGTTCAACAACATTTCAAAAAAAAAACAACACTGACCCAGCCTTGAACTCTCCCCCATCAACCCTGGTCTAAAATATTACATGTCAGTCCCTAGTAATGAGAACAGTTTTTGTACTTCATCTGTACATATCATTATCTATATCAACCTACCAAATCTCTCCCCCCGCCAGAGACTCAGCTGTAATTTGGCTGTAATCTACTTCACTAAACTGCATTTCACTAAATAATTGTGCCTTATTTTAGAGAAGGCACAATTTACACTGGCCAATATCCCTGTGGGAGACAAGGGCTTTTGCTAGCAAGTAAACCTGTTGGATTTTAACCTGGTGTTGCGAGGCTTCTGACACTGGAGCAGGAGCAATCGCTGACAGTCACCCCAACTTTGGAATTGAACCTGGCTCCCTGGCTCTTTGTGGGGCAGCTGTGCTAACCCACTTTGCCACACACAGGGGCCCTTAACTCGTAGAGCACAGAACACAGAACAGTACAGCGCGGTACAGGCCCTTCGGCCCTCAATGTCGTGCCGAGCTATGTCCGAACCCAAGATCACTTTTTCCCACTCCCCATCATTCCGGAGTGCTCCGTGTGCCTATCCAATAACCGCTTGAAAGTTCCTAAAGTGTCCCGACTCCACAGGCAGTCCATTCGACACCCCAACCACACTCTGAGTGAAGAATCTATCTCAGACATCCCTCCTACATCTCCCACCATGAACCTTATAGTTATGCGCCCTAGTAACAGCGACATCCCCCTGAGGAAATAGTCTCTGCACATCCACTCCATCAATCCCCCCTCATCATCTTATAAACTCTATTGAGTCGCCTTTCCTCCACTCCAAGATAAAAGTCCCAGCTCCCTTAACCTTACCTCATAAGACCTACCCTCCAAACCAGGCAAAATCCTGGTAAATCTCCTCTGCACTCTCTCCAATGCTTCCACACCCTTCTGAGAGTGAGGTGACCAAAACTGCACACAATGATCCAAAATGTGGTCTCACCAAGGTCCTGTATAGTTGCAGCATAACCCCACGGCTCTTAAACTCAACCCCCGCCTCCCCACCGTTAATAAACACTAACACACTTCACGCTGGGCAAACTCTGCACTGGGGTCCTCAGGATTAACCCACTTCTTCTCAAGAACAGTGTCTGACCAGCAGCATATTCTGACCAATAGTGGTGACATTTCAATTTGATGCAACCGAATTGTTTTTTTCCAAAATTTCGCAAACCCCGACAGTGCAAAGAGTCTGCAACGATATTCTGGAAGAGCATCGTGCTTCTGTTCTCCCCACCGACTCTATCGCAGTAACGGCGCGCATTTAGCAAGGCAAATCTAGCCAATCTCCACAGCTTTAGACACTAAGGGGCAATTTAGCATGGCCAATCCACCTAACCTGCACATCTTTGGATGCTAAGGGGCAATTTAGCATGGCCAATTATCTATCCTCCAGATCTTTGGACACGAAGGGACAATTTTGCATGGCCAATCCACCCAACCTGCACATCTTTGGATACTAAGGGGCAATTTAGCATGACCAATTACTTATCCTCCAGATCTTTGGACACTAAGGGACAATTTTGCATGGCCAATCCACCCAACCTGCACATCTCTAGGCTCAAAGGAACAGTTGGTGTGGTAAATCCTCCTAGCCTGTCCATCTCTGGACACTGGGCAACTATGTTCAGTCTGCCAAACCTCACCTCTTCCTGACACTAAGGGGCAATTCCGTGCGGCCAAACCAGCCGTGGAAGAAACCTGCAGCAGGGGGGAGAGGGAGCATTCAATCCCCACACACAGGCAGACTCTCAGTGCCGGAATCGAACGTGGGACGACGGCGTAAGGTGCCCGCTGAGCCACCTTCGTTCATAGTGGACAAACTCTGCGGGGCTCACGAGGAAACCCCCCCACCCCCCTGAAATTCTGACCAATAAAAAAAACACCCCTGCCTAATATCCGGAGGATGAAACGCGGCCACTTCCCTTGGTAACTCTACTCCGGAAAGCCACGGGGAACCTGGCACACTGGCGCGATTTAACCGTACCTGAGATATCCGGGCACTGCGGTCAGGGAGGATGTAACAAAAATGGTCACCCACCCCTCTTGAGGTAACAGCTCACATATCAAACAGAAACCAGTCCGCCCCCCATATTCTCAAAAGGGGATTGGAGAGCAAAGTGTGCCAATGTTGTCACACAATGAGAGAAATATTTGATTCGTCCAAATATTGACTTTGGCACTCTGTTCTAACTCTCTCTGGCTGCTGGAGGCATTGATATACGTAAGGATGATACCCGTGCTGAGAGAATTAAATTAAACCTGCACATCTTTGTAAACTAAGGGACAATTTCGAATGGCCAATCCACGGAACCTGCACATCTTTGGGCATTAAAGGGCAATTTAGCATGGCCAATCCACCTAACCTGCATATCTTTGGACAATAAGGGGCAATTTAGCATGGCCAATCCACCCCAACCTTTACATCTTTGGACACTAAGGGACAATTTAGCATGGCCAATCCACCCAAACTGCACATCTTTGAACACAAAGGGGCAATTTAGCATGGCCAATCCACCCATCCTGAACATCTTTGGACACTGAGAGGCAATTTAGCATGGCTAATCTACCCTAACCTACACATCTTTGGACACTAAGGGACAATTTAGCTTGGCCAATACACCCAACCTGCACATCTTTGACACAAAGGGGCAATTTAGCATGGCCAATCCACCCAACCTGCACATCTTTGGACAATGAAGGACAATTTAGCATGGCCAATCTACCCTAACCTACACATCTTTGGACAATAAGGGACAATTTAGCATGGCCAATCCACCCTAACCTTTACATCTTTGGACACTAAGGGACAATTTAGCATGGCCAGTCCACCCAAACTGCACATCTTTGGACACAAAGGGGCAATTTAGCATGGCCAATCCACCCAACCTGCACATCTTTGGACACTGAGGGACAATTGAGCATGGCCAATCGACCCGAACCTACACATCTTTGGACACTAAAAAAAAAAAGGGAGACAATTTAGATGGCCAATCACCCCAAACCTGCCACATCTTGGCACAGGGACAATTTCGCATGCCAATCCACCTAACGGTGCACTCTTTGGACACTAAGGGACAATATAGCATGTCCAATCCACCCAACCTGCAAATCTTATGGACCACTAAGGGACAATTTAGCATGGCCAATCCACCTAACCTGCACATCTTTGGACACTAAGGGACAATTTAGCGCATGGCCAATCCACCAACCTGCACATCTCTGGGACACTGAGGGACAATTTAGCAGAACAATCCCCCAAACCGTTACATCTTTGGACACTGAGGGACAATGTAGCATGGCTATCCACCCAACCTGACATCTTTGGACACTAAGGGACAATTTAGCATGGCCAATCCACCCGTCGTGCTCATCTCTGTAACTAAGGGACAGTTTAGAATGACCAATTGACCTAACATGTCCATCTCCGCACAGTAAGGGACTGGTCCCCGTGACAAAACTACACATTTGTTTTACATTGAGTTGCAATTTCCTGTGGCTAATCCACATTTAGGGAGGAAGCTGTGGCAGGGGAAAGCAATTCAATTCCTCACAGAGATGGCTAATCGATGCAGGGAATGAACCCGGAACCTGAGTCAAGCAGCAGTGCTGACCACATGTTGCACCGAGCCACCCTTATTCACACTGTACAAACTGTTCTCTGAGAGTTAAACAGGACGATTCCTGTTCTCTGAGAGTTAAACAGGATGATTCCTGTTCTCTGAGAGTTAAACAGGATGATTCCTGCTCTCTGAGAGTTAAACAGGATGATTCCTGCTCTCTGAGAGTTAAACAGAATGATTCATGTTCTCTGAGAGTTAAACAGGACGATTCCTGTTCTCTGAGAGTTAAACAGGATGATTCCTGCTCTCTGAGAGTTAAACAGGATGATTCTTATTCTCTGAGAGTTAAACAGGATGATTCCTGCTCTCTGAGAGTTAAACAGGATGATTCCTGTTCTCTGAGAGTTAAACAGGATGATTCCTGCTCTCTGAGAGTTAAACAGGATGATTCCTGCTCTCTGAGAGTTAAACAGGATGATTCCTGCTCTCTGAGAGTTAAACAGGATGATTCCTGTTCTCTGAGAGTTAAACAGGATGATTCCTGCTCTCTGAGAGTTAAACAGGATGATTCCTGCTCTCTGAGAGTTAAACAGGATGATTCCTGCTCTCTGAGAGTTAAACAGGATGATTCCTGCTCTCTGAGAGTTAAACAGGATGATTCCTGCTCTCTGAGAGTTAAACAGGATGATTCCTGTTCTCTGAGAGTTAAACAGGATGATTCCTGCTCTCTGAGAGTTAAACAGGATGATTCCTGCTCTCTGAGAGTTAAACAGGATGATTCCTGCTCTCTGAGAGTTAAACAGGATGATTCCTGCTCTCTGAGAGTTAAACAGGATGATTCCTGTTCTCTGAGAGTTAAACAGGATGATTCCTGCTCTCTGAGAGTTAAACAGGATGATTCCTGCTCTCTGAGAGTTAAACAGGATGATTCCTGTTCTCTGAGAGTTAAACAGGATGATTCCTGTTCTCTGAGAGTTAAACAGGATGATTCCTGCTCTCTGAGAGTTAAACAGGATGATTCCTGCTCTCTGAGAGTTAAACAGGATGATTCCTGTTCTCTGAGAGTTAAACAGGATGATTCCTGCTCTCTGAGAGTTAAACAGGATGATTCCTGCTCTCTGAGAGTTAAACAGGATGATTCCTGCTCTCTGAGAGTTAAACAGGATGATTCCTGCTCTCTGAGAGTTAAACAGGATGATTCCTGCTCTCTGAGAGTTAAACAGGATGATTCCTGCTCTCTGAGAGTTAAACAGGATGATTCCTGTTCTCTGAGAGTTAAACAGGATGATTCCTGTTCTCTGAGAGTTAAACAGGATGATTCCTGCCCTCTGAGACTTAAACAGGATGATTCCAGCTCTCTGAGACTTAAACAGGATGATCCTGTTCTCTGAGAGTTAAACAGGATGATTCCTGCTCTCTGAGAGTTAAACAGGATGATTCCTGTTCTCTGAGAGTTAAACAGGATAATTCCTGTTCTCTGAGAGTTAAACAGGATGTTTCCTGCTCTCTGAGAGTTAAATAGGATGATTTCGTTTCTCTGAGAGTTAAACAAGATGATTCCTGATCTCTGAGAGTTAAACAGGATGATTCCTGTTCTCTGAGATTTAAACAGGATGATTCCTATTCTCTGAGAGTTAAACAGGATGATTCCTGCCCTCTGAGACTTAAACAGGATGATTCCAGCTCTCTGAGAGTGAAACAGGATGATTCCTGCCCTCTGAGACTTAAACAGGATGATTCCAGCTCTCTGAGAGTTAAACAGGAAGATTCCTGTTCTCTGAGATTTAAACAGGGTGATTCCTATTCTCTGAGAGTTAAACAGGATGATTCCTGCTCTCTGAGAGTTAAACAGGATGATTCCTGTTCTCTGAGATTTAAACTGGATGATTCCTGTTCTCTGAGAGTTAAACAGGATGATTCATGTTCTCTGAGAGTTAAACAGGATGATTCCTGTTCTCTGAGAGTTAAACAGGATGATTCCTGCTCTCTGAGAGTTAAACAGGATGATTCCTGTCTCTGAGAGTTAAACAGGATGATTCCTATTCTCTGAGAGTTAAACAGGATGATTCCTGCTCTCTGAGAGTTAAACAGGATGATTCCTATTCTCTGAGAGTTAAACAGGATGATTCCTGTTCTCTGAGAGTGAAACAGGATGATTCCTGATCTCTGAGAGTTAAACAGGATGATTCCTGCTCTCTGAGAATTAAACAGGATGATTCTTGTTCTCTGCGAGTTAAACAGTGTGATTCCTGCTCTCTGAGAGTTAAACAGGATGATTCCTATTCTCTGAGAGTTAAACAGGATGATTCCTGTTCTCTGAGAGTTAAACAGGATGATTCCTATTCTCTGAGAGTTAAACAGGATGATTCCTGCTCTCTGAGAATTAAACAGGATGATTCTTATTCTCTGAGAGTTAAACAGGATGATTCCTGCTCTCTGAGAGTTAAACAGGATGATTCTTATTCTCTGAGAATTAAACAGGGTGATTCCTGCTCTCTGAGAGTTAAACAGGATGATTCCTGATCTCTGAGAATTAAACAGGATGATTCCTGCTCTCTGAGAGTTAAACAGGATGATTCCAGCTCTCTGAGAATTAAACAGGATGATTCCTGCTCTCTGAGAGTTAAACAGGATGATTCCTGCTCTCTGAGAGTTAAACAGGATGATTCCTGATCTCTGAGAGTTAAACAGGATGATTCTTATTCTCTGAGAATTAAACAGGATGATTCTTATTCTCTGAGAATTAAACAGGATGATTCCTGCTCTCTGAGAGTTAAACAGGATGATTCCTGCCCTCTGAGAGTGAAACAGGATGATTCCTGTTCTCTGAGACTTAAACAGGATGATTCCTGTTCTCTGAGAGTTAAACAGGATGATTCCTGCTCTCTGAGAGTTAAACAGGATGATTCCTGATCTCTGAGAGTTAAACAGGATGATTCCTGCTCTCTGAGACTTAAACAGGATGATTCCTATTCTCTGAGAGTTAAACAGGGTGATTCCTGTTCTCTGAGAATTAAACAGGGTGATTCCTGCTCTCTGAGAATTAAACAGGATGATTCCTGCTCTCTGAGAGTTAAACAGAATGATTCATGTTCTCTGAGAGTTAAACAGTGTGATTCCTGTTCTCTGAGAGTTAAACAGGATGATTCCTGCTCTCTGAGAATTAAACAGTGTGATTCCTGTTCTCTGAGAGTTAAACAGGATGATTCCTGCTCTCTGAGACTTAAACAGGATGATTCCTATTCTCTGAGAGTTAAACAGGATAATTCCTGCTCTCTGAGAGTTAAACAGGGTGATTCCTGATCTCTGAGAGTTAAACAGGAAGATTCCTGCTCTCTGAGAATTAAACAGGGTGATTCCTGCTCTCTGAGAATTAAACAGGATGATTCCTGCTCTCTGAGACTTAAACAGGATGATTCCTGTTGTCTGAGAGTTAAACAGGATGATTCCAGCTCTCTGAGAGTTAAACAGGATGATTCTTGTTCTCTGAGAGTTAAACAGGAAGATTCCTGCTCTCTGAGAGTTAAACAGGATGATTCCTGATCTCTGAGAGTTAAACAGGATGATTCCTGCTCTCTGAGAGTTAAACAGGATGATTCCTGCTCTCTGAGAGTTAAACAGGATGATTCCTGTTCTCTGAGAGTTAAACAGGATGATTCCTGTTCTCTGAGAGTTAAACAGGATGATTCCTGTTCTCTGAGAGTTAAACAGGATGATTCCTGCTCTCTGAGAGTTAAACAGGATGATTCCTGCTCTCTGAGAGTTAAACAGGATGATTCCTGTTCTCTGAGAGTTAAACAGGATGATTCCTGCTCTCTGAGAGTTAAACAGGATGATTCCTGTTCTCTGAGAGTTAAACAGGATGATTCCTGCTCTCTGAGAGTTAAACAGGATGATTCCTGTTCTCTGAGAGTTAAACAGGATGATTCCTGTTCTCTGAGAGTTAAACAGGATGATTCCTGTTCTCTGAGAGTTAAACAGGATGATTCCTGCTCTCTGAGAGTTAAACAGGATGATTCCTGCTCTCTGAGAGTTAAACAGGATGATTCCTGCTCTCTGAGAGTTAAACAGGATGATTCCTGCTCTCTGAGAATTAAACAGGATGATTCCTGCTCTCTGAGAGTTAAACAGGATGATTCCTGCTCTCTGAGAGTTAAACAGGATGATTCCTGCTCTCTGAGAGTTAAACGATGTGAATAAAATGCATGCACGAGGCTGACATTCCCTCCAGAGGAGGATATTGCACCATCCAGCTGTAGTGTTTTTAAAGGATGAAATGATTTAATATCCGGGGAGTGTGACAGCAGCGTCTGTGTGATATTGTCACCTGGCCAACTTCACTTACTGTGCTGTCTGGAGACAGTACACACCTCTCTAACCTCTGCTGTTGGCCACTTTAAGACTTGAATAGCAGATTAGGTGTAAGGATTCCCATTCTAATCAGCAATCTGTAAACTGTCTGTGCTGATATGTGTGCTTTTGGAGACCAGGACACCTCATTCGCCTGACGAAGGCCACAAAGTCCGAAAGCTCGTGGATTTACTATCAAATAAATCGGCTGGATTTAAAATTTGTGTTGTCAAACTTTACGAAAATTCGGAGACCCAGGAGAACGTGGGATCAAACCCCATCACGGCGGCTGGTGAAACTTCAATCTACTGAAAGAAAGCGGGAATTAGAAGAAGTTTCGCAGAGTTTTGGAAGTGTTACAGTGCAGAGGGAGTGTACATCTACACACGAAAATACCATCCACCCTATCGCAGTAAACCTGCTGTTTTATTAGGGCCAATCCACCTCTAAAGCACATCTTTGGAAATTAACTGGCAATTTACAACGGCCTATTGAACTTACATCTGTTTGTAATTTTTATAAATGATCTGGATGAGGGTATTGAGGCATTAAGCTCCATTTGCCATCTCTCAGCCCAGCTCTGCAGCTTATCTATGTCCCTCTGCAAACTGTAATATTCATCCTGTCTACAACTCTCTGTCACTCACTCCTCCCCACCGCGGGTGTCGCTGTGTCATTCCCACACGCCCTGTCACTCACTCCTCCCCACCGCGTGTCGCTGTGTCATTCCCACACGCCCTGTCACTCACTCCTCCCCACCGCGGGTGTCGCTGTGTCACTCCCACACGCCCTGTCACTCACTCCTCCCCACCGCGGGTGTCGCTGTGTCACTCCCACACCCTGTCCTCACTCCTCCCCACCGCGGGTGTCGCTGTGTCATTCCCACACGCCCTGTCACTCACTCCTCCCCACCGCTGGTGTCGCTGTGTCATTCCCACACGCCCTGTCACTCACTCCTCCCCACCGCTGGTGTCGCTGTGTCATTCCCACACGCCCTGTCACTCACTCCTCCCCACCGCGGGTGTCGCTGTGTCATTCCCACACGCCCTGTCACTCACTCCTCCCCACCGCGGGTGTCGCTGTGTCATTCCCACACGCCCTGTCACTCACTCCTCCCCACCGCGGGTGTCGCTGTGTCATTCCCACACGCCCTGTCACTCACTCCTCCCCACCGCTGGTGTCGCTGTGTCATTCCCACACGCCCTGTCACTCACTCCTCCCCACCGCGGGTGTCGCTGTGTCATTCCCACACGCCCTGTCACTCACTCCTCCCCACCGCTGGTGTCGCTGTGTCACTCCCACACGCCCTGTCACTCACTCCTCCCCACCGCTGGTGTCGCTGTGTCATTCCCACACGCCCTGTCACTCACTCCTCCCCACCGCTGGTGTCGCTGTGTCATTCCCACACGCCCTGTCACTCACTCCTCCCCACCGCGGGTGTCGCTGTGTCATTCCCACACGCCCTGTCACTCACTCCTCCCCACCGCTGGTGTCGCTGTGTCATTCCCACACGCCCTGTCACTCACTCCTCCCCACCGCGGGTGTCGCTGTGTCATTCCCACACGCCCTGTCACTCACTCCTCCCCACCGCTGGTGTCGCTGTGTCATTCCCACACGCCCTGTCACTCACTCCTCCCCACCGCGGGTGTCGCTGTGTCATTCCCACACGCCCTGTCACTCACTCCTCCCCACCGCTGGTGTCGCTGTGTCACTCCCACACGCCCTGTCACTCACTCCTCCCCACCGCGGGTGTCGCTGTGTCATTCCCACACGCCCTGTCACTCACTCCTCCCCACCGCGGGTGTCGCTGTGTCATTCCCACACGCCCTGTCACTCACTCCTCCCCACCGCTGGTGTCGCTGTGTCATTCCCACACGCCCTGTCACTCACTCCTCCCCACCGCGGGTGTCGCTGTGTCATTCCCACACGCCCTGTCACTCACTCCTCCCCACCGCGGGTGTCGCTGTGTCATTCCCACACGCCCTGTCACTCACTCCTCCCCACCGCGGGTGTCGCTGTGTCACTCCCACACGCCCTGTCACTCACTCCTCCCCACCGCGGGTGTCGCTGTGTCACTCCCACACGCCCTGTCATCACTCCTCCCCACCGCGGGTGTCGCTGTGTCACTCCACACGCCCTGTCACTCACTCCTCCCCACCGGGGTGTCGCTGTGTCACTCCCACACGCCCTGTCACTCACTCCTCCCCACCGCGGGTGTCGCTGTGTCACTCCCAATGGGACCAAAACTGTCCCTATAAGACCATAAGAAATAGGAGCAGGAGTCGGCCATTCAGCCCCTCGAGCCTGTCCCACCATTCAATAAGATCATGGCTGATCTGTAGTGGTTCAGTTCCACTTTCCCCCTTTCTCCCTGTAACCCTTAATTCCCTTGTCAATCAAAAACGTCTCCACTCTGGACCTGAACATATTCAGTGAGGAAGCCTCAACAGGCAGAGAATTCCAAAGATTCACCACCCTTTGTGTGAAGAAACTCCTGATCTGAACCTCTTCCCCCCCCCCCCCCCTCAATCTTGAGGCTGTGCCTCTAGTCCCGCTATCTTTGTTAAGCGGGAAGAGTCTTTCAACCTCTACCCTATTCATCCCCTTCATTATCTTCACACATTACTCCAGTTACGGCCTCTCCAGTCCCCTGTACAGTTGCAGCAAGATCTCCCTGTTTTTATATTCTATGCCCCACGCTATAAAGACCAATGTCCCATTCGCCTTCTTGATCACCTTTAGACTGGGTTGTTGCGATTCGTGCACAAGGACCCCCAGGTCCCTCTTCATGCTGCAACTTTTCACCAAAATTCATCCTTTTGGGGAGAATACAGATGAATTAAAATAATTTCATCACTTTACTGTAGATCAGAGTGTTAGTAAAAGCAAAACGGGGAAAAAAACCCAGCAAGTCTAAATTGGGAGGAAAATCGGTGACGTGCTTTGGCCGTATCACAGTTTAAGAAAGGCATTCCACAGGGCAGAAAGGAAGCCATGTTATGTGTATGTAGAGAACATGCTATCCAGGGACTGACACAATACTGGGGTGGCATGGTAGCACAGAGAGAGAGAGGCAGAAACAGAGAAAAAGAGGGAGGGAAACACAGAGAGAGGCTGAAACACAGATAGAGACACAGAAACAGACATACAGAGAGAGAGAGAGTCAGAAACAGAGAGATAGAGAGACACATAAAGAGACACACACATTCAAAGACACACAGATACAGGGATACACAGATATGGGGACACACAGATACAGGGACACACAGACACAGGGACACACAGATACAGGGACACAAAATTACAGGGACACACAGATACAGAGATAGATAGATACAGAGACACACAGATATAGAGATAAACTGATCAGGGACACACAGATAAGGGACAAAACTGACGGGACACACAGATACAGAGATAGATAGACACAAAGACACACAGATACAGAGATAGATTGACACAGAGACACACAGAATAGAGATAAACTGATACAGGGACACACAGATACAGGGACACACAGATGCAGGGATACACAGATACAGGGACACACAGATACAGAGACACACAAATTCAGGGATACACAGATACAGGGACACAGATACAGAGACACACAGATACAGAGACACACAGATATAAAGACACACAGATACAGGGACACACCGATACAGGGACACACAGATACAGAGACACACAGATACATGGACATTAGATCCAGAGACACACAGATACAGGGATGCGCGGTTACAAGGACACACAGGCACAGAGGGACAGAGAGAGAAACATAGATAGAGAGAGAGAAAAACAGATAGATAGAGAGAGAGAGAGAGAGAGACTGACAACTACAGAGGAAGAGAGATAGAAACAGATACTAAGAGAGAGAGACACACACATACATACAATCACACACAGATACACATACAGAGAGGGAGAGAAACACACACAGATACAGACAGAGAGAGACACATACGGATACAGACAGAGAGAGAGAGATACAGATACAGAGAGAGAGAGCAAGAGAGAGACAGCGATATTATGTGCTCTGCTTCTAGTTATTCCTACAAGACCATAAGACATCAGAGCAGAACTGGACACTCGGCCCATCGAGTCTGCTGCCCCATTCAATCATGGCTGATATTTTTCTCATCCCCATTCTTCTGCCTTTTCCCCAGAACCCCTGAAGGCCAGAACCTGATAAGAAGGGAAATTCTCAGGGCCTGGGGATTTGCCTCTCCCCAAAGACACACAGATACAGAGACACATAGGAACACAAAATGGCACAGAGAGAGAGTCAGAGACACAGAGAAAGAGGGGGAGACAAAGGCAGAGACACACAGATACAGGGACACACAGATACAGAGACACTCAGATACAGGGACACACAGGTACAGGGACACACAGATACAGGGACAGACAGATACAGAGACACTCTTAGAGGGACAGATACAGGACACAGATACAGGGACACACAGATACAGAGACACACAGAAACAGAGACACACAGATACAGATACACACTTACAGGGACACACAGATACAGAGATAAACTGATACAGGGACACACAGATACAGAGACACACAGATACAGAGACACACAGAAACATAGAGCAACAGAGAGTTAGAGGCAGAAACAGAGAAAAAGAGGGAGGTAGACGCAGATACGGAGACACACAGGCACAGAGGCACAAAGAAACATAGATACACAGATACAGAGACACAGGAACAAAGAGAGAGACACACAGATACAGAAAAGAGAGAGACATAGAGAAAAATGTCGACACATATACACGAACATACACACACACACAGAGAAATAAAGTGAGAGAGGGAGAGACACACACACAAAAGGGATAGAAACACAGAGTGAGTGAGATCAAGAGAGACAGATACAGAGAGAGAGGCTGAAACACAGATAGAGACACAGAAACAGACATACAGAGAGAGAGAGAGAGAGAGAGTGAGAAACAGAGAGAGAGAGATACACACATAAAGAGACACACACATACAAAGACACACAGATACAGAGACACACAGATACAGGGACTCACAGATACAGAGACACACAGAGACAGGGAAACACAGATACAAGGAATCACATATACAGGGACACACAGACACAGGGACACACAGATATAGAGACACACAGATACAGGGACACACAGATACAGAGACACACAGATACAGGGACTCACAGATACAGGGACCCACAGATACAGGGACTCACAGATACAGGGACCCACAGATACAGGGACACAAAATTACAGGGACACACAGATACAGAGATAGACAGATACAGAGACACACGGATATACAGATAAACTGATACAGGGACACACAGATACAGAGACACACAGATACAGGGACTCACAGATACAGGGACCCACAGATACAGGGACACAAAATTACAGGGACACACAGATACAGAGATAGACAGATACAGAGACACACGGATATACAGATAAACTGATACAGGGACACACAGATACAGAGACACTTTGATGCAAGGATACACAGACACAGAGACACAGATACAGAGATACAGATACAGAGACACACAAATTCAGGGATACACAGATACAGGGACACAGATACAGACACACACTGATACAGAGACACACAAATGCAGAGACACACAGTTACAGAGACACACAGATACAGGGACACACAGATACAGAGACTCACGGGTACAGAGACACACAGATATAGAGACACACAGATACAGAGACACACAAATTCAGGGACACACAGATACAAGGACACTGATATAGAGACACACAAATTCAGGGATACACAGATACAGAGACACAGATACAGAGACACACAGATACAGGGACACACAGATACAGGGATACACAGATACAAGGACACACAGGCACAGAGGGAGAGAGAGAGAAACATAGATACGGAGAGGGAAAAACACATAGATAGAGAGAGAGAGAGACTGACAGCTACAGAGAAAGAGAGATAGATACAGATACTAAGAGAGAGAGACACACACACATACATTCAAACACACACAGATACACATACAGAGAGGGAGAGAGACACACACAGATACAAATACAGAGAAAGAGAGAGACACATACAGATACAGAGAGAGAGAGAGAGAGATACAGATACAGAGAGGGAGAGAGAGAGAGAGAGAGACACTGATATTATGTCCTCTGCTTCTAGTTATTCCTACAAGACCATAAAACATCAGAGCAGAACTGGACACTTGGCCCATCGAGTCTGCTGTCCCATTCAATCATGGCTGATATTTTTCTCATCCCCATTCTTCTGCCTTTTCCCCAGAACCTCTGAAGGCCAGAACCTGATAAGAAGGGAAATTCTCAGGGCCTGGGGATTTGTCAGCCTTTAACCCCATCCATTCCCCCATTTTCTTACTAATATTGATTTCCTTCAATTCCATTCCACACTCTCACTAACCTCGTGCGTGAGGAAGAGATTGCGCATGAGGGAGAGATATTGTGTGTGAGGGAGAGTGTGAGTGTGTGTGTGTGGGAGATTTAGTGTGTGTCAGGGAGAGTGAGAGGGAGGTTGCGTATGAGGGAAAGATAGTGTGTGTAAGGGAGAGATTGCGTGTGTGAAGGAGAGATAGTGTGTTTCTGTGTCTGTGTGTGTGAGAGAAAGTGTGTGTGTGTGTATGTGTGTGTGTGAGAGAGAGAGACAGCGAGAGAGAGAGTGAGAGAGTGTGTGTGTGTGTGTGTGTGTCTGCGAGAGAGAGAGAGTGTGTGTGTGTGCGAGAGAGTGTGTTTGTGTGTGTGTGCGTGTGAGAGAGAGAGAGAGAGTGTGTGTGCGAGTGAGAGATGGTGTGTGTGTGCGTGCAAGAGAGAGAGAGTGTGTGTGTGCGAGAGAGAGAGTGTGTTGTCTGGTGTGAGAGAGAGAGTGTCTGGTGTGCGTGAGGGAGAGTGTGTGTATGTGTGTGAGGGAGAGTGTGTGTGTGTGTGAGGGAGAGTGAGAGTGTGTGTGAGGGAGGGTGAGAGAGAGGTTGCGTATGAGGGAAAGATAGTGTGTGTAAGGGAGAGATTGCGTGTGTGAAAGAGAGATAGTGTGTTTCTGAGTGTGTGTGTGTGAGAGAGAAAGTGTGTGTGTGTGCGAGCGAGAGAGAGAGTGTGTGTGTGTGCGAGAGACAAAGAGAGTGTGTGTGTATGTGTGTGAGAAGAGTGTGTGTGTGCGAGAGAGAGAGAGAGTGTGTGTGTGTGCGTGCGAGAGAGAGAGAGAGTGTGTGTGTGTGAGAGAGAGAGAGAGTGTGTGTGTGTGTGCGAGAGACAGACAGTGTGTGTGTGTGCATGCGAGAAAGAGGGAGTTTGTGTGTGCGAGAGAGTGTATGGTGTGCGAGAGAGAGAGAGAGTGTGTGTGTGTGTGTATGTGAGAGAGAGAGTGTGTGTGTGCGAGAGTGTGTGTGTGTTGTGTGGTGTGTGTGTGTATGCAAGAGAGAGAGAGTGTGTGTGTGTGTGTGCGAGAGAGAAAGAGTGTTTGTGTGGGTGTGGGTGTGGGTGTGTGTGTGAGAGAGAGAGAGAGAATGTGTATGAGGGAGAGATGGCATGTGAGGGAGAGAGTGTGTGTGAGGGAGAGATTGCGAGTGGGAGAGAGAGATTGTGTGTGTGTGAGAGAGTGTGTGTGTGTGTGTGTGAGAGAGAGGGATTCGTATGCAGGAGAGATTGTCAGAGTGGATGATTTTTATAGATGGATAAGAAACCCTCCTCCATTTTCAAACCTTTCTCCTGTTTCTGTAGTGTTTCGGGCTCCCCTGTGTCCCTGTCTCTCCATCTCTGGGGCAAGTTAACATGGCCAATCCTCCCAACCTTCACATCATTGGACACTAAGGGGCAACTTAGAAATACAGAGACATATAGGAACACAGAGATACAGAGATACAGGGACACACAGGTACACAGAGACACAGGAACACAGAGATACACAGGTACACAGAGACACACAGACACAGAGACACAGAGAGAGAGAGAGAGAGAGGCAGAAACACAGAGAAACAGGGAGAGAGAGAGAGACAGATACAGAGACACACAGAAACACAGAGTGACAGAGAAGAGAAGCAGAAACAGAGAGGAAGAGGGACACATACACACACACATACAGACAGATAGAGAGAGAGAGAGAGAGAGAGACACAGAGAGAGGAACACACAGATACACAAAGAGAGAGAGAGAGAGAGACACAGACACATAGAGAGGAACACACAGATACACAAAGAGAGAGAGAAACAGACAAACAGATATAGATACAGAATCAGAGAGAGAGAGACACTGATATTATGTCCTCTGCTTCTAGTTATTCCTACAAGACCATAAAACATCAGAGCAGAACTGGACACTCGGCCCATCGAGTCTGCTGCCTCATTCAATCATGGCTGATATTTTTCTCATCCCCATTCTTCTGCCTTTTCCCCAGAACCCCTGAAGGCCAGAACCTGATAAGAAGGGAAATTCTCAGGGCCTGGGGATTTGTCAGCCTTTAACCCCATTCATTCCCCCATTTTCTTACTAATATTGATTTCCTTCAATTCCATTCCGCACTCACACTAAACTTGTGCGTGAGGAAGGGATTGCACATGGGGAAAGGATTGTGTGTGAGGGCGAGATATTGTGCGTGAGGGAGAGTGTGAGTGTGTGTGTGAGGGAGAGTGTGAGTGTGTGTGAGGGAGAGTGAGAGAGAGGTTGCGTATGAGGGAAAGATAGTGTTTGTAAGGGAGAGATTGTGTGTGTGAAGGAGAGATAGTGTGTTTCTGAGTGTTTGTGTGTGTGAGAGAGAAAGTGTGTTTGTGTGTGAGAGAGAGAGAGAGTGTGTGAGTGTGCGTGAGAGAGAGTGTGTGTGAGTGTGAGTGGGAGGGTTTGTGTGTCTGTGTGTGAGAGAAAGAGTGTGTGTGTGTGCGTGCAAGAGTGTGTGTGTGTGTGTGTGTGTGTGAGAGAGAGAGAGAGAGAGACAGAATGTGTATGAGGGAGAGATGGCATGTCAGGGAGAGATTGCATTACAGGGAGAGATTGTGTGTGTGTGTGAGAGAGAGGGATTCGTATGCAGGAGAGATTGTCAGAGTGGATGATTTTTATAGATGGATAAGAAACACTCCTCCATTTTCAAACCTTTCTCCTGTTTCTGTAGCGTTTCGGGCTCCCCTGTGTCCCTGTCTCTCCATCTCTGGGGCAAGTTAACATGGCCTATCCTCCCAACTTCACATCATGGGACACTAAGGGGCAACTTAGAAATACAGAGACACACAGGAACACAGAGATACACAGGAACACAGAGACACACAGATACAGGGACACACAGGTACAGAGACACAGAGAGAGAGAGAGAGAGAGAGTCAGAAACACAGAGAAACAGGGAGAGAGAGAGAGACAGATACAGAGACGCACAGAAACACAGAGTGACAGAGAAGAGAAGCAGAAACAGAGAGGAAGAGGGACACATACACACACACACATACAGATAGAGAGAGAGAGAAACACACAGACACAGAGAGAGGAACACACAGATACACAAAGAGAGAGAGAGACAGACAAACAGATATAGATACAGAATCAGAGAGAGAGACACACACACACAGATACAGATACAGAGAGAGAGAGAGACGGTCATATTATGTCCTGTGCTTCTAGTTATTTGTACAAGACCATAAGATATCAGAGCAGAACTGGACACTCGGCCCATCGAGTCTGCTGCCCCATTCAACCATGGCTGATATTTTTCTCATCCCCATTCTTCTGCCTTTTCCCCAGAACCCCTAAAGGCCAGAACCTGATAAGAAGGGAAATTCACAGGGACTGGGGATTTGCATCTCCCCAAAGACACACAGAAAGACACAGAGAAAGAGGGAGGGACACAGGCAGAGACACACAGATAGAGAGTCACACAGATACAGAGATACAAAGATACAGGGACACACCAATACAGAGACACACAGATACAGAGACACACAGATACAGAGATACACAGATACAGAGACACACAGATACAGGGAAACACAGATACAGGGACACACAGATACAGGGACTCACAGATACAGAGACACACAGACACAGGGAAACAGAGATACAGGGACTCACAGATACAGAGACACACAGATACAGGGACTCACAGATACAGGAACATATAGGCCCAGAGACAAACAGATACAGGGACTCACAGATACAGAGACACACAGAAACACAGAGTGACAGAGAAGAGAGGCAGAAACAGAGAGGAAGAGGGACACATACACACACACATACATACAGATAGAGAGAGAGACACACACACAGAAACAGAGAGAGATGAAAACACAGATACACAAAGAGAGAGAGAGAGACAGACAGACAGACAAACAGATATAGATACAGAATCAGAGAGAGAGAGAGACACACACACAAATACAGATACAGATAGAGACAGAGACAGATACAGGGAGAGATACAGATACAAATACAGAGAGAGAGAGAGATACAAATACAGAGAGAGAGAGAGAGACACTGATATTATGTCCTCTGCTTCTAGTTATTCCTACAAGACCATAAAACATCAGAGCAGAACTGGACACTCGGCCCATCGAGTCTGCTGCCCCATTCAATCATGGCTGATATTTTTCTCATCCCCATTCTTCTGCCTTTTCCCCAGAACCCCTGAAGGCCACAACCTGATAAGAACGGAAATTCTCAGGGCCTGGGGATTTGCCTCTCCCCAAAGACACACAGATACAGAGACACATAGGAACACAAAATGGGACAGAGAGAGAGTCAGAGACACAGAGAAAGAGGGGGAGACATAGACAGAGACACACAGATACAGAGACACACAGATACAGAGATAAACTGATACAGGGACACAGAGATACAGAGACACATAGATACAGGGACACACAGATACAGAGACACACAGATACAGAGATAAACTAATGCAGGGACACACAGATACAGAGATAAACTGATACAGGGTCACACAGATACAGAGATAAACTGATACAGGGACACACAGATACAGAGACACACAGATACAGAGATAAACTAATGCAGGGACACACAGATACAGAGACAAACAAATACAGAGACACACAGAAACATAGAGCAACAGAGAGAGAGAGGCAGAAACAGAGAAAAAGAGGGAGGGAGACACAGAGCGTGGCTGAAACACAGATAGAGACACAGAAACAGACATACAGAGAGAGGGAGAGTCAGAAACAGAGAGAGAGAGAGACACATAAAGAGACACACACATTCAAAGACACAGAGGTACAGAGACACACAGATACAGAGACACACGGATACAGGGACTCACAGATTCAGAGACACACAGACACAGGGAAACACAGATCCAGAGACACACAGACGCAGGGAAACACAGATACAGAGACACACAGACACAGGGAAACACAGATACAGGGACTCACAGATACAGGGACTCACAGATACAGGGACCCATAGATACAGAGACACACGGATACAGGGATACACAGATACAGAGTCACACAAATACAGGCACTCACAGATACACAGACACACGGATACAGGGATACACAGATACAGAGTCACACAAATACAGGGACTCACAGATACAGAGACACACAGACACAGGGAAACACAGATACAGGGACTCACAGATACAGAGACACACAGATACAGGGACTCACAGATATAGGGATACACAGATACAGAGTCACGCAAATACAGGGATACACAGATACAGAGACACACAGACACAGGGATGCACTGATACAGGGAGACACAGATACAGAGACACACAGATACAGGGACTCACAGATACAGGGACACACAGATACAGGGACACAAAAATACAGGGACACACAGATACAGAGATAGACAGATACAGAGACACACAGATACAGAGATAAACTGATGCAGGGACACACAGACACAGGGACACAAAATTACAGGGACACACAGATACAGCGATAGATACAGAGACACACAGATATAGAGATAAATTGATACAGGGACACACAGATAAAGAGACACACAGTTACAGGGGCACACAGATACAGGGGCACACAGATATAGAGACACACAGATACAGAGACACAAAAATGCAGGGATACACAGATTCAGTGATACACAGATGCAGAGACACAGATACAGATACAGAGACACACAAATTCAGGGATACACAGATACAGGGACACAGATACAGACAGACACTAATACAGAGACACACATATACAGAGACGCACAGTTACAAGGACACACAGTTATAGAGACACCCAGATACAGAGACTCACGGGTACAGAGACACAGAGATATAAAGACACACAGATACAGAGACTCACAGATGCAGGGATACAAAGATACAGATACAGAGACACACAAATTCAGGGATACACAGATACAGGGACACAGATACAGACACACACTGATACAGGGACACACAGATACAGAGACACACAAATTCAGGGAACACAGATACAAGGGGACACAGATACAGAGACACACAAATTCAGGGATACACAGATACAGGGACACAGATATAGAGACACACAGATACAGGGATACGCAGATACCGGGATACACAGATACAGGGACACAGATACAGGACACACAGATACAGAGACACACAGATACAGGGACACAAAATTACAGGGACACACAGATACAGAGATAGATAGATACAGAGACACACAGATACAGAGATAAACTGATGCAGGGACACAGAGATAAAGAGACACACAGATACAGGGACACAGATACAGAGATAGACAGATACAGAGACACACAGATACAGAGATAAACTGATACAGGGACACACAGATAAAGAGACACATAGATACAGAGACACACAGATACAGAGACACATAGATATAGAGACACACAGATACAGAGACACACAGATGCAGATACACAGATACAGAGATACAGATACAGAGACACACAAATTCAGGGATACACAGATACAGGGACACAGATACAGACAGACACTGATACAGAGACACACATATACAGAGACGCACAGTTACAAGGACACACAGTTACAGAGACACCCAGATACAGAGACACACGGGTACAGAGACACAGAGATATAAAGACACACAGATACAGAGACTCACAGATGCAGGGATACAAAGATACAGATACAGAGACACACAAATTCAGGGATACACAGATACAGGGACACAGATACAGACACACACTGATACAGGGACACACAGATACAGAGACACACAAATTCAGGGATACACAGATACAGGGACACAGATACAGAGACACACAAATTCAGGGATACACAGATACAGGGACACAGATATAGAGACACACAGATACAGGGATACGCAGATACCGGGATACACAGATACAGGTACACAGATACAGGGACACACACATACAGAGACACACCGATACAGGGACACAAAATTACAGGGACACACAGATACAGAGATAGACAGATACAGAGACACACAGATACAGAGATAAACTGATACAGGGACACACAGATAAAGAGACACATAGATGCAGGGACAAACAGATACAGAGACACATAGATATAGAGACACACAGATAGAGAGACACACAGATGCATGGATACACAGATACAGAGATACAGATACAGAGACACACAAATTCAGGGATACACAGATACAGGGACACAGATACAGACACACACTGATACAGAGACACACAGATACAGAGACACAGAGTTACAGAGACACAGTTACAGAGACACACAGATACAGGGACACACAGATACAGAGACTCACAGGTACAGAGACACATAGATATAGAGACACACAGATACAGAGACACACAGATGCAGGGATAGAGAGATACAGATGCAGAGATACACAAATTCAGAGATACACAGATACAGGGACACAGATACAGAGACACACAGATACAGGGACACACAGATACAAGGACACACAGGCACAGAGGGAGAGAGAGAGAAACATAGATACAGAGAGGGAAAAACAGATAGATAGAGAGAGAGAGAGACTGACAGCTCCACAGAAAGAGAGATAGAAACAGATACTAAGAGAGAGAGACACCCACATACATTCAAACACACACAGATACACATACAGAGAGGGACAGAGACACACACAGATACAAATACAGAGAAAGAGAGAGACACACATAGATACAGACAGAGAGAGAGAGTTACAGATACAGATACAGGGAGAGAGAGAGAGAGAGACACTGATATTATGTCCTCTGCTTCTAGTTATTCCTACAAGACCATAAGACATCAGAGCAGAACTGGACACTCTGTTGGGGTTGGTTGTGTTGTGGTGGTTGGTTGGCCCATCGAGTCTGCTGCCCCATTCAATCATGGCTGATATTTTTCTCATCCCCATTCTTCTGCCTTTTCCCCAGAACCCCTGAAGGCCACAACCTGATAAGAAGGGAAATTCTCAGGGCTTGGGGATTTCTCAGCCTTTAACCCCATTCATTCCCCCATTTTCTTACTAATATTGATTTCCTTCAATTCCATTCCGCACTCACACTAGTGCGTGAGGAAGGGATTGCGCATGACGGAGAGTTCGTATTTGTGAGGGAGAGTGTGACTGTGAGTGAGGGAGAGTGTGTGTGTGTGTGAGAGGGAGAGTGTGTGTGTGTGTGAGGGAGAGTGTGTGTGTGTGTGAGGGAGAGTGAGTGTGTGTGAGGGAGATTTAGTGTGTGTGAGGGAGAGTGTGAGTGTGTGTGAGGGAGAATGTGAGAGGTTGCGTATGAGGGAAAGATAGTGTGTGTAAGGAAGAGATTGCGTGTGTGAAGGAGAGATAGTGTGTTTCTGAGTGTATGTGTGTGAGAGAGAGAGAGTGTGTGTGTGTGTGCGAGAGAGGGAGAGAGTGTGTGTGTGTGTGTGAGAGAGAGAATGTGTATGAGGGAGAGATTGCATGTGAGAGAGAGAGTGCGTGTGAGGGAGCGAGGGTGTGTGTGTGAGTGTGTGTGTGAGTGTGTGTGTGTGTGTGTGTGAGTGTGTGTGTGTGTGTGTGTGTGTGTGTGTGTGGTGTGTGTGTGTGGTGTGTTGTGTGTGTGTCTATGTGTGTGTGTCTATGTGTGTGTGTGTGTGTGGGTCTGCATATATCTATGTGTCTGTGTGTATGGATGCTGGTACAGTGGCACAGTGATTAGCACTGCTGCTACACAGCACCAGGGACCTGGGTTCAAGTCTCGGCTTGGATCACTGTCTGTGTGGAGTCTGCATGTCCTCCCCGTGTCTGCGTGGGTTTCCTCTGAGTCCCCCGCTTTCCTCACACAGTCTAAAAGACATGCTGGTTAGGGTACATTGGCCCTGCTAAATTCTCCCTCAGTGTACCCAAACAGGCACCAGAGTGTGGCAATGAGAGGATTTTCACAGTAACTTCATTGCAGTGTTAATATAAGCCTACTTGTGACACAGTAATAAATAAACTTTATTGAAAAGAAACTTTATATCTTTAGTAGAGAGGTTAGGATGATCCCATTCCGTATCTTCCTGCTTTGGGGAAATGGGAGTTATCTTTACATTTACAAGGATATGCGGAGGGAAATGTTTGAATGGACATTCAGCTTTTCAGGTGATTAAAGTGTCAATTTGTCTCCAGAAGCTGTTTACAGAGATTGTCCCGAGAGATTGAATTGTTACAATAATTTCTACGTCTCCAATACTTCAAACAGAGGAGGGAAGCAAGAAACAAAAGGAAAGATTGGGGGAATTACTACATTGAAGGTGTGAGGCCTCATCATTCTCTGTCTGCTTTGGGTTTGTAATCTTTACATTTTTAAAGACTGAAACTTCTTGCCCTTATTGAGAATATCAGTGCGGTTTGAGAAAAGCAAACACTGATCCCACACTAAACACCCCATAACACAGGACTGAGCAGAGAGTGTGAAATGGAACTGCTGTCAGAGTGGATGATTTTTATAGATGGATAAGAAACATTCCTCCATTTTCAAACCTTTCTCCTGTTTCTGTAGCGTTTCGGGCTCCCCTGTGTCCCTGTCTCTCCATCTCTGGGGCAAGTTAACATGGCCAATCCTCCCAACCTTCACATCATGGGACACTAAGGGGCAACTTAGAAATACAGAGACACACAGAAACACAGAGATACACAGGTACAGAGACACACAGGTACAGAGACACACAGGTACAGAGATAAACTGATAGAGGGACACACAGATACAGAGATACACAGGAACACAGAGACACACAGATACAGGGATACACAGATACAGAGATACACAGAAACAGACACAGATACAGAAATAGACAGATACAGGGACACACAGATACAGGGACACACAGATACAGAGATACACAGATACAGGGACACACAAATACAGAGACACACAGATACAGAGACACACAAATACTGAGACACTCAGATAGAAGGACACACAGGTACAGAGATACACAGATACAGAGACTCACAGATACTGGGATACTCAGATACAAGGACACACAGATACAGAGATACAAAGATACAGAGACACACAGATACTGAGATACTCTGATACAAGGACACACAGATACAGAGGGAGAGAAAGAGAAACATCGATACAGTGAGAGAAAAACAGATAAATAGAGAGAGAGGGAGAGAGAGACTGACAGCAAAAGAGAAAGAGAGATAGAGACAGAGACAGATAGAGAGACACACACACACACAGAGAAATAGAGAGAGACACACACACCCAGACAAATACAGTGAGAGAGAGGGGGACAGACACATAGAGAGACAGAAAGGCAGAGAGAGACAGACAGGCAGAGATATAGAAAGAGAGAGAGGCAGGGAGACAGAAAGACACACACACACAGACACACACACAGAAATAAAGTGAGAGAGAGAGAGAGACGCACACGCAAAGAGATAGAAATACAGAGTGAGTGAGATCAAGAGAGATAGATACAGAGAGAGAGGCTGAAACACAGATAGAGACACAGAAACAGACATACAGAGAGAGAGAGAGTGAGAAACAGAGAGAGAGAGAGAGACATACAGAGACACACACATACAAAGACAGACAGATACAGGGATACACAGATAAAGGGACATGTAGACACAGAGACACACAGATACAGAGAAACACAGATACAGGGGCTCACAGATACAGAGATACACAGATAAAGAGACACACAGATGCAGGGAGACCAGATACAGAGATACAGATACAGAGACACACAGATACAGGGACACACAGATACAGGGACACAGATACAGGGACACACAGATACAGTGACACACAGATACAGAGACACACAGATACAGAGACACACAGATACAGGGACTCACAGATACAGAGACACACAGACACAGAGATACACAGATACAGAGACACACAGATACAAGGACTCACAGATACAGGGACTTACAGATACAGAGACACACAGAAACAGGGAAACACAGATACAGGGACTCACAGATACAGAGACACACAGACACAGGGAAACACAGATACAGGGACTCACAGATACAGAGACACATAGACACAGGGAAACACAGATACAGGGACTCACAGATACAGAGACACACAGACACAGGGAAACACAGATACATGGACTCACAGATACAGAGACACACAGACACAGGGGCACACAGATACAGGGACACACAGATACAGGGCACACAGGTACAGGGATACACAGATACAGGGACTCACAGATACAGAGACACACAGACACAGGGGCACACAGATACAGGGACACACAGATACAGAGACACACAGACACAGGGGCACACAGATAGAGGGATATACAGATACAGGGACTCACAGACACAGGGGCACACAGATACAGGGATACACAGATACAGGGACTCACAGATACAGACACACACAGAGACAGGGACACACAGATACTGGGATACACAGATACAGAGACACACAGACACAGGGGCACACAGATACAGGGACACACAGATATAGAGACACACAGATACAGGGACTCAAAATAACAGGGACACACAGATACAGAGATAGACAGATACAGAGACACATAGATACAGAGATAAAGTGATACAGGGACACAGAGATAAAGAGACACAGAGATACAAGGACACACAGATACAGGGACACACAGATACAGAGATAGACAGATACAGAGACACACAGATACAAAAATAAACTGATACAGGGACACAGAGATAAAGAGACACAGAGATACAGGGACACACAGATACAGAAACACACAGATATAGAGACACACAGATAGAGAGACACACAGATGCAGGGAGACACAGATACAGAGATACAGATACAGAGACACACAAATTCAGGGATACACAGAGACAGGGACACAGATACAGATACAGACACACACTGATACAGAGACACACAGATACAGAGACACAGAGTTACAGAGACACACAGATACAGGGATACACAGATACAGAGACTCACGGGTACAGACACACACAGATATAGAGACACACAGATACAGAGACACACAGATGCAGCGATACAGAGATACAGATACAGAGACACACAAATTCAGGGGTACACAGATACAGGGACACAGATACAGAGACACACAGATACAGTGATACACAGATAGAAGGATACACAGGCACAGAGGGAGAGAGAGAGAAACATAGATAGAGAGAGGGAAAAACTGATATAAATATAGAGAGAGAGAGAGACTGACAGCTACAGAGAAAGAGAGATAGAAACAGATACTAAGAGAGAGAGACACACACACATACATACAAACATCACAGATACACATACAGAGAAAGAGAGAGACACAGAGATACAGACAGAGAGAGAGAGATACAGATACAGATAGAGAGAGAGAGAGAGACACTGATATTATGTCTTCTGCTTCTAGTTATTCCTACAAGACCATAAAACTCGGCCCATCGAGTCTGCTGCCCCATTCAATCATGGCTGATATTTTTCCCATCCCCATTCTTCTGCCTTTACCCCAGAACCCCTGAAGGCCACAACCTGATAAGAAGGGAAATTCTCAGGGCCTGGGGATTTGTCAGCCTTTAACCCCATTCATTGCCCCATTTTCTTACTAATATTGATTTCCTTCAATTCCATTCCACACTCACAGTAAACTTGTGCGTGAGGAAGGGATTGCGCATGAGGAAAGGATTGTGTGTGAGGGAGAGATATTGTGTGTGAGGGAGAGTGTGTGTTTGTGTGTGAGGGAGAGTGTGAGTGTGTGTGAGGGAGAGTGTGTGTGTGTGTGAGGGAGAGTGTGAGTGTGTGTGTGAGGGAGAGTGTGAGTGTGTGTGAGTGAGAGTGAGAAGGAGGTTGCGTATGAGGGAAAGATAGTGTGTGTAAGGGAGAGATTGCGTGTGTGAAGGAGAGATAGTGTGTTTCTGAGTGTGTGTGTGAGAGAGAAAGTGTGTTTGTGTGTGTGTGTGTGTGTGTGTGTGTGAGAGAGAGAAAGAGAAAGAGAGTGTGAAAAAGAGAGAAAGAGAGGGTGTGTGTATGTGTGTGAGAGAGAGAAATGAGAAAGAGAGTGTGTATGCGAGAGACAGAGAGAAAGTACGTGAGAGAGAGTGTGTGAGAGAGAATGTGTGTGGAGAATGAGTCTGTAGAAGACAGAATGTGTATGTGAGAAAGAGTGTGTTGTGTGTGAGAGAGAGAGTGTATAAGGGACTGCATGTGTGTGTGACTGAATGTGTGTGAGTGTGTGCGAGTGAATGTGTATGTGCGTATGTGAGATAGAGTGTGTGAGAGAGAATGTGTGCAAGAGAGAGTGTGAGAGAGTTTGTGTGTGCGTGTGAGAGAGATAGAGAGAATGTGTGTGTGTGCACGCGAGAGAGATAGAGTATGTGTGTGTGTGCGCGAGAGAGAGAGAGTGTGTGTGTATTTGTGCATGCGAGAGAGAGAGTGTGTGTGTGCGAGAGAGACAGAGTGAGTGTGTGCATGTGTGTGTTTGTGAGAGAGAGAGAGAGTGTGTATGTGCAAGAGAGACAGTGTCTGTGTGTGTGTGTGTGTGTGTGTGTGTGTGTGTGTGTGTCCATGCGAGAGAGAGAGAGAGAGTGTGTGTGTGTGCAAGAGAGAGAGAGAGAGAGAGAGTGTGTGTGTGTGTGTGTGTGTGTGTGTGCGAGAGAGAGTGTGTGTGTGCGAGAGAGATAGAGAGAGTGTGTGTGCATGTGTGTGTGAGAGAGTGTGTGTGTGTGTGTGTGCGTATGTGCGTGAGAGAGAGAGTGCGTGTGTGTGCAAGAGAGAGAGAGTGAGTGTGTGTGCGTGTGAGTGCGAGAGAGAGAGAGTGCGTGTGTGTGCGAGAGAGAGAGAGTGTGTGTGCGCGTGTGTGTGTGAGAGAGAGAGTTTGTGCCTGTGTGTGTGTGTGTGTGTGAGAGAAAGAGTGTGTGTGTGTGTGTGTGAGTGTGTAAGTGTGTGTGTGTGTGTGTGTGAGAGAGAGAGAGAGAATGTGTATGAGGGAGAGATTGCATGTCATGGAGAGAATGCATGTGAGGGAGAGAGTGTGTGTGAGGGAGAGAGTGTGTGTGATGGAGAGAGTGTGTGTGAGGGAGAGATTGCGAGTGAGAGAGAGAGATTGTGTGAGTGTGAGAGAGTGTGTGTGTGTGTGTTTGAGAGAGAGGGATTCGTATGCGGGAGAGATTGTCAGAGTGGATGATTTTTATAGATGGATAAGAAACACTCCTCCATTTTCAAACCTTTCTCCTGTTTCTGTAGCGTTTCGGGCTCCCCTGTCTCCCTGTCTCTCCATCTCTGGGGCAAGTTAAGATGGCCAATCTTCCCAACCTTCACATCATGGGACACTAAGGGGCAACTTAGAAATACAGAGACACACAGGTACACAGAGATACACAGATACAGGGACACACAGGTACAGAGACACACAGAGACAGAGACACAGAGAGAGAGAGAGGCAGAAACACAGAGAAACAGGGAGAGAGAGAGACAGATACAGAGACGCACAGAAACACAGAGTGACAGAGAAGAGAGGCAGAAAGAGAGAGGAAGAGGGACACATACACACACAGATACAGATAGAGAGAGAGAGACACACACAGACACAGAGAGAGGAACACACAGATAGACAAAAAGAGAGAGAGACAGACTGACAGATAAATAGATGTGGATACAGAATCAGAAAGAAACACACACAGATACAGTTACAGAGAGAGAGAGAGAGACAGATACAGGGAGAGATACAGATACAAATACAAAGAGAGAAAGAGATACAGATGCAGAGAGAGAGAGACAGACAGACAGACAGACACAGAGAGAGGAACACACAGATATACAAAGAGAGAGAGAGAGAGACAGACAAACAGGTATAGATACAGAATCACATAGAGAGAGAGAGAGAGATACACACAGATACAGATACAGAGAGAGAGAGAGACACTGATATTATGTCCCCTGCTTCTAGTTATTCCTACAAGAGCATAAGACATCAGAGCAGAACTGGACACTCGGCCCATCGAGTCTGCTGCCCCATTCAATCATGGCTGATATTTTTCTCATCCCCATTCTTCTGCCTTTTCCCCAGAACCCCTGAAGGACAGAACCTGATAAGAAGGGAAATTCTCAGGGCCCGGTGATTTGCCTTTCCCCAAAGACACACAGATACAGAGATACATAGGAACACAAAATGGCACAGAGAAGGAGTCAGAGACACAGAGAAAGAGGGACAGACACAGGCAGAGACACACAGATACAGAGACACACAGATACAGAGATACGCAGATACAGAGACACTCAGATACAGGGACACACAGATACAGAAATACACAGATACAGAGACACACAGATACAGAGACACACAGAAACAGAGACACACAGATACAGATACACACTTACAGAGACACACAGATGCAGTGATACAGAGATACAGATACAGAGACACACAAATTCAGGGACACACAGATACAGGGACACAGATACAGAGACACACAGATACAGGGACACACAGATACAGGGATACACAGATACAAGGACACACAGGCACAGAGGGAGAGAGAGAGAAACATAGATACAGAGAGAGAAAAACAGGTAGAGAGAGAGAGAGACTGACAGCTACAGAGAAAGAGAGATAGAAACAGATACTAAGAGAGAGAGACACACACATACATACAAACACACACAGATACACATACTGAGAGGGAGAGAGACACACACAGATACAAATACAGAGATAGAGAGAGACACACACATACAAAGACACACAGATACAGGGTTACACAGATACAGAGACACACTGATACACGGACACACCGACACAGGGACACACAGATACAGAGACACACAGATACAGGGACACACAGATATAGGGATACACAGATACAGAGTCACACAAATACAGGGATACACAGATACAGAGACACGCAGACACAGGGTCACACAGATACAGGGATACACAGATACAGAGACACACAGATACAGGGACTCACAGATACAGGGACACACAGATACAGGGACACAAAATTACAGGGACACACAGATACAGAGATAGACAGATACAGAGACACACAGATACAGAGATAAACTGATGCAGGGACACAGAGACACAGGGACACAAAATTACAGGGACACACAGATAAAGCGATAGATACAGAGACACACAGATATAGAGATAAACTGATACAGGGAGAGACACACAGATTCAGGGACACACAGATACAGGGGCACACAGATACAGGGGCACACAGATATAGAGACACACAGATACAGAGACACAAAGATGCAGGGATACACAGATGCAGTGATACACAGATGCAGAGACACAGATGCAGAGACACACAAATTCAGCCATACACAGATACAGGGACACAGATACAGACACACACTGATACAGAGACACACTGATATAGAGACACACAGTTACAAAGACACACAGTTATAGAGACACCCAGATACAGAGACACACAGATATAAAGACACACAGATGCAGAGACTCACAGATGCAGGGATACAAAGATACAGATACAGAGACACACAAATTCAGGGATACACAGATACAGGGACACAGATACAGAGACACGCAGATACAGGGACACAGATACAGAAACACACAAATTCAGGGATACACAGATACAGGGACACAGATACAGAGACACACAAATTCGGGGATACACAGATACAGGGACACAGATACAGAGACACACAGATACAGGGATACACAGATACAGGGACAGACAGGCACAGAGGGAGAGAGAGAGAAACATAGATACAGAGAGAGAAAAACAGGTAGAGAGAGAGAGACTGACAGCTACATAGAGAGATAGAAACAGATACTAAGAGAGAGAGACACACACATACATACAAACACACACAGATACACATACAGAGAGGGAGAGAGACACACAAATACAGAGATAGAGAGTGACACACACATACAAAGACACACAGATACAGGGTTACACAGATACAGAGACACACTGATACACGGACACACAGACACAGGGACACACAGATACAGAGACACACAGATACAGGGACACACAGATATAGGGATACACAGATACAGAGTCACACAAATACAGGGATACACAGATACAGAGACACAAAGACACAGAGACACATAGGTACAGAGACACACAGATACAGGGACACAAAATTACAGGGACACACAGATACAGAGATAGACAGATAGAGAGACACACAGATACAGTGATAAACTGATGCAGGGACACAGAGATAAAGAGACATACAGATACAGGGACACACAGATATGGAGACACACAGATACAGAGACACACAGATGCAGGGACACAGATACAGAGACACACAAATTCAGGGATACACAGATACAGGGACACAGATACAGAGACACACAGATACAGGGATACACAGATACAGGGATACACAGGCACAGAGGGAGAGAGAGAGAAACATAGATACAGAGAGAGAAAAACAGATAGTTAGAGAGAGAGAGAGACTGACAGCTACAGAGAAGGAGATATAGAAACAGATACTAAGAGAGAGAGACACACACATACATACAAACACACACAGATACACATACAGAGAGGGAGAGAGACACACACAGATACAGACAGAGAGAGAGAGATACAGATACAGATACAGAGAGAGAGAGAGAGACACTGATATTATGTCCTCTGCTTCTAGTTATTCCTACAAGACCATAAGACATCAGAGCAGAACTGGACACTCGGCCCATCGAGTCTGCTGCCCCATTCAACCATGGCTGATATTTTTCTCATCCCCATTCTTCTGCCTTTTCCCCAGAACCCCTGAAGGCCACAACCTGATAAGAAGGGAAATTCTCAGGGCCTGGAGATTTGCCTCTCCCCAAAGACACACAGGTACAGAGATACATAGGAACACAAAATGGCACAGTGAGAGAGAGTCAGAGGCACAGAGAAAGAGGGGGAGACACAGGGAGAGACACACAGATACAGGGATAGACAGATACAGAGACACTCAGATACAGAGACATACAGATACAGACATAGACAGTTACAGGGACACATAGATACAGGGACACACAGATACAGAGATACAGGAACATACAGATACAGAGATGCACAGAAACAGAGACACAGATACAGAAATAGACAGATACAGGGACACATGGATACAGAGATAGAGAGATACAGGGACACACAGATACAAAGACACACAGATACAGAGACGCACAGAAACAGAAATAGACAGATACAGGGACAATAGGATACAGAGATAGACACTTACAGGGACACACAGATAGAGAGATAAACTGATATCGGGACACACAGTACAGAGACAAACAGATACAGAGATACACAGATACAGAGACACACAGGTACAGAGACACACAGATACAGGGACATACAGATACAGGGACATGCAGATACAGAGATACACAGAAACAGAGGCACAGATACATAAATAGACAGATGCAGAGATACACAGACACAGGGACACACAGATACAGGGATACACAGACACAGGGACACACAGATACAGAGATAAACTGATACAGGGACACACAGATACAGAGACACACAGATACAGAGATACACAGATACAGAGACACACAGATACTGAGATACTCAGATACAAGGACACACAGATACAGAGGGAGAAAAAGAGAAACATCGATACAGAGAGAGAAAAACAGATAAATAGAGAGAGAAAGAGACTGACAGCTATAGAGAAAGAGAGACAGAGAGAGAGAGACAGAGAGAGAGACACAGACAGATAGAGAGAGAGAGACACACACTCAGACAGAAATAGAGAGAGACACACACACCCAGACAAATACAGTGAGAGAAAGGGAGACAGAGACATGGAGAGACAGAAAGGCAGAGTTACAGAAAGAGAGAGAGGCAGGGAGACAGAAAGACAGACACACACAGACACACACACACAAAAAGACAGAGAGAAACACATATGGAGAGACAGAGAGAGATACACACAGACGGAGAAAGAGAGAGAGACACACACACACACAGAGACATACATATAAACATAATCATAAACACACACACACACACACACAGAGTCAGAGACAGAGACACAGAGTGAAAGAGAGAAACAGACACACACACACACACACACACACACACGGAAAGAGAGAGATAGAGAGAGAGGAAGACAAGAGAGAAAGACAGAGAGAGATAAAAGATGGAGAGAAACATAGCCAGAAAACTGTTTGTGTGTGAGAGATGCACACACAGACAGAGAGAGAGAGAGAGAGGGAACACTCAGGGAGAGACAGAGAGAGACAGACAGACAGATAGAAAGAGACAGAGTGAGAGACACGGGGAACAGAGAGACTGAGAGAGAGAGTGACCAAGAGAGACAGACAGACAGAAATGGAGAGAGAGAGAGAGAGAGATAGGGAGAGATGACAGAGTGACAGAGAGAGAGAGAGGCAGAGACAAAGAGAGAAAAAGAGAGACATACAGACAGGGAGAGAGAGACAGAGAGAGAGAGAGAGACATGGAGAACAGAGAGAGAGCAAGGGAGAGAGAGACACACACACACATACACACAGATAAAGAGAGAGAGACACACACAGACACAGAGAGAGGAACGCAGAGATACACAAAGAGAGAGAGACAGACAGACAGATACAGAGAGAGAGAGACACACACACACATGCAAACACACAAACACACACAGATACACCTGCAGAGAGGGTGAGAAACACACAGATACAAATAGAGAGAGAGAGACACACACACACAGATACAGTCAGAGAGAGAAGGATACAGATACAGGGAGAGATACAGATGAGAGAGAGAGACACTGATATTATGTCCTCTGCTTCTAGTTATTCCTACAAGACATAAGACATCAGAGCAGAACTGGACACTCGGCCCATCGAGTCTGCTGCCTCATTCAATCATGGCTGATATTTTTCTCATCCCCATTCTTCTGCCTTTTCCCCAGAACCCATGAAGGCCAGAGCCTGATAAGAAGGGAAATTCTCAGAGCCTGGGGATTTGCCTCTCCCCAAAGACACACAGGTACAGAGACACATAGGAACACAAAATGGCACAGAGAGAGAGTCAGAGACACAGAGAAAGAGGGGGAGACACAGGCAGAGACACACAGATACAGGGATACACAGATACAGAGATAAACTGATACAGAGATAAACTGATACAGGGACACACAGATACAGAGACACAGAGAAACATACAGCAACAGAGAGAGAGGCAGAAACAGAGAAAAAGAGGGAGGGAGACACAGAGAGTGGCTGAAACACAGATAGAGACACAGAAACAGACATACAGAGAGAGAGAGAGTCAGAAACAGAGAGAGACAGACACACATAAAGAGACACACACATTCAAAGACACACAGATACAGGGATATACAGATACAGAGACACACAGATACAGGGATACACAGATACAGAGACACAGATACAGACACACATTGATACAGAGACACACAGTTACAGAGACACACAGATACAGAGACTCACGGGTACAGAGATACATAGATATCGAGACACACAGATACAGAGACATACAGATGCAGGGATACAGAGATACAGATACAGAGACACACAAATTCAGGGATACACAGATACAGGAACACAGATAGAGAGACACACAGATACACAGACAAACAGATCCAGAGACACACAGATACAGGGATACACAGTTACAAGGACACACAGGCACAGAGGGAGAGAGGGAGAAACATAGATAGAGAGACAGAAAAACAGATAGATAGAGAGAGAGAGAGAGGGACTGACAGCTACAGAGAAAGAGAGATAGAAACAGATACTAAGAGAGAGAGAGACACACACATACATACAAACACACACAGATACACATACAGAGAGGGAGAGAAACACACACAGATACAGACAGAGAGAAACACATACAGATACAGACAGAGAGAGAGACGCACAGATACAGGAACACACAGATACAGGGATACACAGATACAGAGTCACACAGATACAGAGACACACAGATACAGGGACTCACAGATACAGGGACCCATAGATACAGAGACACACGGATACAGGGATACACAGATACAGAGTCACACAAATACAGGGACTCACAGATACACAGACACACGGATACAGGGATACACAGATATAGAGGCACACAAATACAGGGACTCACAGATACAGAGACACACAGACACAGGGACACACAGATACAGAGACACACAGACACAGGGAAACACAGATACAGGGACTCACAGATATAGGGATACACAGATACAGAGTCACGCAAATACAGGGATACACAGATACAGAGACACACAGACACAGGGATGCACAGATACAGGGACACACAGATACAGAGACACACAGATACAGGGACTCACAGATACAGGGACACACAGATACAGGGACACAATTACAGGACACACAGATACAGAGATAAACTGATGCAGGGACACACAGACACAGGGACACAAAATTATGGGGACACACAGATACAGCGATAGATACAGAGACACACAGATATAGAGATAAACTGATACAGGGACACACAGATAAAGAGACACACAGATTCAGGGACACACAGATACAGCGGCACACAGATACAGGGGCACACAGATATAGAGACACACAGATACAGAGACACAAAGATGCAGGGATACACAGATTCAGTGATACACAGATGCAGAGACACAGATACAGATACAGAGACACACAAATTCAGGGATACACAGATACAGGGACACAGATACAGACAGACACTGATACAGAGACACACATATACAGAGACGCACAGTTACAAGGACACACAGTTATAGAGACACCCAGATACAGAGACTCACGGGTACAGAGACACAGAGATATAAAGACACACAGATACAGAGACTCACAGATGCAGGGATACAAAGATACAGATACAGAGACACACAAATTCAGGGATACACAGATACAGGGACACAGATACAGAGACACACAAATTCAGGGATACACAGATACAGGGACACAGATATAGAGACACACTGATGCAGGGATACACAGATACCGGGATACACTGATACAGGGACACAGATACAGGGACACGCAGATACAGAGACACACAGATACAGGGACACAAAATTACAGGGACACACAGATACAGAGATAGATAGATACAGAGACACACAGATACAGAGATAAACTGATGCAGGGACACAGAGATAAAGGGACACACAGATACAGGGACACACAGATACAGAGATAGACAGATACAGAGATAAACTGATACAGGGACACACAGATAAAGAGACACATAGATGCAGGGACAAACAGATACAGAGACACATAGATATAGAGACACACAGATAGAGAGACACACAGATGCATGGATACACAGATACAGAGATACAGATACAGAGACACACAAATTCAGGGATACACAGATACAGGGACACAGATACAGACACACACTGATACAGAGACACACAGATACAGACACACAGAGTTACAGAGACACACAGTTACAGAGATACACAGATGCAGGGACACACAGATACAGAGACTCACAGGTACAGAGAAACATAGATATAGAGACACACAGATACAGAGACACACAGATGCAGGGATAGAGAGGTACAGATGCAGAGATACACAAATTCAGAGATACACAGATACAGGGTCACAGATACAGAGACACACAAATTCAGGGATACACAGATACAGGGACACAGATACAGAGACACACAGATACAGGGACACACAGATACAAGGACACACAGGCACAGAGGGAGAGAGAGAGAAACATAGATACAGAGAGGGAAAAACAGATAGATAGAGAGGGAGAGAGACTGACAGCTCCACAGAAAGAGAGATAGAAACAGATACTAAGAGAGAGAGACACCCACATACATTCAAACACACACAGATACACATACAGAGAGGGACAGAGACACACACAGATACAAATACAGAGAAAGAGAGAGACACACATAGATACAGACAGAGAGAGAGAGTTACAGATACAGATACAGGGAGAGAGAGACAGAGAGACACTGATATTATGTCCTCTGCTTCTAGTTATTCCTACAAGACCATAAGACATCAGAGCAGAACTGGACACTCGGCCCATCGAGTCTGCTGCCCCATTCAATCATGGCTGATATTTTTCTCATCCCCATTCTTCTGCCTTTTCCCCAGAACCCCTGAAGGCCAGAACCTGATAAGAAGGGAAATTCTCAGGGCCTGGGGATTTGTCAGCCTTTAACCCCATTCATTCCCCCATTTTCTTACTAATATTGATTTCCTTCAATTCCATTCCGCACTCACACTAAACTTGTGCGTGAGGAAGGGATTGCGCATGAGGGAGAGTTCGTATTTGTGAGGGAGAGTGTGAGTGTGTGTGAGGGAGAGTGTGTGTGTGTGAGAGGGAGAGTGTGTGTGTGTGTGAGGGAGAGTGTGTGTGTGTGTGAGGGAGAGTGAGAGTGTGTATGAGGGAGAGTGAGAGTGTGTGTGAGGGAGATTTAGTGTGTGTGAGGGAGAGTGTGAGTGTGTGTGAGGGAGAGTGAGAGAGAGGTTGCGTATGAGGGAAAGATAGTGTGTGTAAGGAAGAGATTGTGTGTGTGAAGGAGAGATAGTGTGTTTCTGAGTGTATGTGTGTGAGAGAGAGAGAGAGTGTGTGTGTGTGTGCAAGAGAGAGAGAGAGTGTGTGTGTGTGTGTGAGAGAGAGAGAGAGGGAGAGAGTGTGTGTGTGTGTGAATGTGTCGGCGTGTGTGTGTGTGTGTGTGTGTGTGTGAGAGAGAGAGAGAGAATGTGTATGAGGGAGAGATTGCATGTGAGAGAGAGAGTGCGTGTGAGGGAGAGAGAGTGTGTGTGTGTGTGTGTGTGTCTGTGTGTCTGTGTGTGTGTGTCTATGTGTGAGTGTGTGTGTGGGTCTGCATATATCTATGTGACTGTGTGTATGGATGCTGGTACAGTGGCACAGTGATTAGCACTGCTGCTACACAGCACCAGGGACCTGGGTTCAAGTCTCGGCTTGGATCACTGTCTGTGCGGAGTCTGCATGTCCTCCCCGTGTCTGCGTGGGTTTCCTCCGAGTCCCCCGCTTTCCGCACACGTTCTAAAAGACATGCTGGTTAGGGTACATTGGCCCTGCTAAATTCTCCCTCAGTGTACCCAAACAGGCACCAGAGTGTGGCAATGAGAGGATTTTCACAGTAACTTCATTGCAGTGTTAATATAAGCCTACTTGTGACACAGTAATAAATAAACTTTATTGAAAAGAAACTTTATATCTTTAGTAGAGAGGTTAGGATGATCCCATTCCATATCTTCCTGCTTTGGGGAAATGGGAGTTATCTTTACATTTACAAGGATATGCGGAGGGAAATGTTTGAATGGACATTCAGCTTTTCAGGTGATTAAAGTGTCAATTTGTCTCCAGAAGCTGTTTACAGAGATTGTCCTGAGAGATTGAATTGTTACAATAATTTCTACGTCTCCAATACTTCAAACAGAGGAGGGAAGCAAGAAACAAAAGGAAAGATTGGGGGAATTACTACATTGAAGGTGTGAGGCCTCATCATTCTCTGTCTGCTTTGGGTTTGTAATCTTTACATTTTTAAAGACTGAAACTTCTTGCCCTTATTGAGAATATCAGTGCGGTTTGAGAAAAGCAAACACTGATCCCACACTAAACACCCCCCAACACAGGACTGAGCAGAGAGTGTGAAATGGAACTGCTGTCAGAGTGGATGATTTTTATAGATGGATAAGAAACACTCCTCCATTTTCAAACCTTTCTCCTGTTTCTGTAGCGTTTCGGGCTCCCCTGTGTCCCTGTCTCTCCATCTCTGGGGCAAGTTAACATGGCCAATCCTCCCAACCTTCACATCATGGGACACTAAGGGGCAACTTAGAAATACAGAGACACACAGAAACACAGAGATACACAGATACAGAGACACACAGGCACAGAGACACACAGATACAGGGACACACAGATACAGAGACACACAGGTACAGAGACACAGATACAGGGGCACAGTAACAGAGACACACAGATACAGGGACACACGGATATAGAGACACAGATACAGAGGCATACAGATAGAGGGACACACGGATACAGAGACTGGCAGTTACAGGGATACACAGATACAGAGACACAGATACAGAGGCATACAGATAGAGGGACACACGGATACAGAGACTGACAGTTACAGGGATACACAGATACAGAGACACAGATACAGAGACACACAGATACAGGGACACACGGATACAGAGACTGACAGTTACAGGGATACACAGATACAGAGACACAGATACAGAGACATACAGATACAGAGACACAGATACAGAGACATACAGATACAGAGATAGACACTTACAGGGACACACAGATACAGATATAAACTGATACAGGGACATACAGATACTCAGATACAGAGATACAGAGATAGACACTTACTGGGACACACAGATAGAGAGATAAACTGATATGGGGACACACAGATACAGAGACACACAGATACAGACACACAGATACAGGGACATACAGACACAGAGATACACAGAAACAGAGACACAGATACAGAAATAGGCAGATAGAGAGATACTCAGATACAGGGACACACAGGTACAGGGACACACAGATACAGGGAACAAAGGTACAGAGATGAACTGATACAGGGACACACAGATACAGAGATACACAGATACAGGGACACACAGATACAGAGACACCCAGATACAGAGACACACAGGTACAGGGACACACAGGTACAGGGACACACAGATACTGAGATACTCAGATACAAGGTCACAGAGATACAGAGGGAGAGAAAGAGAAACATCGATACAGAGAGAGAAAAACAGATAAATAGAGAGAGAGAGAGAGACTGACAGCTATAGAGAAAGAGAGATAGAAACAGAGACAGAGAGAGAGAGAGACACAGACAGATAGAGAGAGAGACACACACACAGAGAAATAGAGAGAGACACACACACCCAGACAAATACAGTGAGAGAGAGGGAGACAGAGACATAGAGAGACACAAAGGCAGAGAGAGACAAACAGGTAGAGATACAGAAACAGAGAGAGGCAGGGAGACAGAAAGACACACACACACACACACACACACACACACACACACAGAAAGACAGAGAGAAACACATATGGAGAGACAGAGAGAGAGATACCCACAGACGGAGAGACAGAGAGAGAGACACACACAGACGGAGAGACAGAGAGAGAGACACACACACACACAGACATACATACAAACATAATCATAAACACACACACAGAGTCACAAACAGAGACACAGAGTGAAAGAGAGAAACAGACACACACACACACACACACACACGGACGAAGAGAGAGAGATAGAGAGAAAGATAGAAAGACAGAAAGAGTGAGAAACACAGAGTCAGAGAAACAAAGTGAGAGATGCACAGAGAGAAGAGAGAGACAGAGAGACAGAGAGATACAGAGAGAGTGAGAGATAGAGAGAGAGAGGGAGGGAGACAGAGAGACAGACAGAGAGAGACACACACAAACATGCGCACGCACACACACACACACAGACACACACAGATGGAAAGAGAGAGATAGAGAGAGAGAAAGACAGAGAGAGAAAGACAGAGAGAGATAAAAGATGGAGAGAAACATAGCCAGAAAACAAAGAGACAGAGAGAGAGGGAAAACTCAGGGAGAGACAGAGAGAGACAGACAGACAGACAGAAAGAGACAGAGAGAGAGAGACACGGGGAACAGAGAGACTGAGAGAGAGAATGACAAAGAGAGACAGACAGATAGAAATGGAAAGAGAGAGAGATAGATAGGGAGAGAGAGAGAGAGAGACAGAGAGAGATGACAGAGTGACAGCCAGAGAGAGAGAGAGAGGCAGAGACACAGAGAGAAAAAGAGAGACATACAGACAGGGAGAGAGAGACAGACAGAGAGAGAGAGAGACATGGAGAACAGAGAGAGAGCGAGAGAGAGAGAGACTCACACACACATATAAAGAGAGAGAGACACAGACACAGAGAGAGGAACGCAGAGATTCACAAAGAGAGAGCGACAGAGAGAGAGAGAGAGAGAGAGAGACACACACACACAGATACAGAGAGAGAGAGAGAGACACACACACACACAGATACAGAGAGAGAGAGAGAGAGACACACACATGCATACACACAAACACAAACAAATACACCTACAGAGAGGGAGAGAAACACACAGATACTAATAGAGAGAGAGAGAGACACACACACACAGATACAGACAGAGAGAGAGAGAGATACAGATACAGGGAGAGATACAGATACAGATACACAAAGAGAGAGAGAGAGACACTGATATTATGTCCTGTGGTTCTAGTTATTCCTACAAGACCACAAGATATCAGAGCAGAACTGGACACTCGGCCCATCGAGTCTGCTGCCCCATTCAATCATGGCTGATATTTTTCTCATCCCCATTCTTCTGCCTTTTCCCCAGAACCCCTGAAGGCCACAACCTGATAAGAAGGGAAATTCTCAGGGCCTGGGGATTTGCCTCTCCCCAAAGACACACAGATACAGAGATACATAGGAACACAAAATGGCACAGAGAGAGTCAGAGACACAGAGAAAGGGACAGACACAGGCAGAGACACACAGATACAGGGATACACAGATACAAAGACACACAAATACAGGGACTCACAGATACAGAGACACACAGACACAGGGACACACAGATACAAGGACTCACAGATACAGAGACACAGAAACAGGGATACACAGATACAGAGACACACAGATACAGGGACTCACAGATACAGGGACTCACAGATACAGGGACACACCGATACAGAGACACACAGACACAGGGAAACACAGATACAGGGACACACAGATACAGAGACACACAGACAGAGGGACACACAGAAACCGGGATACACAGATAAAGAGACACACAAATACAGGGACACACAGATACAGAGACACACAGATACAGGGACACACAGATACAGGGACACACAGATACAGAGACACACAGATGCAGGGATACACAGATGCAGGGATACACAGATGCAAAGACACAGATACAGAGATACAGATACAGAGACACACAGTTACATAGAGACACAGTTATAGAGACACCCAGATACAGAGACTCACGGGTACAGAGACACACTGATATAAAGACACACAGATACAGAGACACACAGCTGCAGAGATACAGAGATACAGATACAGAGACACACAAATTCAGGGATACACAGATACAGGGACACAGATACAGAGACACACAAATTCAGGGATACACAGATACAGGGACACAGATACAGAGACACACAAATTCAGGGATGCACAGATACAGGGACACAGATACAGATACACGCAAATTCAGGGATACACAGATACAGGGACACAGATACAGAGACACACAGATACAGGGATACACAGATACAAGGACACACAGGCACAGAGGGAGAGAGAAACATAGATACAGAGAGAGAAAAACAGATAGATAGAGAGAGAGAGAGACTGACAGCTACAGAGAAGGAGATATAGAAACAGATACTTAGAGAGAGAGACACACACATACATACAAACACACACAGATACACATACAGAGAGGGAGAGAGACACACACAGATACAGAGAGAGAGAGATACAGATACAGAGAAGAGAGAGACAGACACTGATATTATGTCCTCTGCTTCTAGTTATTCCTACAAGACCATAAGACATCAGAGCAGAACTGGACACTCGGCCCATCGAGTCTGCTGCCCCATTCAATCATGGCTGATATTTTTCTCATCCCCATTCTTCTGCCTTTTCCCCAGAACCCCTGAAGGCCACAACCTGATAAGAAGGGAAATTCTCAGGGCCTGGGGATTTGCCTCTCAACAAAGACACACAGATACAGAGACACATAGGAACACAAAATGGCACAGAGAGAGATTCAGAGACACAGAGAAGGAGGGGGAGACACAGGCAGAGACACACAGATACAGAG
>JAGIQG010000639.1:12500-17500 GCA_024679065.1 Sphyrna mokarran | reverse complement strand
ACCACGCAAAACGCTCCCCCCCGCCAACATGACGGCAGAGAGCCCCATCCTGGCGTGTCCCATCCAACGGCGGGTGTCCGGAGACACTCACCCCCTTCCGCAGAAACCAAAGAGAATTCCATTTTAAAAACAGAAAAAAATTTGGTTTTAAAGTGTAAATGGGGCGCTCGAAGGCGTTGCGTGGCAGCTTGAGTGAGGGCCGGCGCCCAATACCCAATGCCATCACGCCCCGCGACAACCAGAGGCAGAGTTCAATGGTGTCACCGTCCTCGGAAGCCTCCAGAGTCAAGACGAAGCCACAGCAGACTGAGTCGGGTGCAAGCCATGCACAGCACAGACAGGCACAAGCTCACGAATGCTGAAGACAATCGCACACGACCACAGGAGACCAGACCGACAGGCGGACATCGAGTCTTTAAACCTAGCACCCAACCTCGACCAGACGGGAGCCTTTGAGGATGGTGAGCTGAAGTAGGTACCCCCCGAAGTCTTTCAGCCACAGGAACTCAAGGATTGGAGACAAACTGGCCCCTGACTACACCAGAACCTCTCCTGGTATAACCTGTAGCCATTCCACATACCATTCGACAAGGCGCCAAGCACACAACAGCTTCGGACTGCTGCGGATGTTAAGCTGCTAGGCGGTGGCCACGTCACATCTCAGCCCCCAAGTCATGCATCAGGTGGGAAGAAAACAGTCCCAGCAATAGACAAGCGGTGACACATGCCTATCAGGAGCTGGCATCTGCCACCAGCTTGAACCGAGAGGGACTGAGGTCAACTTCACCATGATGACAAGGTCAGGCCGGAGGACACAAAGCCAGGCATCAGGTCGGAAGAAATCGTTCCCAGCAACAGACACAGTCATGGGACACGGTGCAGCAGCCCAGAGAACAAACACCAGAAGCACCTTGCTGAGGATGTGTAGCTCATACCAAAGGATCACACACAGCATAAGGGTTGCCCCGCCTTCAGTACCAGTCTGCCGTAGGCCCAGGCATCAGACGAGCAGCCGACAAGGAAGGAGTGGCAGGTTCAGCCGAAGGAGTGTGAGTGCATGGCTTTCACCACACTCTCCCAACACACATCCGCGTCCCACTCTCCGATCCAATGAACAACTGCAACGACCAGGACACCCTTATAGCCAAGCAAACAAGACCAGACCTCATTGACGAGCTGTGAGACCCAACCCCGCAGCAGCTGTCAAAGACAAGACCACTTGGGGGCTGTGTGAACACCAGGGGTAAAAGCACATCCAACAGGGAAGGCACTGCATACGTGCATGATCAAACTGGAACTTCTGACGTGCACAAGACCGTGTGCATGCCGCTCGGGAGCTGGCATCTGCTACCAGCTTGAACCGAGAGGGACCGAGGTCAACTTCACCATGATGACAAGGTCAGTCCAGAGAACGCAAAGCCAGGCATCAGGTCGGAAGAAATCGTTCCCAGCAACAGACACGCAGTGACAGTCATGAGACACAGTGCAGCAGCCCAGAGAAGCAAACACCAGAAGCACCTTGCTGAGGATGTGTAGCTCATACCAAAGGATCACACACAGCATAAGGGTTGCCCCGCCTTCAGTACCAGTCTGCCGTAGGCCCAGGCATCAGACGAGCAGCCGACAAGGAAGGAGTGGCAGGTTCAGCCGAAGGAGTGTGAGTGCATGGCTTTCACCACACTCTCCCAACACACATCCGCGTCCCACTCTCCGATCCAATGAACAACTGCAACGACCAGGACACCCTTATAGCCAAGCAAACAAGACCAGACCTCATTGACGAGCTGTGAGACCCAACCCCGCAGCAGCTGTCAAAGACAAGACCACTTGGGGGCTGTGTGAACACCAGGGGTAAAAGCACATCCAACAGGGAAGGCACTGCATACGTGCATGATCAAACTGGAACTTCTGACGTGCACACGACTGTGTGCATGCCGCTCGGGAGCTGGCATCTGCCACCAGCTGGAACCGAGAGGGACCGAGGTCAACCTCACCTTGCTTCAGCTAAACGTTCAAAATGTGACGGGCCCGTTCGAACAGTATGAAGAACTGTTGGTGCAAGAACTCCCACCCGCATGGGATGCATCAGCCTGGGAACGACCCCTGTACGTCTCTCCTGCCATGCCCACCAGGCCTCTGCGTGTCTCGCTTCATTGCCGCCGGGCAATGACCAACAAAATGTGGGGTCTTAGGTAACACTCTCAGAAGGCGACTGCCATCACCTGTTCACGAAGGGCCTGAGCCCCTCTCCACTACCGAAGGGGCAGAGGCAGACTTCACTTACAAAAGTGAGACCACCTTTGCCCACTGGACCAGAAGGAGGACCAACAAGGAATGTTGGTCCTCTGTTATCACGGGGCGCTCGAAGGCAGTGAGTGCCGGCGTGTTGACAAAGGGCCAGAGCCCCTCACACCCCGTCACCCCCCACAACAGCCAGAGGCAGAGTTCTCTGGTGTCACTGTCTGTAGGAAGGCTCGAGAGTCAAGACATGGCAACAGCAGACCGAGTCAGGTGCAAGCCGTGGAGCACAGACATGCAAGAGCTCACAAATGCTGAGGAGACACGCACAAGACCGCAGGAGACCAGACCGACACAGGCAGACAACGAGTCTTTAAACCTCGCACCCACCCTCGGCTCGCGGGAGCCGGTGAGGTGGTGAGCATGAAACAGGTACCCCGTTTTGGGTTGAAGAGAGAGTGGAAACAGCGACCAAAGCTTCACCACGGTGGGAGACAAAATGGCCCCTGACTACACCAGAACATCTCCCTGCAGAGTCACACAGTGGCCGTCGCCTTCTCACCTCGACACAACGCCAAGCAAGCACCCAAGCCCACAGCATCTCTCTTCAGTTCAAACTGCAGATGTAATGTTGCAAGGCGGGGGCAAGGCCCCATCCGCAGCCCGTCGGCCATGCAGCAGGCAGGAAGAAATCAGTCCCAGCAACAGACATGCAGTGACGGTCATGGAACACGGTGCAGCAGCCCAGAGAAGCACACACTCACACCTTGCTGAGGATGGGTGCAGACACCAAAGGATCACACACGGCAGAGGCAGACATCCAGGCTAGGAGTTGCCCTGTCAAAGGAACGGTCTCCTGGTGGCCGAGGCATCCAACGAGCAGCTAGAACACAGGGAGTGGAACGGTATGCAGAAGGGGTGTGAGTGCGTGGCTGTCACCACCATCTCCCACCGCGTGTCTGCCCCGCTATCCAAAAACCAGTAAACAGCTGAACGGAAAGGACACCTCGTAACCAAGCAGGCATGGCCGGACCTGACTGACGAACTGTGAGCCCCGTCCTCACAGCCGTCAAAGACACCCTTCACGGAGGGGCCGTGTGAACACCAGTGGCAATGCACTTCCAGCAACAAAGGCATTGCGTATGTGCAACATGGAACTGCCATCGTGCACACCACCGTGTGCATGCCGCTCAGGAGCTGGCATCCGCCACCAGCTTGAACCAAAAGGGACCGAGATCGACTTTGCACTGCATTGGCTGAACGTGCAAACGCATTGGACCAAGCCCGGTCTAAGTGACCAGCGAAAGTGTTGGAGCAAGAACTCCCACCCGCGTGAGATGCAACAGTCTGGCTAAGGGACAAGCAGCCTGGCGGCCACCATCCAAAAGGCTCCCCTACCTGTCCCTCGAGAAAATGCCTGCCTCACTTCCAACATTGAGAACCGCTTTTGCCTGCCAAGGACCAAAGACCACAAGGAATGTGGTTTGCCAGTTACCATGGGACGCTCAACAGCGTCGAGTACCAGTGTGTTGCAAAGTGAGAGCTCCCACACCGAGGGTTGCTTCCGAATGGACAAGAAAGCTTGGCATGGCACTTAAGCCACCCAAGTCGATCTCCTCCAGACATCCACATGCCTCACTTCCAACATTGAGAACCGCTTTTGCCTGCCAAGGACCAAAGACCACAAGGAATGTGGTCTGTCAGTTACCATGGGACGCTCAACAGCGTCGAGTACCAGTGTGTTGCAAAGTGAGAGCACCCACACCAAGGGTTGCTTCCGAATGGACAAGAAAGCTTGGCATGGCACTTAAGCCACCCAAGTCGATCTCCTCCAGACATCCACATGCCTCACTTCCAACATTGAGAACCGCTTTTGCATGCCAAGGACCAAAGACCACAAGGAATGTGGTCTGTCAGTTACCATGGGACGCTCAAGAGCGTCGAGGACCAGAGTGTCGCAAAGTGAGATGACCCACCTTACGGGTTGCTTTTTACGGAAAGAGACGAGAAAGCTTGGCATGGCACATAGGCCGACCAAGTCCGTCTCCTCCAGGCAACCAGGTACAAGAACCCCCTGGCATTGCTCGCCGAGCAATGGACAAGGAATGGGGGTTCTGTTTTACTACGGGGCGCTTGAAGGCAGCGAGTGCCGGCGTGTTGACGAAGGGCCAAAGCCCCTCACACCCCGTCACCCCCCGCAACAGCCAGAGGCAGAGTTCTCTGGTGTCACTGTCTGGCAGCAGGCTCGAGAGTCAAGACGAGGCCACAGCAGACAAAGTCAGTTGCAGGCCGTGAGTTCAGAGGACCTGCAAAAGCTCACGAATGCTGAGGACACACGTCCAAAAGACCACAGGAGACCAGACCGACAGGCAGACAACTAGTCTTTAAACCTCGCACCCACCCTCGGCTCGCGGGAGCCGGTGAGGTGGTGAGCATGAAACAGGTACCCCGCCTTTGGTTGAAGAGAGAGTGAAACAAAGAGCGACCAAAGCTTCACCGCATAAGGGAGACAAAATGGCCCCTGACTGCACCAGAACATCTCCCTGCGGAGTCACACAGTGGCCGTCGCCTTCTCACCTCGACACTCCGCTACGGGTTCTTGCAAGCACCCAAGCCCCGCAGATGCTCTCTTCGGTTCAAACTGCGTATGTAATGCTGCAAGGCGGTGGCAAGGGCCCATCGCAGCACGCAAGCCGAGCATCAGGCAGGAGGAAATCGTTCCCAGCAACAGGCACGCAGTGACGGCCGTGGAACACAGTGCG
>JAGIQG010000639.1:0-7500 GCA_024679065.1 Sphyrna mokarran | reverse complement strand
ACCACCGTGACACTGTCACACAAACGCCTTCCAGAATGCAAGCAAGCAGGACAGGGGCGCTTCTTCCCCTCCCGGCCACCAGGGGCCGGTGTTCCCCCTCCCGGCCACCAGGGGCCGCTTCTTCCCCTCCCGGCCACTGGGGGCCGTGTTCCCCCTCCCGGCCACCAGGGGCCGTTTTTTCCCCTCCCGGCCACCAGGGGCCGCATCTTCCCCTCCCGGCCACCAGGGGGCCGGTGTTTCCCCTCCCGGCCACCAGGGGCCGCATCTTCCCCTCCCGGCCACGGGGGGCTGTTGTTCCCCCTCCCGGCCACCAGGGGCCGCATGTTCCCCTCCCGGCCTCTGAGGGCTGGTGTTTCCCCTCCCGGCCACCAGGGGCCGCTTCTTCCCCTCCCGGCCACCGGGGGGCTGTTGTTTCCCCTCCTGGCCACCAGGGACCGCTTCTTCCCCTCCCGGCCACTGGGGGCCTGTGTTTCCCCTCCGGCCACCAGGGGCCGCATGTTCCCCCTCCCGGCCACCAGGGGCCGCATGTTCCCCTCCCGGCCACCAGGGGCCGCATCTTCCCCTCCCGGCCACCAGGGGCCGCATGTTCCCTCTCCCGGCCACCAGGGGCCGCATGTTCCCCTCCCGGCCACCAGGGGCCGCATCTTCCCCTCCCGGCCACCAGGGTCCTGTGTTTCCCCCTCCCGGCCGCCAGGGGTCCGGTGTTTCCCCCTCCCGGCCAGTAGGGGCGGCCTTGTGCCCTGTAGGGATGATATTGTGTTGAGTTGATTGTAATTTCTAATCCTGAGTGTGAGCAGCCCATAGAAACCCAGCAGTGCTGTGTTCAGTTCACAGCAGAAACCTGCTGCACTCACTGAATTTTCCCCCTTCAACATTTCCCCCAATTTGTCAATGCAGAATTTTGAGACATATCACTTCAGTTCAGGCAATTTAAGAGAAAGGGAACTTTGCAATAGTCAGCAAAGGGTGCAAACCTGTAGCCGATGAAGCCCTGGGTGAAGAAATTGTACCTGGCCCCCCTCTCTCTCTCTCTCTCTCTCAGTGCAGGGCTGTTCCAGTGTAACATATGTTCCACCAACATACCTTGGTGGAAATGTTAAATATAGGAAAATTGTAGTCTGTCTCAAATGTGAAAAGGACAAAGTGAGAGGCAGTACTTCTTCCCCCCCCCCCACCCCTTCAGCATCACCATTGTACAAGAGATTGAGAGAATCCCGCCGAAGGAATGTTCGGTGAAAGGGAACCACATACATGTGGGAATGTAGATGTGGAAGCAGAGGAATGTAGAATCAAGGATGTGCCCTTGGAGGCACTGGAGCAGACTCTGTTTGTGGATGGGTCATGGAAATATGTAGATCATACAGGATACGCGGGGTTAAACGCAGACTGACAAGTGGTCCAAGCAGGGAGAATGTGTGTGTGTGTGTCTGAGAGAGAAGAGAAAAGGAGTGCGCGTGAGAGAGAGAGAGAGAGTATGTGTGGGAAAGTGTGTGTGTGTGTGAGATAATGTGTATGAGAAAGAGAGAGCGTGTGAGAATGTGTGTGTGTAACAGAGAGAGTGTGTGAAAGAGAGAAAGAGGGAGAATGTGAAAGAGAGAGTGTGTGTGAGAGATAATGTGTGTGAGAAAGAGAGAGTGTGTGTGAGAATGTGTGTGTAATAGAGAGAGTGTGTGAAAGAGAGAAAGAGGGAGAATGTGAAAGAGAGAGAGTGTGTGTGTGAGAGTGTGTGTGTGGGAGAGATAATGTGTGTGAGAAAGAGAGAGAGTGTGAGAGAGTGTGTGTGAGAATGTGTGTGTAACAGAGAGAGTGTGTGAAAGAGAGAAAGAGGGAGAATGTGAAAGAGAGAGAGTGTGTGTGTGAGAGTGTGTGTGTGGGAGAGATAATGTGTGTGAGAAAGAGAGAGAGTGTGAGAGAGTGTGTGTGAGAATGTGTGTGTAACAGAGAGAGTGTGTGAAAGAGAGAAAGAAGGAGAATGTGAAAGAGAGAGACAAAGAGAGAGTGTGTGTGTGAGTGCGTGTGACCAAAACTATACACAATACTCTGAATTTGCCATCATCCATGCCTTATATAACCTGACCATAACACTCCAACTTTTATACTCGATACTCCGATTTATAAAGGCCAATGTCCCAAAAGCACTCTTTACGATCTTATCCACCTATCTGTAAGACTCATTATGTGAGTCTTCACTTTCTCCCTGTGTCTGTGTGGGTTCCCTCTGGGTGCTCCAGTTTCCTCCCAAACTCCCAACATATGTGAATTGATTGGCTATGCTAAGTTGCCCCTTAATGTCAGGGTTTAGCAGGGTAAATACATGGGGCAATGGGGATAGGGCCTAGGTGGGATTGGTGTGGGCTTTAAGGGCCAAATGGCCTCCTTCTGCACTGTAGAGATTCTTTGACTGAGGCTGAGGCAGATTTTGGGGATGTAACTGAGATGGAAATAGTTGATTTTGGTGATGATGTTGGGTGTGTGGTGTAAAAATCTGAATTTCTATCCTGTACTGACAGTAATGACTTTTTCAAACCCGTTTACAGGAGGTGAGGATTTACAGAATGAGAATCAAAAGAAATGCCACCTTAACACCTGACAGAGTCACTCAGTATCATCAATCGTTGACTGTAGAAGAAGAAATATTTCTCTACTCTGTTCATTCATTCTGTCTCTGGAGTTGATGATAAAAAAGGCAGCTGTCATTACAGGGAGCGGCCGCTGGATGGTGCAGTGAGTCCATCACTGAAGGCTCTTTGAGTTCAGACAGTCTGGGGGTAAAATCCCCTGTCTGGGGAACAGGAGGAGACTGTGTCACAGGGGGAAATACAGCAATGGGCTTTACAGAGAGGAGTTCAGCAGAGTTACAACTAGTTTTCTTTGAGTTCAGACAGTCTGGGGGTAAAATCCCCTGTCTGGGGAACAGGAGGAGACTGTGTCACAGGGGGAAATACAGCAATGGGCTTTACAGAGAGGAGTTCAGCAGAGTTACAACTAGTTTTCTTTGAGTTCAGACAGTCTGGGGGTAAAATCCCCTGTCTGGGGAACAGGAGGAGACTGTGTCACAGGGGGAAATACAGCAATGGGCTTTACAGAGAGGAGTTCAGCAGAGTTACAACTAGTTTTCTTTGAGTTCAGACAGTCTGGGGGTAAAATCCCCTGTCTGGGGAACAGGAGGAGACTGTGTCACAGGGGGAAATACAGCAATGGGCTTTACAGAGAGGAGTTCAGCAGAGTTACAACTAGTTTTCTTTGAGTTCAGACAGTCTGGGGGTAAAATCCCCTGTCTGGGGAACAGGAGGAGACTGTGTCACAGGGGGAAATACAGCAATGGGCTTTACAGAGAGGAGTTCAGCAGAGTTACAACTAGTTTTCTTTGAGTTCAGACAGTCTGGGGGTAAAATCCCTGTCTGGGGAACAGGAGGAGACTGTGTCAAAAACAATGAATCACAATACTTTTGAAGAAGTATTGGATCGAGTTGTATCAAGTTTCACATTAATAGAGTTAATAGAGTAACTTCCCAACGACACTAGTAAACCGGGCTACATAAATGGGCTTTACAAAAAGCAGCTCAGCAGAATCAGAACTAGTTTGTTTTCATTCAAGATTTATTTTAAAAATTCAGAGAACATTGAGCAGAAACTATTTTTTTTGAAAGTGACAAAACTGAATGTAGTTTCACATTGAGGATAAAACTATCCAATATACACAGCACTGTAACAAAGTCAAGACAGATTCAACAGGAGAGAAGCAGATCGGATTCTGAACAATTGTGAATAAAGAAGGTGAAAACTCATTGATTTATACATGAAATTTAAACTGCACCAACTGTTAATGACAGGTTACATTCCAGCAACAAAAACTCCACATTGAAAACTGAAATACAGAACACGCTTCTCTCCCTCACAGCTGTGGAAATGATAAACTAAGAACATTTTGCTGATAGTTGGCCGAGAGCAGACATTGGATTTGTGTTAGACAAATCTGTTAATAACCAGCTGGAGGAAATCCCCGAAGTTCGACCCATCATTTGATTTGTAAAAGAGAGATCCAATAATGAAGCAGATATTTCTGATGTGGGACATTAGGGTTTGTAATCATTGGAACATAGAGAGGTTTTTCCAATCCATTCTCCCAGTTTGAAATGTGAGCGAACTGAACCATCTCACCTTCCCCAGAGTGACTGCAGTGCTGGAGAACATGCTCAGGAAGAACAGGACCATGAATGGGGCTGTCCAGATGTTGCTGTGTCCTCATTGTGGTCAATCCAGATGTGGACTGTAAAATCTCTGGGTGTCAGAGCCAAGGAAATATAATTAGATTGGTTCATTTCTCCAGCATATCGAAATGTTGCTTTATCTATTCTCATTTCTCCTTCCTAGGCTGTTAATTCATTCTCGAATTGAATTTTCATATCTATCTACCATTGAGTTCCTGACACTCAGTAACTGATCTCTGGAACTCTTTTCATCCGTGTCCCTTCCTACATTCCTTGTCCAGTCGATATTGGAAAATATGAACTAGTTTTCTTCAGCATCAGTTCATTTCGTGACCATTTTATTACTGAAGATGTTATGATTTTATTTGGAGGGGGATTTGCTGATCTGTTTCTTTGTAAACTCTGAATGTTGTTATTTAAGAACTCGAATGCGAGTTCCCATCTTGTCTGTTTATTTGTGTTGGAAATGCTTGTCACATTATTCACATCAATCAGTTTCTCAGTAAGAATATTGTTCAGTGTATTTGTTGAGTTATTTTGTTATTGAACTAATTGTTGGAGAATATGGCTTTTAAAAAAATACCTTGAATTGTAGTTCCGTCAATAGCCTGACCCTTTTGTGTGTATTTTGAGTTTATTTATGTGCACATCTCCGCTTTGTATCTGTATATGTTTATGCCTTCATGTATATTTTGTTTCAATGTGCAACCGTGAGCCTGTGTGTTTTAATATTTCGAGTTTAAAACCCTGCATCTGTCTCTCTCTGCAGAGCTGCTGGTTAAAGACACATTTACAGCACTTATCAGACAGAAACTTCACTCTCATTCTTTCCCTGCACTCCCCCTTCTAATGTGCTTCGAATGTGTTTAAAAAGAGAATCTAAAGGCTTGTTTTGGCAGCTCTGGTGTCTGGTGAGTCATTAAGCACAGGGTACACACACACACACATTCAGATACCCGGACAGACAACAACAGGCAGATTCCATTGTAAATCAGAAGTGGGATTTGTAAATGAGGCAACAAATAACTTTGCAAGAAATTGTTTCAGTTCAAGCAACTTAAGGGGAGGGGAACTTTGCAAGAATCAGCAAAGGGAGCAAACCTGTAGCCGATGGTGAACAAGTTGTACAATCCACTGTCAGAGCTGGTCTCTGCAGAGCTGCGAGTTCCTTTAAATCCATCTTCTCTCAGCTCCCAGTGCTGGTGATGTGAAGCTGGGACGGGGAGGAGGGAGAGAGCTTTGGGATAAACCATTTGCCTGCTGCTCACTAACCCACACACACACACACACACACACACAACACCCCCCCACACTCAGAGACAGGTTGGTGTTGGACTGGACCATACCTGGAGGAGGTGTGTCCAGGTGAGGTGTAGGAGATGTGGTTGGATGGGGGTTTTGATTGGGGAGGTGTGGACAGTTTGTGTGGAGGTTATAAAAAGGTTGGGGATGCTTTGTTCTGTCTCTGTCTCCACGTGGCTGGGTAAGTATCAGGTAAGCTGTGTCTCTGTGTGTGAGTGAGTCAGTGTGTGTGTGCAGCATGGAGTTCCAGCTCTGAGATTTTAACCCCCTTTTACCCCAACACAAAGCCCCTGGCCCAGGATCCCTCTCCCCCACCATGGGAGAGGGGATGGAAGGAGTTTGAGAGATCACCGAGGGAAAACATCTGCGATGGTGAGTATGAACCTCTTCACTTTACTTCTCCAAATTTTCTCTGTCTTTTTAAATCTCTCTCTCAATCTCTTTCTCTCTCTCAATCTTTCTGTTTCTCTCTCTCAATCTCTCGTTCTCCCTCTCAATCTTTCTGTTTCTCTCTCTCAATCTCTCGTTCTCCCTCTCAATCTTTCTGTTTCTCTCTCTCAATCTTTCTGTTTCTCCCTCTCAATCTTTCTGTTTCTCCCTCTCAATCTTTCTGTTTCTCTCTCTCAATCTTTCTGTTCTCAATCTTTCCCTTTCTGTCTTTTTTTTTCTGTCTTTTTTTTTCTGTCTTTTTTTTTTTTTTTTTTTTTTTTTTTTTTTTTTTTTTTTGTCTTTTTTTTTCTGTTTTTTTTTTTTTGTCTTTTTTTTTCTGTCTTTTTTTTTCTGTCTTTTTTTTTCTGTCTTTTTTTTTCTGCTTTTTTTTTCTGTCTTTTCGATTCCTGTTCCTGATCCTACACTAAACACATCAAACACCCCCAAATTACTCTCTTCTGCCTGGAGTTTAATCTTTAATTGCCTCCCCCCTCAGGACAGTCTGGGCCCCTCTTTTTGCACTCCCCCGCAGGCCGCCTCTCTAATTGCCCCTCCCCCCTCAGCACCCCTCTTTAATTGCCCCTCCCCCTCAGGGCCCCCCTTTAATTGCCCCCTCCCCCCGCAGGCCCCCTCTTTAATTGCCCCTCCCCCCTCAGGCCCCCTCTTTCATGCCTCCCCCCTCAGGCCCCCTCTTTATTGCCCTCGCCCCTCAGGAGCCCCCTGGTTAAAATTGCCCTCCCCCCTCAGGCCCCCCTCTTATCTCGTTTTTTTTTTTTCCCCCAACACCAGGCCCTTCCATTTAAACCTCTCTGACCCTCCCCACTGCCCGTCTCTCTCTACCCCCATCCCCAATCCTCTCTGCCCAATCTTCACTTCACCCCGCTCGATTTTCCCTGGTCCCCTCCCTCAGTCCCTGCTGCTGAATCTCAGCATCCCAGATTCCTCAAAAAATCCTCCCTCAAATCCACCCCCGAATCCCTCTAGTTCCCCACCAGAATCCCTCCGTCTCCCCTTCAATCCCTCTCAGTCCGTCCCCTCCCCACTCCTGCTGAATGTCATCCCTCCCCATAATCCCTTCAAATCTCCCACCCACCAAATTCTTCCCCCTCGGCCCTATACCCCACCGCTGCCCAAACTCTCTTCCAAATCCCTCCAAATCCCTCTCCGCCCCCAATTCCACCAAGTTCCCCCTCCTGCCCTCACCCTGGTCAATTCTCAATCCCTCCCTGTGATCAGCCCTGAGACTGACAGAATACACCCCCCCCTTTCTAATGACTGTACGCCACCCCACCCCACCCGTCAATCCCCCTCCACTCCCCCTGTAAACAGCTCATGGTCCAGTTGGAGGTGGAAACTGCCCGTTTTAAACCTAAACTTTCAAATGACTAATTCCCTTGACGCCTGTGTTATAATATCCCCCCCCCACCCCCCATCCTGTACGACAGACCCCACGTCTGATTCCACCCCCACCCTCTCCTCCTTTGCCCCCTTTCTCTAATAACCTCTGACTCTGGACAGCCTATGTTACAACTCAATCACTCAGAATACCACCCCCCCC
>JAGIQG010000638.1:0-21040 GCA_024679065.1 Sphyrna mokarran | reverse complement strand
CTATTAAAGGAGTGTTCCTTCACACCCAGGCTCACACACACTGAAATCACTATTAAAGGAGTGTTCCTTCACACCCGGGCTCACACACACACACTGAAATCACTATTAAAGGAGTGTTCCTTCACACCCGGGCTCTCACACACACACTGAAATCACTATTAAAGGAGTGTTCCTTCACACCCGGGCTCACACAAACACTGAAATCACTATTAAAGGAGTGTTCCTTCACACCCGGGCTCACACACACATCTGAAATCACTATTAAAGGAGTGTTCCTTCACACCCGGGCTCTCACACACACACTGAAATCACTATTAAAGGAGTGTTCCTTCACACCCGCACTCACACACACTGAAATCACTATAAAGGAGTGTTCCTTCACACCCGGGCTCACACACACACACTGAAATCACTATTAAAGGAGTGTTCCTTCACACCCGGGCTCACACACACACTGAAATCACTATTAAAGGAGTGTTCCTTCACACCCGGGCTCTAACACACACTGAAATCACTATTAAAGGAGTGTTCCTTCACACCCGGGCTCTCACACACACACTGAAATCACTATTAAAGGAGTGTTCCTTCACACCCGGGCTCACACACACACACTGAAATCACTATTAAAGGAGTGTTCCTTCACACCCGGGCTCACACACACACACTGAAATCACTATTAAAGGAGTGTTCCTTCACACCCGGGCTCACACACACTGAAATCACTATTAAAGGAGTGTTCCTTCACACCCGGGCTCACACACACACTGAAATCACTATTAAAGGAGTGTTCCTTCACACCCGGGCTCTCACACACACTGAAATCACTATTAAAGGAGTGTTCCTTCACACCCACACACACACTGAAATCACTATTAAAGGAGTGTTCCTTCACACCCGGGCTCACACACACACTGAAATCACTATTAAAGGAGTGTTCCTTCACACCCGGGCTCACACACACACTGAAATCACTATTAAAGGAGTGTTCCTTCACACCCGGGCTCACACACACACTGAAATCACTATTAAAGGAGTGTTCCTTCACACCCGGGCTCACACACCACTGAAATCACTATTAAAGGAGTGTTCCTTCACACCCGGCTCTCACACACACTGAAATCACTATTAAAGGAGTGTTCCTTCACACCCGGGCCCACACACACACTGAAATCACTATTAAAGGAGTGTTCCTTCACACCCGGGCTCACACACACACTGAAATCACTATTAAAGGAGTGTTCCTTCACACCGGGCTCCACACACACACTGAAATCACTATTAAAGGAGTGTTCCTTCACACCCGGGCTCAACTGTTCCTTCACACCCGGGCTCTCACACACTCTGAAATCACTATTAAAGGAGTGTTCCTTCACACCCGGGCTCACACACACAACTGAAATCACTATTAAAGGAGTGTTCCTTCACACCCGGGCTCACACACACACTGAAATCACTATTAAAGGAGTGTTCCTTCACACCCGGGCTCACACACACACTGAAATCACTATTAAAGGAGTGTTCCTTCACACCCGGGCTCACACACACACTGAAATCACTATTAAAGGAGTGTTCCTTCACACCCGGGCTCACACACACACTGAAATCACTATTAAAGGAGTGTTCCTTCACACCCGGGCTCACACACACTGAAATCACTATTAAAGGAGTGTTCCTTCACACCCGGGCTCACACACACACTGAAATCACTATTAAAGGAGTGTTCCTTCACACCCGGGCTCACACACACACTGAAATCACTATTAAAGGAGTGTTCCTTCACACCCGGGCTCACACACACTGAAATCACTATTAAAGGAGTGTTCCTTCACACCCGGGCTCACACACACTGAAATCACTATTAAAGGAGTGTTCCTTCACACCCGGGCTCTCACACACACTGAAATCACTATTAAAGGAGTGTTCCTTCACACCCGGGCTCACACACACACACTGAAATCACTATTAAAGGAGTGTTCCTTCACACCCGGGCTCACACACACACACTGAAATCACTATTAAAGGAGTGTTCCTTCACACCCGGGCTCACACACACACATGAAATCACTATTAAAGGAGTGTTCCTTCACACCCGGGCTCACACACACACTGAAATCACTATTAAAGGAGTGTTCCTTCACACCCGGGCTCACACACACACTGAAATCACTATTAAAGGAGTGTTCCTTCACACCCGGGCTCACACACACACTGAAATCACTATTAAAGGAGTGTTCCTTCACACCCGGGCTCACACACACACACTGAAATCACTATTAAAGGAGTGTTCCTTCACACCCGGGCTCACACACACACTGAAATCACTATTAAAGGAGTGTTCCTTCACACCCGGGCTCACAACACACTGAAATCACTATTAAAGGAGTGTTCCTTCACACCCGGGCTCACACACACACTGAAATCACTATTAAAGGAGTGTTCCTTCACACCCAGGCTCACACACACACTGAAATCACTATTAAAGGAGTGTTCCTTCACACCCGGGCTCACACACACACTGAAATCACTATTAAAGGAGTGTTCCTTCACACCCGGGCTCACACACACACTGAAATCACTATTAAAGGAGTGTTCCTTCACACCCGGGCTCACACACACACTGAAATCACTATTAAAGGAGTGTTCCTTCACACCCGGGCTCACACACACACTGAAATCACTATTAAAGGAGTGTTCCTTCACACCCGGGCTCACACACACACTGAAATCACTATTAAAGGAGTGTTCCTTCACACCCGGGCTCACACACACACTGAAATCACTATTAAAGGAGTGTTCCTTCACACCCGGGCTCACAACACACTGAATCACTATTAAAGGAGTGTTCCTTCACACCCGGCTCACACACACTGAAATCACTATTAAAGGAGTGTTCCTTCACCCCGGCCACACACACTGAAATCACTATTAAAGGAGTGTTCTTCACACCCGGCTCACACACACACGAATCACTATTAAAGGAGTGTTCCTTCACACCCGGGCTCACACACACACACTGAAATCACTATTAAAGGAGTGTTCCTTCACACCCGGGCTCACACACACTGAAATCACTATTAAAGGAGTGTTCCTTCACACCCGGGCTCACACACACACTGAAATCACTATTAAAGGAGTGTTCCTTCACACCCGGGCTCACACACACACACACTGAAATCACTATTAAAGGAGTGTTCCTTCACACCCGGGCTCACACACACACACTGAAATCACTATTAAAGGAGTGTTCCTTCACACCCGGGCTCACACACCCTATTAAAGGAGTGTTCCTTCACACCCGGGCTCACACACACACTGAAATCACTATTAAAGGAGTGTTCCTTCACACCCGGGCTCACACACACACTGAAATCACTATTAAAGGAGTGTTCCTTCACACCCGGGCTCACACACACACTGAAATCACTATTAAAGGAGTGTTCCTTCACACCCGGGCTCTCACACACACACTGAAATCACTATTAAAGGAGTGTTCCTTCACACCCGGGCTCACACACACTGAAATCACTATTAAAGGAGTGTTCCTTCACACCCGGGCTGCACTGTCGGAGGGTCAGTGCTGAGGGAGTGCTGCACTGTCAAATCTCTGGTTAGCATTTTTGTCCCGTCTGAACTCTCCAATCTGTCCTGTTATGTGACAGTTCTGAATTCTTGGAAATATTCTTTTAAATTTCGTGTCCATGGTCTCCAGTGCCTTCATATTGTTGCCACATTTTGGCGCCCAGAACTGTCCACAGTACTGTAACTGTGGTCTAACTAGTGTTTTATCCATGTTGAGAATTTCCTCCTTGAATACTGTTTGTTTTTTTCCTTATACCTCATTGTCTATTTCCTTTATTGAATAATTAACCAATCTCAGAAGAAAATGAAACTCCCATATCTGCTCGATGAACTTCAACACCTCCCTGCTCTGCTGTGGAACAGGACGAGGTTCATTAGAACAGGTTGATGCATAAGTCTGAAAGTTTAAAGTTTATTGATTAATGTCACAAGTAGGCTTACATTAACACTGCAATGAAATTACTGTGAAAATCCCCTAGTTGCCACATCTGGCACCTGTTCATGTTAGACTGATGGAGAATTTAGCATGGCCAATGCACCCTACCCAGCACGTCTGTTGGACAGTGGGAGGAAACTGGAGCACCCAGAGGAAACCCGCGCAGACACAGGGAGAATGTGCAGATTCTGTACAGACGGTGACCCAAACTGGGAATTGAACCTGGGTCTCTGACACTGTGACGCAGCATTGCCACCGTGTATGAGGAACGGGTTGAGGATTCTGGGTCTGTACTCGATGGAGTTTAGAAGGATAAGGGGGATCATATTGAAACTTACAGGATACTGCGAGGCCCTGGATAGAGTGGATGGGGAGAGGATGTTTCCACTAATGGGATAAACTAGAACCAGAGAGGGCACAACCTCAGGCTAGAGGGACAATCGTTTAAAACAGAGATGGGGAGGAATTTCTTCAGTCAGAGAGTGGGGAATGTGTGGAACTCTTTACCGCAGAGGAGGCCGGGTCATTGAGTGTCTTTAAGACAGAGATAGATAGGTTCTTGATTGGTAAGGGGTCAAAAATTACAGGAAGAGGAGAGGAGAATGGCATTATAAACTATCAGCGATGCTGGAGCAGGCCGAGTTCTGATGGTGCTATGATTCAAACTAATCCTCTGCTTTGTTCTTGCAGAATGGGATTGCGGTGAGTGGGGTCTCTCAACAGGCTGGAGGATGACTGAGACACAGATAGCAGCCACTCCTCTGTCTGAGTCACTCTCAGACAGGAAGCCGTTAGCAGTCCTACTGGATTCAGTCAATAATTCGTCTACAGGTCCTGGTGAGTGTTTGTACCCTGCAGGCGGGGAGGATTGGGATTGGATTTATTATTGCCACATGTGGTAGAATACAGTGAAAAGTATTGTTTCTTGTGCACTGTACAGACAAGGCATACTGTTCATAGAGTACAGAGGGGAGAAGGAAAGGAGAGGGTGCAGAAAGGAGATGGTTACAGTCATAGCGAGGGGTGGAGAGAGAGATCAACTTAATGTGAGGTGGGTCCATTCAAAAGTCTGACAGCAGCAGGGAAGAAGCTGTTCTTGAGTCGGTCGGTACGGGACCTCAGACTTTTGTATCTTTTTCCCGACGGAAGAAGGTGAAGAGAGAATGTCCGGGGTGTGTGGGGTCCTTGATTATTCCGGCTGCTTTTCCCCGAGGCAGCGGGAAGTGTAGACAGAGTCAATGGATGGGAGGCTGGTTTGTGTGATGGATTGGGGGCTACATTCACAACCCTTTGTAGTTCCTTGCGGTCTTGGGCAGAGCAGGAGCCCAGACCAAGCTGTGATACAACCAGAAAGAATGCTTTCTATGGGGCATCTGTAAAAGTTGGTGAGAGTCGGAGCGGACATATGAGTGGAACTGGTGTGTGCGTGTGTGTGTGTGACGGTGCTCAGAGGAATTATTCAATCACACTGCCTCTCTCATGCTCTCTTTTTGATTTCAGATGCTCCCAACCCGCCTGTCAAAACCAAGCCAACCGTCCCTCCCAAACCCTTCGCTGCGAAGCCCCCCCTGGCTGAACTGCCGTCCCTTCGCAAAGTCAACTCGTTGGCTGGACCCAGGCCCTATGGCGCCCCCGGAGGCCGGCCCCATCAGCCAGTCCGCCGCCCCTCAACGTCTGCTGCCTCGCCCTGCGCCTCGCCCACCTCGCCCCTGACCCCGGTTCCGGGACACCCCATCTCCTCCCCCCATGTCCCGGGCCCGGTAGCTCCCCCACTGCTGGAGCTGCTAGCTGAGGCCATGAGGAGCCCCCCGCCCTCTACCTCATCCTCAGCGGGCTCCGCGCCGCCTCCCCTGGCCGGCCAGCCCCCGGCGCCAACCCCTGCAGCCGAGCGGCCGGCTGGGAAGCCGGTGTTCCGGGTCAGGCCAGTAGCAGTGCGGGGATCCGGGAAGAGATTCCCTGGCACCACGGTGGAGGAGATCCTGGCCAAAATGGAGGAGCGGGAGGGGGAAGGAGCTGGGGGCGGGCGGAGGAGGAGCCGGGAACTCTCATCCAGCGAAGTGTCACCTCGCTTCGGATCCACCTCCTTTGCCTTCTTCAACCGGGAACCAGCAGGAGGAGCGTTCACCCTCCCAGCAAGGGAGGGTAAGGAAAACCGTCCTACATCACTGCCTCACTCCGTCTGTATAGAAAGCAGCCCCAACACACCAGCACGGGAAGGTCAGAACGGACAGAGCACTGAAACCAGCCCCCAGGAACCAGAACACAGGCAAGTGAGATGTCCATACGCTGTCCCCATCAAACACTCCCAGGACAGGTACAGCACGGGGTTAGATACAGAGTAAAGCTCCCTCTACACTGTCCCCCATCAAACACTCCCAGGACAGGTACAGCACGGGGTTAGATACAGAGTAAAGCTCTCTACACTGTCCCCTCAAACACTCCCAGACAGGTCAGCAGGGTGTTGTTGGGGGGGTGGTTTGTTACACTCCGACGTACAGCAGGTTAGATACAGAGTAAGCTCCTCTACACTGTCCCCCCATCAAACACTCCCAGGACAGGTACAGCACGGGGTTAGATACAGAGTAAAGCTCCCTCTACACTGTCCCCATCAAACACTCCCAGGACAGGTACAGCACGGGGTTAGATACAGAGTAAAGCTCCCTCTACACTGTCCCCCCATCAAACACTCCCAGGACAGGTACAGCACGGGGTTAGATACAGAGTAAAGCTCCCTCTACACTGTCCCCCATCAAACACTCCCAGGACAGGTACAGCACGGGGTTAGATACAGAGTAAAGCTCCCTCTACACTGTCCCCCATCAAACACTCCCAGGACAGGTACAGCACGGGGTTAGATACAGAGTAAAGCTCCCTCTACACTGTCCCCCCATCAAACACTCCCAGGACAGGTACAGCACGGGGTTAGATACAGAGTAAAGCTCCCTCTACACTGTCCCCCATCAAACACTCCCAGGACAGGTACAGCACGGGGTTAGATACAGAGTAAAGCTCCCTCTACACTGTCCCCCCATCAAACACTCCCAGGACAGGTACAGCACGGGGTTAGATACAGAGTAAAGCTCCCTCTACACTGTCCCCCCATCAAACACTCCCAGGACAGGTACAGCGCGGGGTTAGATACAGAGTAAAGCTCCCTCTACACTGTCCCCCCATCAAACACTCCCAGGACAGGTACAGCACGGGGTTAGATACAGAGTAAAGCTCCCTCTACACTGTCTCCCCATCAAACACTAATATTATTATTATGGACCATTATTTAAATGGTAAAAAATTGCAGCGTGTTGCTGTGCAGAGGGATCTGGGTGTCCTTGTGCAGGAATCTAAAGGGGTTGGTTTGCAGCAGGGAATGAAGAAGGCAAATGGAATTTTATCCTTCATTGCCAGAGGGATGGAGTTTAAAAACAGTGAGGTTATGTTGCAGCTGTATAAGGTGCTGGTGAGGCCACACCTGGAGTTACTGTGGACAGTTTTGGTCTCTTTGAGAAAGGATTTACTGGCACTGGAGGGGGTGCAGAGGAGATTCACTCGGTTGATTCTGGAGTTGAGAGGGTTGGATTATGAGGAGAGACTGAGTAGACTGGGGCTATACTCATTGGAATTCAGAAGAATGAGGGGAGATCTTATAGAAATATATAAGATTATGAAGGGAATCGATAAGATAGAAACAGGGAAGTTGTTTCCACTGGTGGGTGAAACTAGAACCAGGGAGCATGGCCTCAAAATAAAGGAGAGCAGATTTAGGACTGAGTTGAGGAGGAACTTCTTCACACAAAGGGGTGTGAATCTGTGGAATTCCCTGTCCAGTTGAAGCTCCCTCACTGAATGTTTTTACGGCGAGGATAGATAAATTTTTGAAGGAATTAAGGATTATGGTGAGCGGGCGGGTAAGTGGAGCTGAGTCCACGAAAGGATCAGCCATGATCTTATTGAATGGTGGGGCAGGATCGAGGGGCCGAATGGTCCGCTCCTGCTCTGAGTTCTGATGTCCAGTGCACGGTTAGATTGCCCTGTTTGGTGAGGTAGGATTTTGATGAGATTTATTTCTCTCTCCCTCTGACAGATACCCCTGTGCGGCCAGTGAGCAGAGCAGCTCCCAGACTCAGGCCCAGGTGAGTGATTGGGGTGTGGAGGGAATGATGGGGGGAGGGAGAAGAGGGAGAGAGGAACCAGAGGATGAGGGAGGGAGAAGGAAAAGATGGGGTGGGGGACGGTTTGGGGTGTGAATGGGGTTAGGGAGGTCAGGGCAGGAGGAGAGAGGATAGAGCCATAGGGTGAGGGAGATGGAGAGAGAGAGACAGGGGAAGGAGGGAGGGAGAGGCAGAGGGAGCAGGAGATGGAGGGAGGGAGAGAGAGAGAGAAAGATAGGATGAAGGGTGGGGTGTGTGGAGGGAGAGGGAGGTGGGGAAGATGCCGAGGACCCTAGGATAGGGATCGTGGAGGGTGGATGTTGGGACGGTGCTGACACTGGGTGCTGGTGTTGGGTCTGCGTTCTGGGTGCTGGGTGTGGGTGACGGGACTGGGTGTGGGTGACGGGACTGGGTGGGGGGGCTGGGTGTGGGTGACGGGACTGGGTTGGATGCTGGGTTGGGTGACGGACTGGGTGGGGGTGCTGGTGTGGGTGACGGGACTGGGTGTGGGTGACGGGACTGGTGGTGATGCTGGTACGGGTGACGGACTGGTGTGGGTGACGGGACTGGGTGGTGGGTGCTGGTGTGGGTGACGGGACTGGGTGTTGGATGCTGGTGTGGGTGACGGGACTGGGTGGGGGGTGCTGGGTGTGGGTGGACGGGACTGGTGTGGGTGACGGGACTGGGTGTGGATGCTGGGTACGGTGACGGGACTGGGTGTGGGGTACGGGACTGGGTGTGGATGCGGTGTGGGTGACGGGACTGGGTGGGGGTGCTGGGTGTGGGTGACGGGACTGGGTGTGGGTGACGGGACTGGGTGTGGATGCTGGGTGGGGGTGATGGGACTGGGTGGGGGTGCTGGGTGTGGGTGACGGGACTGGGTGTGGGTGACGGGACTGGGTGGGGGTGCTGGGTGTGGGTGACGGGACTGGGTGTGGGTGACGGGACTGGGTGTGGATGCTGGGTGTGGGTGACGGGACTGGGTGGGGGTGCTGGGTGTGGGTGACGGGACTGGGTGTGGGTTCTGGTGTGGGTGACAGGACTGGGTGGGGGTGCTGGGTGTGGGACGGGACTGTGTTGGGGGGTGCTGGGTGTGGGTGACGGGACTGGGGTGGGTGACGGGACTGGGTGGGGGTGGGTGCTGGGGGGTGACGGGACGGGTGTGGGGTGATGGACGGGTGGGGGTGCTGGGTGTGGTGACGGGACTGGGGTGGGTGATGGACTGGGTGTGGGTGACGGGGACTGGGTGGGGGTGCTGGGTGTGGGTGACGGGCTGGGTGTGGGGTGATGGACTGGGTGTGGGGGACGGGACTGTGCTGGGGGTGCTGGGTGTGGGTGACGGGACTGGGTGGAGTGCGGGGACTGGTGTGGTTGATGGGACTGGGTGTGGGTGACGGGACTGGGTGGGGATGACGGGATCTGGGTGTGGGTGACTGGGACTGGGTGGGGGGTGGTGTGGTTGACGGGACTGGGTGTGGTGATGGGGATGGGTGTGGTGGGTGACGGGACTGGGTGTGGGTGACGGGACTGGGTGGGGGTGCTGGGTGTGGGTGACGGGACTGGGTGTGGGTGACGGACTGGGTGTGGGTGATGGGACTGGGTGTGGGTGACGGGACTGGGTGTGGGTGATGGGACTGGGTGTGGGTGACGGGACTGGGTGTGGGTGATGGGACTGGGTGTGGGTGACGGGACTGGGCAGTGGTCTGGGAAGCTGAGTGTGGGTGGGAGCTGAGTGTCGGTGGGCACTGGAACTAGATGCTGGGTGTGGGTGGGTGCTCTGTCTGGGTGCTCTGTCTGGGTGCTCTGTCTGGGTGCTCTGTCTGGGTGCTCTGTCTGGGTGAACTCTCCGCTCCCCGTCTCCCTGCAGGTTTTGTCTGAGCCGCAGATGTCAGAGGTCATTGAGGACACGTCGCTGGGGTCAGAGGTCGGCGAGAGGTGGTCAGTGGGGCAGCCAGCCCCGCCCACTGCAGAGTGCGATCCCATGGGTGACGATGGACCATCAGTGCCCCCCGTCCCCCCCTCCTCTCCCCCCGGCTCCATCCAGACGTCTCCTCCCCCCGGGGCCGAGCTCAGCCCCCGGCTGTGGGCCTTGATGGAGCGACAGCGCAGACAGGCTCCAGACATGCAAGAGGAGCGTCTGGCCGAGGAAGAGCGTCTGGCCGAGGAAGAGCGTCTGGCCGAGGAAGAGCGTCTGGCCGAGGAGGGGCGTTTCTGGCCGAGGAAGAGCGTCTGTCCGAGGAAGAGCGTCTGGCCGAGGAAGAGCGTCTGGCCGAGGAGGGGCGTCTGGCTGAGGAAGAGCGTCTGGCTGAGGAAGAGCGTCTGAAGGAGCGTCTGGCCGAGGAGGAGCGTCTGAAGGAGCGTCTGGCCGAGGAGGAGCGTCTGAAGGAGCGTCTGGCCGAGGAAGAGCGTCTGAAAGAGCGTCTGGCCGAGGAAGAGCGTCTGAAGGAGCGTCTGGCCGAGGAAGAGCGTCTGGGAGGAGAGCGTCTGAAGGAGCGTCTGGCCGAGGAAGAGCGTGAAGAGGTTGGCCGAGGAGGAGGTCTGAAAGAGCGTCTGGCCGAGGAAGAGCGTCTGGCCGAGGAGGGGCGTCTGGCTGAGGAGAGCGTCTGAAGGAGCGTCTGGCCGAGGAGGAGCGTCGAAGGAGCGTCTGGCCGAGGAGGAGCGTCTGAAGGAGCGTCTGGCCGAGGAGAACGTCTGAAGGAGCGTCTGGCCGAGGAGGAGCGTCTGAAGGAGCGTCGGCCGAGGAAGAGCGTCTGAAGAGCGTCTGCGAGAGAGCGTCTGAAGGAGCGTCTGGCCGAGGAAGAGCGTCTGAAAGAGCGTCTGGCGAGGAGAGCGTCTGAAGGAGCGTCTGGCGAGGAGGAGCGTCTGAAGGAGCGTTGGCCGAGGAGGAGCGTCTGAAGGAGCGTCTGGCCGGAGAGGAGCGTCTGAAGGAGGTCTGGCCGAGGAGGAGGTCGAAGAGCGTTGGCCGAGGAGGAGCGTCTGAAGGAGCGTTGGCGAGGAGGAGGTCTGAAAGAGCGTCTGGCCGAGGAGGAGCGTTTGAAGGAGCGTCTGGCCGAGGAAGAGCGTCGAAGGAGCGTCTGGCCGAGGAAGAGCGTCTGAAGGACGTCTGGCGAGGGGAGCGTCTGAAAGAGCGTCTGGCCGAGGAGGAGCGTCTGAAGGAGCGTCTGGCCGAGGAGGAGGTCGAAGGAGCGTCTGCGAGGAGGAACGTCTGAAGAGCGTCTGCGAGGAGGAACGTCTGAAGGGGTCTGGCCGAGGAAGAGCGTTGAAGGAGCGTCTGGCCGAGGAGGAGCGTCTGAAGGAGCGTCTGGCCGAGGAGGAGCGTCTGAAGGAGCGTCTGGCCGAGGAGGAGCGTCTGAAGGAGCGTCTGGCCGAGGAGGAGCGTCTGAAAGAGCGTCTGGCCGAGGAGGAACGTCTGAAAGAGCGTCTGGCCGAGGAGGAGCGTCTGAAGGAGCGTCTGGCCGAGGAGGAGCGTCTGAAAGAGCGTCTGGCCGAGGAGGAGCGTCTGAAAGGAGCGTCTGGCCGAGGAGGAGAGTTCTGGCCGAGGAGGAGCGTCTGCCGAGGAAGGACGTCTGAAAGAAGCGTCTGGCGAGGAGGAGCGTCTGAAAGAGCGTCTGGCCGAGGAGGAACGTCTGAAAGAGCGTCTGGCCGAGGAGGAGCGTCTGAAAGAGCGTCTGGCCGAGGAGGAGCGTCTGAAGGAGCGTCTGGCCGAGGAGGAAGCGTTTGAAAGAGCGTCTGGCGAGGAGGAGTAGGAGGAGCGTCTGGCCGAGGAGGAGCGTCTGAAAGAGCGTCTGGCCGAGGAGGAGCGTCTGAAAGAGCGTCTGCCGAGGAGGAGCGTCTGAAGGAGCGTCTGGCCGAGGAAGAGCGTCTGAAGGAGCGTCTGGCCGAGGAGGAGCGTCTGAAGGAGCGTCTGGCCGAGGAGGAGCGTCTGAAGGAGCGTCTGGCCGAGGAGGAGCGTCTGAAGGAGCGTCTGGCCGAGGAGGAGCGTCTGAAAGAGCGTCTGGCCGAGGAAGAGCGTCTGGCCGAGGAAGAGCGTCTGGCTGAGGAGAGACGGGTGGGGCAGTGGGCGGATGAGGAAGATCTGGCGGAGGGAAAGGGGCTGATAGTCGAGGGGAGTCGATACCTTGTCGAGGAGGAGGGCAACTCTCTGTCAGTCCCTCAGACGTCCTGTCTGGGGGCAGACGTCTCCCGCTCGTCAGACTGGGGTTTGTCCGAGTCCTTCGAGTGGGCGGCCCCTCGATCTCCGGACCGGGCCGGAGGGCAGCCAGATAGAACTGACCACTCACCCTTCGTCCAGCCGGGCACTGGGCCGGACGGGGAGACGGAGCGTCTGGGAGACAGGGAGATGGAGCGTCTGGGAGATGGGGAGAGGGAGCGTCTGGGAGACGGGGAGACGGAGCGACTCGCACCCTCTGGTGAACTGTCTGAGCCCAGGAGAGACCGGGACCCCCAGCCCCCCACCGCGACCGAGGAAGGAGTAGCAAGGACCCGTGGGAGTCACGCCAAGAGCAGCAGCGAGGGGGGAGACACGGTCAGCGAGAGACCAGGTGAAGAGAATGAAGCAAGCAGAGAGCACAGCCAGGTAATGGAACCGGGGAGTGATCCCTTTAATTCTGCAGACGTACTGTCCCTTTAACTGTGCTACTGAGGACGTACTGTCCCTTTAACCGTGCTGCTGAGGGCGCACTGTCCCTTTAACTGTGCCACTGAGGGCGCACTGTCCCTTTAACCGTGCTGCTGAAGGCGCACTGTCCCTTTAGCCGTGCTGCTGAAGGCGCACTGTCCCTTTAACCGTGCTGCTGAGGGCGTACTGTCCCTTTAGCCGTGCTGCTGAAGGCGCACTATCCCTTTAACCATGCTGCTGAAGGCGCACTGTCCCTTTAACCGTGCTGCTGAAGGCGCACTGTCCCTTTAGCCGTGCTGCTGAAGGCGCACTATCCCTTTAACCGTGCTGCTGAAGGCGCACTGTCCCTTTAACTGTGCCACTGAGGGCGTACTGTCACTTTGTGCCACTGAGGGCGCACTGTCCCTTTAACCGTGCTGCTGAGGACGCACTGTCCCTTTAACCGTGCTGCTGAGGACGCACTGTCCCTTTAACCGTGCTGCTGAAGGCGCACTGTCCCTTTAACCGTGCTGCTGAGGGCGCACTGTCCCTTTAACCGTGCTGCTGAGGACGCACTGTCCCTTTAACCGTGCTGCTGAGGGCGCACTGTCCCTTTAACCGTGCTGCTGAGGGCGCACTGTCCCTTTAACCGTGCTGCTGAGGGCGCACTGTCCCTTTAACCGTGCTGCTGAGGGCGCACTGTCCCTTTAGCCGTGCTGCTGAAGGCGCACTGTCCCTTTAACCGTGCTGCTGAGGCGCACTGTCCCTTTAACCGTGCTGCTGAGGACGCACTGTCCCTTTAACCGTGCTGCTGAAGGCGCACTGTCCCTTTAGCCGTGCTGCTGAAGGCGCCTGTCCCTTTAACCGTGCTGCTGAGGGCGCACTGTCCCTTTAGCCGTGCTGCTGAAGGCGCACTGTCCCTTTAACCGTGCTGCTGAGGGTGCACTGTCCCTTTAACTGTGCTACTGAGGATGCACTGTCCCTTTAACTGTGCCACTGAGGGCGTACTGTCCCTTTGTGCCACTGAGGGCGCACTGTCCCTTTAACCGTGCTGTTGAGGGCGCACTGTCCCTTTAACCGTGCTGCTGAGGGTGCACTGTCCCTTTAACCGTGCCACTGAGGGCGTACTGTCCCTTTAACTGTGCCGCTGAGGGCGTACTGTCCCTTTAACTGTGCCACTGAGGGCGCACTGTCCCTTTAACTGTGCCACTGAGGGCGCACTGTCCCTTTAACTGTGCTACTGAGGGCATACTGTCCCTTTACAGTGCTACTGAGGGCGTACTGTCCTTTAACTGTGCCACTGAGGGCGTACTGTCCCTTTAACCGTGCCGCTGAGGGCGCACTGTCCCTTTAACCGTGCCACTGAGGGCATACTGTCCCTTTAACTGTGCTACTGAGGACGTACTGTCCCTTTAACTGTGCTACTGAGGGCATACTGTCCCTTTAACCGTGCCACTGAGGGCGTACTGTCCCTTTAACTGTGCCGCTGAGGGCGTACTGTCCCTTTAACTGTGCCGCTGAGGGCGTACTGTCCCTTTAACTGTGCCACTGAGGGCGTACTGTCCCTTTAACTGTGCCACTGAGGGCGTACTGTCCCTTTAACTGTGCTATTGAGGACGTACTGTCACTTTAACCATGCTGCTGAGGGCGGACTATCCCGTTAACTGTGCTATTGAGGACGTACTGTCCCTTTAACCGTGCTGCTGAGGACGCACTGTCCCTTTAACCGTGCTGCTGAAGGCGCACTGTCCCTTTAACCGTGCTGCTGAGGGCGCACTGTCCCTTTAACCGTGCTGCTGAGGACGCACTGTCCCTTTAACCGTGCTGCTGAGGGCGCACTGTCCCTTTAACCGTGCTGCTGAGGGCGCACTGTCCCTTTAACCGTGCTGCTGAGGGCGCACTGTCCCTTTAACTGTGCTGCTGAGGACATACTGTCCCTTTAACCGTGCTGCTGAGGACGCACTGTCCCTTTAACCGTGCTGCTGAGGACGTACTGTCCCTTTAACCGTGCTGCTGAGGGCGTACTGCCCCTTTAAGTTGTCGGCGCATGTCCTGCCTCTCTGCTTTAAAGGGTGGACTGCCAGGGAGAGTGTCCTATTCCTTTAGATCATGTCCTGTCCCTTTAACTGGGCAGTAAGGTCTGGACCTTCTCTGCAGCAGGACTGGAGAATTCATTCTGTCCCCAAACCCAACCTGAGGGATAGTCATTTTGGTAATAAAGCTGGAATTACACAGCATGTCAAAGCTTCTAACCTTGCACTCATCAGGTCACTTCACAAGAATGGCATGGCATAAGCAAAAAAACTACAATCTATACTCAATGAGAGCACTGGGTAGCAAGTGGACTCTGATCGGCCAAGGTGTAGCCATGGGGAACGCATCAGCTGATGGTGGCCAATAGTTAACTGCCAATCATCATCTGAAATTTAAATCCAGGCAGCTTGACCCTGATTGGTCGAGGCGTTGCCTGGCGGGGAGGGGGGTATCTTAGTGAATGTCTGAAATCTATTATGTTTAGCTAGAACAGACACAGTGTGTGCGCACATGCGTGAGACAAAAAAGCTTCAACTGGTCCCTTATTTTCAGCATAAAATTCTCCAAGTGTGTGTACTGTCCCTTTAACTGTGCTGGAGATGGTGCCCTGTCCCTTTAAGCATGCTAGAGAGAGTGTCCTGTCTGTTTAACTGCCATAGAGTGTTCAGTTCCTTTCACTGAACTAACTTTAATTGTGCTAGAGAAGATGTCCCTGTACCTTTAACTGTGTTCTGGGGCCACCCAGTCTCTTTAAGACCTTTGGTGCCTTTCCTCTAACTGCACCAGTGAGGATATTTTCATCAAATGCCAACAGTGCAGAAGGAGACCATTCGGCCCATCGAATCTGCACCGATCCCTATCCCACTCAGGCCCTATCCCCTTAACCCCACACGTTTATCCTTTAGTCCTCCTGACACTAAGGAGCAATTTAGCACGGCCAATCCCCCTAACTACACGTCTTTCAGATTGTGGGAGGAAACCCACGCAGACACGGGGAGAACATACAGACTCCACACAGACAGTGACCCAAGCTGGGAATTGAACCTAGGTCCCTGGTGCTGTGAGGTAGCAGAGCTCATCCACTTTGCCACAGTATTACCCCTACTCTGGTATCTGAAAGATGTGTAGGTTAGGATGGATTGGCCATGTTAAATTGTCCCTTAGTGTCCAAAGATGTGTAGGTTAGGGTGGATTGGCCATGTTAAATTGTCCCTTAGTGTCCAAAGATGTGTAGGTTAGGGTGGATTGGCCGTGCTAAATTGTCCCTTAGTGTCCAAAGATGTGTAGGTTAGGGTGGATTGGCCGTGCTAAATTGTCCCTTAGTGTCCAAAGATGTGTAGGTTAGGGTGGATTGGCCGTGCTAAATTGTCCCTTAGTGTCCAAAGATGTGTAGGTTACGGTGGATTGGCCGTGCTAAATTGTCCCTTAGTGTCCAAAGATGTGTAGGTTAGGGTGGATTGGCCGTGCTAAATTGTCCCTTAGTGTCCAAAGATGTGTAGGTTAGGGTGGATTGGCCGTGCTAAATTGTCCCTTAGTGTCCAAAGATGTGTAGGTTAGGGTGGATTGGCCGTGCTAAATTGTCCCTTAGTGTCCAAAGATGTGTAGGTTAGGGTGGATTGGCCGTGCTAAATTGTCCCTTAGTGTCCAAAGATGTGTAGGTTAGGGTGGATTGGCCGTGCTAAATTTCCCTTAGTGTCCAAAGATTGAGGTTAGGGTGGATTGGCCGTGCTAATTGTCCCTTAGTGTCCAAAGATGTGTAGGTTAGGGTGGATTGGCCATGCTAAATTGTCCCTTAGTGTCCAAGATGTGTAGGTTAGGGTGGATTGGCCATGCTAAATGTCCTTAGTGTCCAAAGATGTGTAGGTTAGGGTGGATTGGCCGTGCTAAATTGTCCCTTAGTGTCCAAAGATGTGTAGGTTAGGGTGGATTGGCCGTGCTAAATTGTCCCTTATGTCCAAAGATGTGTAGGTTAGGGTGGATTGGCCGTGCTAAATTGTCCCTTAGTGTCCAAAGATGTGTAGGTTAGGGTGGATTGGCCGTGCTAAATTGTCCCTTAGTGTCCAAAGATGTGTAGGTTAGGGTGGATTGGCCATGCTAAATTGTCCCTTAGTGTCCAAAGATGTGTAGGTTAGGGTGGATTGGCCGTGCTAAATTGTCCCTTAGTGTCCAAAGATGTCAGGTTAGGGTGATTGGCCGTGCTAAATTGTCCCTTAGTGTCCAAGATGTGCAGGTTAGGGTGGATTGGCGTTAAATTGTCCCTTAGTGTCCAAAGATGTGTAGGTTAGGGTGGATTGGCCGTGCTAAATTGTCCCTTAGTGTCCAAAGATGTGTAGGTTAGGGTGGATTGGCCGTGCTAAATTGTCCCTTAGTGTCCCAAAGATGTGTAGGTTAGGGTGGATTGGCCGTGCTAAATTGTCCCTTAGTGTCCAAAGATGTGTAGGTTAGGGTGGATTGGCCGTGCTAAATTGTCCCTTAGTGTCCAAAGATGTGTAGGTTAGGGTGGATTGGCTGTGCTAAATTGTCCCTTAGTGTCCAAAGATGTGTAGGTTAGGGTGGATTGGCCGTGCTAAATTGTCCCTTAGTGTCCAAAGATGTGTAGGTTAGGGTGGATTGGCCATGCTAAATTGTCCCTTAGTGTCCAAAGATGTGTAGGTTAGGGTGGATTGGCCATGTTAAATTGTCCCCTTAGTGTCCCAAAGATGTGTAGGTTAGGGTGGATTAGAGAAGATGCAATATTGGATCTCCTATTAGGAAATGAGTAGGAGAAGTGACGGAAGTGTGTGTAGGGGAACATTTTGGTTCCAGTGATCATAACGCCATTAGTTTCAACTTGATGATGAATAAGGATAAATCTGGTCTGCGGGTCGAGATTCTAAACTGAAAAAAGGCTAAATTTGAAGAAATGAGAAAGGATCTAAAAAGCGTGGATTGGGTCAGGCTGTTCTCTGGAAAGGATGTGATTGGTAAGTGGGAGGCTTCAAAGGAAAAATTTTGAGAGTGCGAATTTTGTATGTTCCTGTCAGGATTAAAGGCAAAATGAATAAGAATAAGGAACCTTGGCTCTCGAGGGATTTGCAACTCTGATAAAGGAGAAGAGGGATGTATGACATGTATAGGCAACAGGGAGCAAATAAGATGCTTGAGGAGTATAAAAAATGCAAGAAACTATTTAAGAAGGAAATCAGAAGAGCTAAAAGAAGACATGAGGTTGCTTTGACAGTCAAGGTGAAGGATAATCCTAAGAGCTTCTACAGGTAAATTAGCAGCAAAAGGACAGTAAGGGATAAAATTGGTCCTCTTGAAGATCAGAGTCGGCTATGTGTGGAAGCAAAAGAAATGGGGGAGATATTAAATGGGTTTTTTACATCTGTATTTACCAAGGAAACTGGTATGGAGTCTATGGTAATAAGGCAAACAGATAGGGAGGTCATGGAACTTATACAGATTAAAGGGGAGGAGATATTTGTTGTCTTGAGGCAAATCAGAGTAGATAAATCCCCAGGACTGGACAGAATATTCCTTCGGATCTTGACAGACGCTAGTGTTGAAATTGCAGGGCCCCTGGCAGATATATTTAAAATGTCGGTATCCACGGGGGAGGTGCCAGATGATTGGAGGATGGCTCATATCGTTCAGTTGTTTAAAAAAGGTTCCACAAGAAATCTGGGAAATTATAGGCCAGTAAGTTTGATGTCAGTAGTAAGTGAATTATTGGAAGGTTTGATAAGGGATAGGATCTACAAATATTTGGATGGACGGGGGCTTATTAGGAAGAGTCACCATGGTTTTGTGTGTAGTAGGTCATGTTTGACCAATCTATTGGAGTTTTTTGAGGAGGTTACCAGGAAAGTGGATGAAGGGAAGGCAGTGGATGTTGTCTATCTGGATTTCAACAAGGCCTTTGACAAGGTCCCTCATGGGAGGTTAGTTAGGGAGGTTCAGTCATTAGGTATAGATGGGGAGGTAGTAAATTGGATTAGACACTGGCTCAATGGAAGATTGATGTGGAGATGCCGGCGTTGGACTGGGGTAAACTCAGTAAGAAGTCTGACAACACCAGGTTTAAATCCAACCGATTTATTTGATAGTAAACTCACAAGCTTTCAGGGTTTGTCCCTTCCTCAGGTGAATGGAGAGTTCTGGCCTCACAGACGCCTCTCCATTCACCTGAGGAAGGGACAAACCCTGAAAGCTTGTGAGTTTATTATCAAATAAATCGGTTGGATTTAAACCTGGTGTTGTCAGACTTCTTACTGTGTTTACCCCAGTCCAATGCCAGCATCTCCACATCAATGGAAGGAACCAGAGTGGTAGTGGAGGATTGTTTCTCTGAGAGGAGGCCTGTGACTAGTGAAGTGCCGCAGGGATCGGTGTTGGGTCCATTGTTGTTTGTCATCTATATCAATGATCGGGATGATAATGTGGTAAATTGGATCAGCAAATTCACTGATGATACAAAGATTGGAGGTGTAATGGACAGTGAGGAAGGTTTTCAAAGCTTGCAGAGGGATTTGGATCAGCTGGAAAAATGGGCTGAAAAATGGCAAATGGAATTTAACACAGACAAGTGTGAGGTATTGCACTTCGGAAGGACAAACCACAGTAGAACGTACAGGGTAAATGGTAGGACTCTGAACAGTGCAGTTGAACAGAGGGATCTGGGAAAACAGGGACAGAATTCCCTAAAAGTGGCATCACAGGTGGATAGAGTCGTAAAGAGTGATTTTGGAACATTGGCCTTTATAAATCAAAGTATTGAGTGTAAGAGTTGGAGTGTTATGGTAAGGTTATATAAGGTATTGGTGAGGCTGAATTTAGAGTGTTGTCTACAGTTTTGGTCACCTAGTTACAGGAAGGATGTAAATAAGGTTGAAAGAGTGCAGAGAAGGTTCACAAGGATGTTGCCAAGAAGCTGAGTTACAGAGAGAGATTGAATAGGTTAGGACTTTATTCCCTGGAGTGTAGAAGAATGAGGGGGGATTTGATAGAGGTGGATAAGATTTTGATGGGTATCGATAGAGTGAATGCAAACAGGCTTTTTCCACTGAGGCTCGGGGAGAAAAAAACCAGAGGGCATGGGTTAAGGGTGAAAGGAGAAAAGTTTAAAGGGAAAATTGAGGGGGGGGGATTCTTCACACAGAGAGTGGTGGGAGTGTGGAATAAGCTGTCGGATAAAGAGGTAAATGCGGGGCCATTTTTAACATTTAAAAAAAACTTGGACAGGTTCACAGAGGAGAAGGGTGTGGAGGGACATGGTTCAAGTACAGGTCAGTGGGACTGGGCAAAAAAATGGTTCAGCAAAGACAAGAAGGGCCAAAAGGCCTGTTACTGAGCTGTAATTTTTTTGTTGTTCTATGATTGGCTATACTAAATTATCCTTTAGCATCCAAAGATGTGTAATTAGGGGGATTGGCAAAGCTAAATTGCCCCTTAATATCAGAGGGACTAACAAGGGATAGGGTCTAGATGGGATTGTGGTCGGTACAGTTTTGATGGGCCAACTGGCCTCTTTGTGCACTGTAGGGATTCTATAAAAATATCACTAGTGCACTTAGAGGAAAGGCACCATTAGAGCTCTTAAAGGGACAGGGACATCAGGGACTTAGCATATTTAAATGGACACTACAGACTCTTTTGTTCAGTGAAAGGGACAGTTAAACAGACAGGTCACTCTCTCTAGCATGTTTAAAGGGACAGGGTACCAGCTCCAGCACAGTTAAAGAGACAGCACATACCCTGGAGAACCTTGTGCAGAAAATAACGGACTTGTTGAAGTTTTTTGTCTCACGCAAATACGTCCTGTACCTTTAAGGCCTCTGCTCCCTGCCCTTTCAAGCCTCTGTCTGTGACTCCTGTCCCCTTTAAGGTGAGTGATCTGGCCTGCCCCTTTAAGGCTGATGACTGCTTGTTCGGTCCTTCTGAAGCTGGCAGTGTGCGTCCTGTCCCTTTAAGGCTGACATGGTGTGTCCTGTCCCTTTAAGGCTGACACGGTGCGTCCTGTCCCTTTAAGGTTGGCATTCTGAATGAAAGGTGTGTCTGAGAGAGGGAGACAGGAGGATGATGAACAGGGAGGGGTGTGTGCAGACTCTCCCAGGAGCGTGGGAGCGGGTTATTGGACAAGTTCCAGCAAGATCTCTCCTTAGATACACATATACACACACACATACACTCACTCCCACACACACACACACTCCCACACACACACACTCACTCCCACACACACACACACACTCCCACACACACACA
>JAGIQG010000637.1:0-21067 GCA_024679065.1 Sphyrna mokarran | reverse complement strand
GGAGGAGAGGGACGGTGTGACTGGGGGGGGAGGGATGGAGTGACTGAGGAGGAGAGGGACGGAGTGACTGAGGAGGAGAGGGACGGAGTGACTGAGGAGGAGAGGGACAGTGTGACCTGACGGCAGAGACGATGGAGTGACTGAGTAGTATAAAGAGTGAGTGAGGGGAGTGGGGTGCAGTGAGTGAGGGGAGTGGGGTGTAGTGAGTGAGGGGAGTGGGGTGTAGTGATTGAGGGAGTGGGCTGCACTGAGTGAGGGGAGTGAGGTGTAGTGTGTGAGGGGAGTGGGGTGCAGTGAGTGGATGGGGAGTGGGGTTAGGAGTGAGGGAGGGAGGTAGTGAGTGAGGGAAGTGGGTGTAGTGAGTGAGGGGAGTGGGGGTAGTGAGTGAGGGGGGTGGGGGTTGTAGGAGTGAGGGAATGAGGTGTAGTGAGTGAGGGGAGTGGGCTGCAGTGAGTGAGGGGAGTGAGGTGTGGTGTGTGAGGGGAGTGGGGTGTAGTGAGTGAGGAGGAGTGAGTGTAGTGAGTGAGGGGAGTGGGGTGTAGTGAGTGAGGGGAGTGGGGTGTAGTGAGTGAGGGGAGTAGGGTGTAGTGAGTGAGGGGAGTGGGTGTAGTGAGTGAGGGGAGTGGGGTGTAGTGAGTGAGGGGAGTGGGGTGTAGTGAGTGAGGGGAGTGGGGTGTAGTGAGTGAGGGGAGTGGGGTGTAGTGAGTGAGGGGAGTGGGGTGTAGTGAGTGAGGGGAGTGGGGTGTAGTGAGTGAGGGGAGTTGGGTGTAGTGAGTGAGGGGATTGGGTGTAGTGAGTGAGGGGAGTGGGGTGTAGTGAGTGAGGGGAGTGGGTGTAGTGAGTGAGGGGAGTGGGGTGTAGTGAGGAGGGGAGTGGGTGTAGTGAGTGATGGGGAGTGGGTGTAGTGAGTGAGGGGAGTGGGTGTAGTGAGTGAGGGGAGTGGGGTGTAGTGAGGAGGGGAGTGGGGTGTAGAGTGAGGGGAGTGGGGTGTAGTGAGTGAGGGGAGTGGGTGTAGTGTGTGGGGAGTGGGTAGTGAGTGAGGGGAGTGGGTGTAGTGAGTGAGGGGAGTGGGGTGTAGTGAGTGAGGGGAGTGGGGTGTAGTGAGTGAGGGGAGTGGGGTGTAGTGAGTGAGGGGATGGGGTGTATTGAGTGAGGGGGTGGGGTGTAGTGAGTGAGGGGAGTGGGGTGTAGTGAGTGAGGGGAGTGGGGTGTAGTGAGTGAGGGGAGTGGGGTGTAGTGAGTGAGGGAGTGGGGTGGGGTAGTGAGTGAGGGAAGTGGGGTGTAGTGAGTGAGGGGAGTGGGTGTGGTGAGTGTGGGGAGTGGGGTGTAGTGAGTGATGGGAGTGGGGTGTAGTGAGTGAGGGGAGTGGGGTGTAGTGTAGTGAATGAGGACAATCTCCTTTCCCCCTTCACCTCTTCCCTATGGGGAACATCCCCACTTTCTCCAATCCCTCCACCTCACTGACTTTCCCCCATCCCTCGACACTCACTCCTGCATTGAGGTTGTTGTTCTCTGAGTGAGGGAGGGAGAGGGTGACCACAAGTCTCCTGTGAGATTGACTGGACTTTATCTATTAGAACATAGAACATTACAGCGCAGTACAAGCCCTTCGGCCCTCGATGTTGCGCCGGCCAGTGGACCCTCTAACCTAAACTATTCCAATATCATCCATGTGCCTATCCACCGAACATTTGAACGCCCCCAAAGTAGGCGAGTCCACCACTGCTGCAGGCAGGGCATTCCACGCTCTCACCACCCTCTGTGTGAAGAACCTGCCTCTGACATCCGTCCTATAACTACCACCTCTTAATTTAAAGTTATGTCCCGTCGTGTTGGTCATCACCATCTGAGGAAAAAGGCTCTCACTATCCACCCTATCCAATCCCTTGATCATCTTATACGCCTCAATTAGGTCACCGCGTAACCTTCTTCTCTCTATTGAAAATAACCTCAGGTCCCTCAGCCTTTCCTTATAAGGCCTTCCCGCCATACCAGGCAACATCCTGGTAAACCTCCTCTGCACCCTTTCCAATGCTTCCACATCTTTCTTATAATGCAGCGACCAGAACTGTACGCAATACTCCCAGTGCGGCCGCACCAGAGTTTTGTACAGTTGTAACATAACCTCATGGCTCCTAAATTCAATCCCTCTACCAATAAAAGCTAACACACCGTATGCCTTTTTAACAACTTTATCAACCTGGGTGCCAACTTTCAAAGAGCTATGTACTTGTACCCCAAGATCCCTCTGCTCGACAACACTATTAAGGGTCCTTCCATTAGCCCTATATTTCATATGCTGTTATTCCTACCAAAGTGAATCACCTCACACTTATCCGTATTGAATTCCATTTGCCATCTCACGGCCCAGCTCTGCAACCTATCTATGTCCCTCTGCAAACTGTAACATCCATCCTCGCTGTCGACAACTCCCCCCACTTTGGTATCATCAGCAAATTTACTAATCCAACCTTCTACACCCTCATCTAGGTCATTTATAAAAATGACAAACAGCAGTGGCCCTAAAACAGATCCTTGAGGTCCACCACTTGTAACTGCACTCCAGGTTGAATATTTCCCCATCAACCACCACCCTCTGTCTTCTATCAGCTAGCCAATTCCTAATCCAAACTGCTAAATCACCTTCAATCCCATGCATCTGCACTTTCTGCAGTAGCCTACCATGGGGAACCTTATCAACCGCTTTGCTAAAATCCATATACACTACATCAACTGCCTTACCCTTATCTACCTCTTTGGTCACCTCCTCAAAAAACTCAATAATGTTTGTGAGGCACGACCTACCCTTCAGAAAACCGTGCTGACTATCCCTAATCAATTTATTTCTCTCTAGATGCTTATAAATCCTATCCCTTATAATTCTTTCCAAGACCTTGCCCACAATAGAAGTCAGGCTCACCGGTCTATAATTTCCAGGATGGTCCCTACTCCCCTTTTTGAACAAAGGGACAATATTTGCCATCCTCCAGTCTTCCGGCACTATACCTGTAGCCAACGACAACATGAAGATCAAAGCCAAAGGCTCTGCAATCTCCTCTCTAGCCTGCCAGAGAATCCTAGAGTAAATCCCATCTGGCCCAGGGGACTTATCAATTTTCATACATAGAACATAGAACATTACAGCACAGAACAGGCCCTTCAGCCTTCGATGTTGCGCCGACCAATATAAAAAGGAATGCCCCTCCATACTAAACCATTCCCTTCTCTTCCATATACTTATCAACTAACCTCTTAAACGCCACCAAACTTGGCGCATCTCCAACAGCTGCAGGCAGGGCATTCCACTCCCTAATCACTCTTTGAGTAAAGAACCTACCTCTGATATCCGTCCTATAACTCATACCCCTTAATTTAAAGCTGTGTCCCCCTCGTGCTAGCTTTCTCCATCCTAGGAAAAAGGCTATCACTGTCCACCCTATCTAAACCTCTAATCATCTTATATATTTCGATTAGGTCCCCTCTTAGCCGCCTCCTTTCTAACGAAAACAACCTCAAATCCCTCAGCCTCTCTTCATAAGACCTGCCCTCCATACCAGGCAACATCCTGGTAAACCTCCTCTGTACCCTCTCCAATGCCTCCACATCTTTCTTATAAGGTGGGGACCAGAACTGCACACAATACTCCAAGTGCGGCCGCACTAGAGTTTTGTACATTTGCAACATGACGTTGCGGCTCCGAAATTCAATCCCCCTACCAATAAAAGCTAAGACTCCATATGCCTTCTTAACAACCTTCTCGAATTGACTGCCTACTTTCAGGGATCTATGCACATACACACCAAGATCCCTCTGTTCATCTAGACTACTAAGAATCCTACCATTTGCCCTATACTCTACACTTTTATTATTTCTGCCATAGTGCATTACCCCACACTTTTCCACATTAAACTCCATTTGCCACCTCTCGGCCCAGCTCTGCAACTTGTCCAAGTCTCTCTGCAAACTAGAACAACCCTCTTCACTATCTACCACTCCACCGACTTTAGTGTCATCTGCAAATTTACTAATCCATCCTTCAATACCCTCATCCAGATCATTTATAAAAATGATCTTTAAAACAATCTTTAAACAATTTATAAAAACCCTCAAGATTTGCTAACACCTCCTCCTTATGAACCTCAATCCTGCCCAGTTAACGTTAACCATCTCTCTGTCACTCAGACCCAAACTCAGCGCTCACTGACCCGTGTGTAGATCACACGGTGCTGAACCAGTCCTGGAGAAGCAGCGATTTTATTGGGACTGAGTATGTGGGACAGCTGCAGTGTGACAGGGATCTTGTCTACGGATGGTACAGGTTCAACAGGTAAGGTGTAGGGACACCCCCAACCCAACCCACGGGAAGGTGGGAGTTGGTTTCAGGTGGTGTGATGATGTGTGGGATATTTTGTCCAGCTCACCTCCTGGGTTGACCAATCCCAGCACAGGGTCAGTGGACTTCCCGTTGGTGCCCACATTGGGCCCAGCGATGATGAGGCCACAGCTCCATCCACTGCTCCTGGAGCCACGAACTGTGAGATTGTCAATGTCAGACTGGGAAAAGCCACTTGCCTCCTTCTCTTCTGAGGTCGAACAGCGACGGAAGGTGGAATTGAAAAACCGTGTAATTAAAGGCACTCACTCAAGAAAAGATGTTTCCACTCACGAGCGAGAGTGGGGCTCGGGGAGGGGCGCTTTGAAGATGAGATAGTCCGAGACAAATCCGATAGCGGAATTGAGGAGAAGCTTATTTACCAAGGGATTGGAGAGAATGTGGGACTCGTTCCCATGGGGAATGGCGAGTGTGTGAAACTTCCACAAGGATTGAGGCCAATTTGGAGCTCACTCCCACAGGGAGTCTGGGAGAAAATGGGACTTGGCCTGATGGGGGACTGTGGAGGAAGTTCAATCCTCGCCCATGGGCAGTGATGGGGAATGTGGGACTTGCTCCCAGGTGAGAGTGAGGAGAATGTGCCACCTTCCCATGTGGTGTAAGGGAAGAATGTGGGATACACTCCCGCGAGAAGAGGTGGGATAATATGGAATGCATTGCCATGGGGAATTGGGAGAATGTTCGTTTTGCTCCCAAGGGGCCCGGGGAGAATTGGGAGCTTGCTCCTCTGTGGATTGGGAGAGAATGTGGGACTCGCTTCCATGGGAAAAGAGGAGAATGTGGGACTCGCTCCCGCGGGAAACGAGGGGAATATGAGAATTGGTCTCAGGGGGAGTTTGGAGAACATGTCACTCTCTTCCTGGGGCAGTGGGGGTGAAAGTGAGACTCGCTCCCGGGGGGAGTGGGGAAATGTAAAATTGTCTTTCTGATTGTTATTCCAGTTCTGGCGGATGGAAGATTCCGGAGTCTCCGGTCGCACCGGGACACTGCTCCACACATCGTCCAGGCTGGTTACAGGGTAGAGTCAGACTTTACAATATCAGATTTACTCTCACTGTCCAGCACTGTTCACATCGCTTACACTCTCCAATATTTATACACCTCATTTCAGGATCACATCCCACCCTGGAACAGGGGGAAGTAACCGGGACAGTCTGTTTTAACTGGGATGGGAATCTCTGCAGCCGGAAGATCAAGATTAAAAACTGCAGCAGTTACTTTGTCTATGAGCTGAAACCGACACCAGGCTGTGAGGCTGTTTATTGCACAGGTACATTGCTGTTTCAAAATGACCCAGGAGGGTGACACTGGATATACCGGGACACTGACACACCCAGTGACTGAGGGGGAGAGGGACGGAGTGACTGAGGGGGAGAGGGACAGAGTGACTGGGGGAGAGGGACGGAGTGACTGAGGGGGAGAGGGACGGAGTGACTGAGGGGAGAGGGACGGAGTGACTGAGGGGGAGAGGGACGGAGTGACTGAGGGGAGAGGGACGGAGTGACTGAGGAGGGAGAGGGACGGAGTAACTGAGGGGGAGAGGGATGAGTGACTGAGGGGAAGAGGGGGAGTACTGAGGGGGAGAGAGGGACGGAGCGACTGGGGAAGGACGGAGCAACTGAGGGGGAGAGGGACGGAGTGACTGAGGGGGGAGAGGGATGGTGTAACTGAGGGGAGAGGACGGAGCGACTGAGGGGGAGAGGGACGGAGCGACTGAGGGGGAGAGGGACGGAGTGACTGAGGGGGGAGAGGGATGGTGTAACTGAGGGGAGAGGAACGGAGCGACTGAGGGGAGAGGGACGGAGCGACTGAGGGGAGAGGGGACGGAGCGACTGAGGGGGGGACGGACGGAGTGACTGAGGGAGAGAGGGACGGACAGAGTGACTGATGGGGAAAGGAGGGAGTGAATGAGGGGAGAAGGACAGAGTGACTCGGGGGAGAGGGATGGAATGACTGAGGGGAGAGGGATGGAGTGACTGAGGGGAGAGAGGGACGGAGTGACTGAGGGGTAGAGGGTCGGAGTGACTGAGGGGGAGAGGGACGGAGTGACTGAGGGGGAGAGGGACGGAGTGACTGAGGGGGAGAGGGACGGAGTGACTGAGTGGAGTGGAATTGGATGACTTGGGAGAATGTGACAAGTGAGGGGATTGGGGTGTAGTGAGTGAGGGGAGTGAGACAGAGTGAGTCAGGAGTGGGATGTAGGGAGTGAGGGGTGTGGGATGGAGTGACTGAGGGGAGTGGGACGGAGTGACTGAGGGGGATGGGACGGAGTGAGTGAGGGGAGTGGGACGGAGTGAATGAGGGGAGTGAGTTGGAGTGAGGGGAGAGGGATGGAGTGTGACATGAGTGGGATGGAGTGAGAGAGGGGAGTGGGATGGAGTGAGTGAGGTGAATGGGATGGAGTGAGTGAGGGGAGTGGGATGGAGTGAGTGAGGTGAATGGGATGGAGTGACTGAGGGGAGTGGGATGGAGTGACTGAGGGGCGAGGGGTGGAGTGACTGATGGGAGAGGGATGAAGTGAGTGAGCGGTCTGGAGTGAATTCCCGAATCTCTGACAGAATATAAATGCTACGTAAACTTTTCATCTCGAATTCATCATGACCGATTATCAAGGATACAAGAGTGAGGAGGAATGTAGAGTCCATAAGCAGAAGGATGCTGGTTGGATCAGCAACTAAGAGCAACTAGGCGGCTAAGAGGGGATCTTATTGAAGCATATAAGATGATTAGAGGTTTAGATAGGGTGGACAGTGATAGCCTTTTTCCTAGGATGGAGAAAGCTAGCACGAGGGGACACTGCTTTAAATTAAGGGGTATGAGTTATAGGACGGATATCAGAGGTAGGTTCTTTACTCAAAGAGTGATTAGGGAGTGGAATGCCCTGCCTGCAGCTGTTGTAGATGCGCCAAGTTTGGTGGCGTTTAAGAGGTTAGTTGATAAGTATATGGAAGAGAAGGGAATGGTTTAGTTTGGAGGGGCATTGCTTTTTATATTGGTCGGCACAACATCGAAGGCCGAAGGGCCTGTTCTGTGCTGTAATGTTCTATGTTCTATGTTCTATGATGCTGTGCCGTCTCTGATATGTGAACACAATTTTTTTGGAGCCTTCGCTCAGATATTGATGGATTGACCCCAATGTTGAGGATAAAATAAAATGCACCTCAATTTCAGCCCCATTCAATCTCACGTTCGCTACGCATCAAGGCATCTACAATTCAAGTGTTTTGTTCAGAATGCAGAGCGTAGGCATCAAACAAAATGTCATTCCCTCTTCCCAAAAATGTGATATAACTTGGGATACATGTGCTGCCGGATATGTGGCCCGTGTGATTCATTGATTGGAGGATCAACTCATCGATTCATCAGTGGAGGTGGAACACAGACCGTCCTCACACGGGCTGAGATTTGCATAACTCAGTGTCGAAAATGAACTTTTCCTTCACATTTGGAAAAAAAATCTTCTTGAACGTTCACCTCGAAATATACAGCGGCCAATTTGCAATAATCTGGCTCACCACATGATTCAAATAGACTTATTGAAGGTAATAATTTTATACTCAGGGCCCAGTCTCTGCATGGCTACTGCTGTTGTTCAGCAAAAAGAAAATAGCTTGGGGTTTCCCTGTTTGGTCGAGAATTGCATTGAGTTATCTGACAAAGAAAAGGTCAGTGTTTTCTGTCCTCCACCGCAAATTGTGTTTGTCCCTTTGAGATGTGGTTTTGTTCCACCTGAGTCCTGATGAGTCACGAATGAAAAACTTCGACAGTGCATCTCTTCTCCCGCCCAACTCAAGGGGTGTGACCTGTTGGGAGCGGGGGGAGTCGGTGGGGGAGGAACGCTTTAGAAAACGTGGCCCTTCATGATGGTACCCCTAATCCAGTCTGTGCATTACGACTGGTCTGCGCGTTGTCCGATCAACTCGTGGTCGAGGTTCCTTCATCTTGTTCCAGGAAAACCCACGACTCGGGAGTCTGGGGGAACATGGGCCGGAAGGCCGCCGTAAAAGCCATGCCTGCCCCAGGGGGATCTTCAGTCCCACGTAGGTGGAGCTCGGGGAGAAGGGTTCGCTCAATCAGAGAGGTGGAGGTGTCTGTCCTGAAGGTCCGCTGGGGGACTCTGCAATGGAGTCAGTGGCAGTGAGGGAGATGTGAATAATATTGCGGTTCAAGTGGAACTCAGCGGAGAGATTCTCCACCGGAGAGGGGGGTAGGATTTAATTCCAGGCACCAAGGCAAGTGGAATCTGTGACTGAGGGGAGTGGGGTGTAGTGAGTGAGGGGAGTGGGGTGTATTGAGTGAGGGGAGTGGGGTGTAGTGAGTGAGGGGAGTGGGGTGTAGTGAGTGAGGGGAGTGGGGTGTAGTGAGTGAGGGGAGTGGGGTGTAGTGAGTGAGGGGAGTGGGGTGTAGTGAGTGAGGGGAGTGGGGTGTAGTGAGTGAGGGGAGTGGGGTGTAGTGAGTGAGGGGAGTGGGGTGTAGTGAGTGAGGGGAGTGGGGTGTAGTGAGTGAGGGGAGTGGGGTGTAGTGAGTGGGGTGTAGTGAGTGAGGGGAGTGGGGTGTAGTGAGTGAGGGGAGTGGGGTGTAGTGAGTGAGGGGAGTGGGGTGTAGTGATTGAGGGGAGTGGGGTGTAGTGAGTGAGGGGAGTGGGGGTAGTGAGTGAGGGGAGTGGGGTGTAGTGAGTGAGATTTAACGAGCGAGTAGATTTGCATTTAGGAGGTGAGCAGAGTGGGATTGAGGGGGTGAGGGGATTGGGATTGAGGGGGTGAGAGGAGTGGGATTGAGGGAGTGAGGGGATTGAGGGTGAGGGGATTGGGATTGAGGGAGTGTGGGGATTGGGATTGAGGGGTGAGGGGATTGGGATGTAATGATGGGAATTAGAGGACAGTTTGATGTAATTCCCAGTTGTGACACAGGACCTGGGCCCTGACTGACTTGGTGTTGAACATATTGGGAAGAGACTATTTATCCCAAGCCTCGGAACAAACATTGAGGATTGGGATGATTTCAACTCTGTGATTTTCCAATATCTTTTCCCTTGTCACAGATCCAGGGACAGCACCAACTCCGGGAGCTGATGATAAATCCCAGCCGGAATCCACTGACCCAGCTTCCCGAATCCCGACAGAATCTCCAACCTCAGGTATCAATGTCCGCAAGTTTGTTTGGATTAAATTTTCCCCAAAATATAATGCAGGAATCCTGGACTGGGATGAATGTGTGGCGACTGAGTGGAAGTGGGATGAAGAGACTGAGGGGAGTGGGATTGAGGGAGCAAGGGGAGTGATATTGAGGTAGCGAGGGGAGTGGGATTGAGGGAGCGAGGAGTGGGATTAAGCGAGCGAGGGGAACGGAATTGAGGGAGTGAGAGGAGTGGGATTGAGGGAGTGTGGGGAGTGGGATTGAGGGAGTGAGGGGATTGGGATTGAGGGGGTGACGGGATTGGGATTGAGGTGGTGAGGTGAGTGGTATTGAGGGAGTGGAAGGATTGGGATTGAGGGTGTGAGGGTATTGGGATTGAGGGGTTGAGAGGATAGGGATTGAGGGGGTGAGGGGAAAGGGATTGAGGGGGTGAGGGGATAGTGATTGAGTGGGTGAGGGGATAGGGATTGAGGGGTGAGGGGAGTGGGATTGTGGGAGTGAGGCAATTGGGGTGGAGACACTGAGGGGAGTGGGATGTAGTGACTCAGGGAAGTGGGATTGTAGGAATGAAGGGATTGGCATTGAGGAGGTGAGGGGCGTGGGATTGTGGGGGTGAGCAGAGGGGGATTGAGGGGGTGAGAGGATTGAGAGTGAGGGCTGAGTGGTGTAGGATTGGGGGAGCGAGGGATGGGGATTGTGATTGAGGGGAGCGGGATTGAGGGAGTGGGGGAGTGGGATTAAGGGGTGAGGGAATTGGGATTGAGGGAGTGAGGGGATTGGGATTGAGGGGTGAGGGGATTGGGATTGAGGGGTGAGGGGAATGGGGGTGAGGGGAATGGGATTGAGGGAGTGAGGGGAATGGGATTGTAGGAGGGAGGGAATTGGGATTGAAGGTGTGAGGGGGTTGGGATTGAAGGAGTGAGGGGAGTGGGATTGAGGGGGTGAGGGGCATAGGATTGCGGGAGCGAGGGGAGTTGGATTGAGTGATTGAGCGGAGCGGATGGAAAACAAATTTGAGACAATTTAGGGACAATTTGTTTTCCCAATCAGCCTAAGAGCATATCTTTGGGGGTGTGGGAGGAAACCGGAGCACCCGGAGAAAACCCATGCAAGCACGGGGAGAATGCGCAAACTCCCACACAGACACAGGGCCCCAAATCCATGTATCTGCACAGCGCAGCGATAGTCACTGAGCTGTCGTGTTGCCCATCAAATGGTCCAGGTCAAGCGTACACTAACGATGTGAAGCACTAGGATATTCTCGAAAAAAATCCAAGAGCAGTCTTCTCATGACCCATCGCGTGTATGGCCCTTGTTAGACAACAAGGTGGACCAAAGCACCTGTAGGATAAAAACAAGTACATCCATATCATCGTCTATTTACACACTTCCCAGGGAATTCCCAAGGCTCATGATCCCTATTTTAAATCAGTTTTCTATACCCTTCCATTCCCGTTCTGTTCATGTGCCCATCTAAGTATTTCTTAAATAACTCCAGAGTACCTGCCTCCACCAGTTTACTTGGCAGTGCATTCCATACCCCCACCACCCTCTGTGTGAAAAAACTCCCTCTGGCATCCAAATTATACCTTACCCCCCTCACCCTAAGCCCGTGACCCCTCGTGCTATTCGAGTCCATCCTAGGAAAAAGCTTAACCCTGTTTACTCTATCTATACCCCTCATAATCTTGTACACTTCTATCAGATCTCCTCTAAGTCTACGTCTTACTAACGAAAACAGTCCCAATTTGCCTAATCTCTCCTCGTAACTCACACCTTCCATACCAGGCATCATCCTGGTAAACCTCCTCTGCACTCTCTCCAGAGTCTCCATGTCAGGCGACCAGAACTGGACACAGTATTCCAAATGAGGTCTAACCAACGTTTTATACAACTGCAACATTAAAGGCCAGCTCTTGTACTCTATACCCCTTCCTATAAAGGCTAGCATACTATATCCTTTCTTCACAACCTTCTCCACATGCTCTGCCACCTTCAGAGACTTGTTCACCTGCACCCCGAGGTCCCTCTGCGTTTCTATACTCTTAATAGGTCTACCCTTTATCATATACCTCCCCCCTACATTCTTTCTCCCGAAATGCATCACATCACATTTATCAGGATTGAATTCCATCTGCCATCTGTCTGCCCAAGCTGCCAGCCTGTCTATGTCCTGCTGCATTGCCTGACAATGCTCCTCACTATCCGCAAGTCCAGCCATCTTTGTATCGTCTGCAAACTTGCTGATCACTCCACTTACTCCCTCTTCCAAGTCATTTATATATATTACAAATAGAAGAGGTCCCAAAACCGAGCCCTGCAGCACACCACTAGTGACCGACCTCAGCTAGAAAAACACCCTTCCACTATTACTCTCTGTCTCCTATTACTAAGCTAGTTACTTATCCATCGAGCTACCTGTCCTTGTATCCAATGAGCCTTGACGTTCTCAACTAACCTCCCATGAGGGACTCTGTCAAACGCCTTACTAAAATTCATATAGGCGACATCAACGGCTCGCCCTTCGTCCACCGTTTTCATCACCTGCTCAAAAAATTCTACCAGATTTGTAAGGCACGACCTCCCCTTAACAAAGCCATGCTGCGTATCCCTAATCAGATCTCAACGCTCCAAGTGCCTATACATCCTATCTCTAAGAATTCCCTCCAACAGCTTCCCTACCACTGACGTCAAACTCACCGGCTTATAATTCCCAGGGTTATCTGTACTACCCTTTTTAAACAACGGTACAACATTAGCTATTCTCCAGTCCTCTGGGACCTCACCTGTGTCCAAAGAAGAGACAAAGATTTGCGTCAGAGGCCCAGCAATTTCACAGCTCCCTAAGCAGCCTGGGATAAATGCCATCAGGACCTGGCGATTTATCAGTTTTAATGCTACCTAGAAGCTCTAACACTTCCTCCCTTGGTATGGATATTTCCCTCAACTGATCCACAGCTCCCTCAGGGACAGGAGCTGTCGACATGCCCCTCTCCTTCATGAATACCGACGCAAAGTATTCATTCAGGATCTCTGCCATTCCCTCAGGCTCTAAACACTGTTCCCCTCCTCTGTCCCTAAGAGGTCCAATTTTCCCTCTGCCCACCCTTTTATTCCTAACATAGGAGTAAATTTATCCCAATCCTCAGAACGAACATTGAGGATTGGGATGATTTCTATTCTGTGATTTTCCAATATCTTTTCCCTTGTCACAGATCCAGGGACACCACCAACTCCGGGATCCGATGATAAATCCCAGCCGGAATCCACTGACCCAGCTTCCCGAATCCCAACAGAATCTCCAACCTCAGGTATCAATGTCTGCAAGTTTGTTTGGATTAAATTTTCCCCAAAATATAATGCTGGAATCCTGGATGGGATGGACGTGTGTGGAGACTGAGTGGAAGCGGGATGGAGTGACTGAGGGGAGTGGGGTGGAGTGAGTGAGGGGAGTGAGATTGAGTGACTGAGGGAAGTGGGATTGAGGGAGTGAGGGGAGTGGGATGGAGGGAGTGAAGAGAGTAGGATTGAGGGAGCGAGGGGAGCGGGGATTGAGGGAGTGAGGGGAGTAGGATTGCAGGAGTGAGGGGAGTGGGATTGCGGGAGTGAGGGGAGTTGGATTGCAGGAGTGAGGGAAATGGGATTGAGGGAGTGAGGGGAGTGGGATTGAGGGATTGAGGGGATTGGGATTGAGTGGGTGAGGGGATTGGGATTGAGGGGTGAGGGGATAGGGATTGAGGGGGTGAGGGGATTGGGATTGAGGGGGTGAGCGGAGTGGGATTGAGGGAGTGAGGGAATTGGGATTGAGGGGTGAGGAGATTGGGATTGAGGGAGTGAGGGGATTGGGATGTAATGAAGTGAATTAGAGGACAGTTTGATGTAATTCCCAGTTGTGACACAGGATCTGGGCCCTGACTGATTTGGGGTTGAACATTTTGGGAAGAAACTATTTATCCCAATCCTCGGAACGAACATTGAGGATTGGGATGGTTTCTACTCTGTGATTTTCCAATATCTTTTCCCTTGTCACAGATCCAGGGACAACACCAACTCCGGGAGCCGATGATAAATCCCAGCCGGAATCCACTGACCCAGCTTCCCGAACCCCAACAGAATCTCCAACCTCAGGTATCAATGTCCGCAAGTTTGTTTGGATTAAATTTTCCCCAAAATATAATGCTGGTGTCCCGGAGTGGGATGGATGTGTGTGGAGACTGAGTGGAAGTGGGATGGAGTGACTGAGGGGAGTGGGATTGAGGGAGTCAGGAGAGTGGGATTGACTGAGTGAGGGGAGTGGGATTGAGGAAGTGAGGGGAGTGGAATTGAGGGAGTGAGGAGAGTGAGATTGACTGAGTGAGGGGAGTGAGATTGAGGAAGTGAGGGGAGTGGGATTGAGGGAGTCAGGAGAGTGGGATTGACTGAGTGAGGGGAGTGGGATTGAGGAAGTGAGGGGAGTGGAATTGACTGAGTGAGGGGAGTGGAATGTAGTGACTGAGGGGAGTGGGATGTAGTGATTGAGTGGAGTGGTATTGAGGGAGTGAGGGGATTGGGATTGAGGTGGTGAGGGGAGTGGTATTGAGGGAGTGAGGGGATTTGGATTGAGGTAGTGAGGGGAGTGGGATTGAGGGAGTGAGGGGAGTGGGATGGAGGGAGCGAGGGGAGTGGGATTGAGGGAGTGAAGGGAGTGGAGTTTGTGGGAGTGAGGGGAGTGGGATTGAGGGAGTGAGGGAATTGGGACTGAGGGGTGAGGGAATTGGGATTGGGGGTGAGGGGAGTGGGATTGAGGTGGTGAGGGGAGTGGGATTGAGGTGGTGAGGGGAGTGGGATTGAGGGAGTGAGGGGATTGGGATTGAGGTGGTGAGGGGAGTGGGATTGAGGGAGTAGGGAAGTGGGATTGAGGGAGTGAGGGCAGTGGGACTGAGGGGTGAGGGAATTGGGATTGAGGGGTGAGGGCAGTGGGATTGAGGAGGTGAGGGAAGTGGGTTGAGGGAGTGAGGACAGTGGACTGAGGGGTGAGGAATTGGGATTGAGGGGTGAGGGAGTGGGATTGAGGGAGTGAGGGCAGTGGGATTGAGGGAGTGAGGGCAGTGGGATTGAGGGAGTGAGGGCAGTGGGATTGAGGGGTGAGAGGATTAGGATTGAGGGAGTGACGGAATTGGGATTAATGGGGTGAGGGGAGTGATATTGAGGGAGTGAGGGGATTTGGATTGAGGGGTGAGGGGATTAGGATTGAGGGAGTAAGGGAATTCGGATTAATGGGGATTGGGATGTAATGATGGGAATTAGAGGACAGTTTGATGTAATTCCCAGTTGTGACACAGGATCTGGGCCCTGACTGACTTGGGGTTGAACATATTGGGAAGAATCAATTTATCCCAATCCTCAGAACGAACATTGAGGATTGGGATGATTTCTACTCTGTGATTTTCCAATATCTTTTCCCTTGTCACAGATCAAGGGACAGCAGCAACTCCGGGATCCGATGATAAATCCCAGCCGGAATCCACTGACCCATCTTCCCAAATCCCGACAGAATCTCCAACCTCAGGTATCAATGTCCGCAAGTTTGTTTGGATTAAATTTTCCCCAAAATATAATGCTAGATTCCTGGACTGGGATGGATGTGTGTGGAGACTGAGTGGAAGTGGGATGGAGTGACTGAGGGGAGTGGGACTGAGGGAGTGAGGGGAGTGAGATTGACTGAATGAGGGGAGTGGGATTGAGGGAGTGAGGGGAGTGGGATTGAGGGGATGAGGGGAGTGGGATTGAGGGAGTGACGGAATTGAGATTGAGGGGTGAGGGGATTGGGATTGAGTGGGTGAGGGGATTGGGATTGAGGGAGTGAGGGAATTGTGATTGAGGGGTTGAGGGGAGTGGGATTGAGGGGTGAGGGGATTGGGATGTAATGATGGGAATTAGAGGACAGTTTGATGGAATTCCCAGTTGTGACACAGGATCTGGGCCCTGACTGACTTGGGGTTGAACATATTGGGAAGCGTTAATTTATCCCAATCCTTGGAACGAACATTGAGGATTGGGATGATTTCTACTCTGTGATTTTCAAATATCTTTTCCCTTCTCACAGATCCAGGGACAGCAGCAACTCCGGGATCCGATGATAAATTCCAGCCGGAATCCACTGACCCAGCTTCCCAAATCCCGACAGAATCTCCAACCTCAGGTATCAATGTCCGTAATTTTGTTTGGGTTAAATTTTCCTTAAAATATAATGCAGGAATCCTGGACTGGGATGGATTGTGTGGAGACTGAGTGGAAGCGGGATGGAGTGACTGAGGGGAGTGGGATTGAGGGAGTGAGGGAAGTGGGATTGACTGAGTGAGGTGAGTGGGATTGAGGAAGTGAGGGGAGTGGAATTGAGGGAGTCAGGAGTGTGGGATTGACTGAGTGAGGTGAGTGGGATTGAGGAGGTGAGGGGAGTGGAATTGACTGAATGAGGGGAGTGGGATTGAGGGAGTGAGGGGAGTGGGATTGATTGAGTGAGGTAGTGGAATTGAGGGGGTGAGGGGAGTGGGATTGACTGAGTGAGGGAGTGGGATTGAGGGATTGAGGGGATGGATTGACTGAGTGAGGGGAGTGGGATTGAGGGAGTGAGGGGAGTGGGATGTACTGACTGAGGGGAGTGGGAAGGAATGAATTAGGGGAGTGGGATGGAGTGACTGACAGGAGTGGGTTGTAGTACTGAGGGAAGCGGGATTGAGGGAGTGGAGGGGATTGGGATTGAGGGAGTGAGGGGATTGGGATTGAGGAGGTGAGGGGAGTGGGATTGTGGGGGTGAGCAGAGAGGGATTGAGGGGGTGAGTGTATTGAGATTGAGGGGTGAGTGGTGTAGGATTGGGGGAGCGAGGGGAGTGGGATTGACGGAGTGAGGGGAGTTGTATTGAGGGAGTGAGGGGATTGGGATTGAGGGGTGAGGGGATTGGGATTGAGGGAGTGAGGGAATTGTGATTGAGGGGTTGAGGGGAGTGGGATTGAGGGGGTGAGGGGATTGGGATGTAATGAAGTGAATTAGAGTACAGTTTGATGTAATTCCCAGTTGTGACACAGGATCTGGGCCCTGACTGATTTGGGGTTGAACATTTTGGGAAGAAACTATTTATCCCAATCCTCGGAACGAACATTGAGGATTGGGATAATTTCTACTCTGTGATTTTCCAATATCTTTTCCCTTGTCACAGATCCAGGGACAGCACCAACTGGGGGAGCCGATGATAAATCCCAGCCGGAATCCACTGACCCAGCTTCCCGAATCCCGACAGAATCTCCAACCTCAGGTATCAATGTCTGCAAGTTTGTTTGGATTAAATTTTCCCCAAAGTATAATGCAGGAATCCAGGACTGGGATGGATGTGTGTGGAGACTGAGTGGAAGCGGGATGGAGTGACTGAGGGGAGTGGGATTGAGGGAGTGAGGGGATGGGATTGACTGAATGAGGGGAGTGGGATTGAGGGAGTGAGAGGAGTGGGATTGAGGGAGTAGGGGAGTGGGATTGACTGAGTGAGGGGAGTGGGATTGAGGGAGTGAGGCGAGTGAGAAGGAATGAACTAGGGGAGTGGGATGGAGTGACTGACAGGAGTGGGTTGTAGTGACTGAGGGAAGCAGGATTGAGGGAGTCAGGGGATTGGGATTGAGGAGGTGAGGGGAGTGGGATTGTGGGGGTGAGCAGAGAGGGATTGAGGGGGTGAGTGTATTGAGATTGAGGGGTGAGTGGTGTAGGATTGGGGGAGCGAGGGGAGTGGGATTGACGGAGTGAGGGGAGTTGTATTGAGGGAGTGAGGGGTGGGATTGAGGGAGCGAGGGGATTAGGATTGAGGGGGTGAGGGGAATGGGATTGAGGGGGTGAGAGAAGTGGGATTGAGGGGGTGAGGAGAGTGGGATTGAGGGGGTGAAGGGAGTGGGATTGAGGGGAATGGGATTGAGGGGGTGAGGGGAATGGGATTGAGGGGGTGAGAGGATTGATATTGAGGGGGTGAGGGGTGTAGGATTGGGGGAGCGAGGGGAGTTGGATTGAGTGATTGAGGGGAGCCGATTGAAATCAAATTTGAAACAATTTAGGGAGAATTTCTTCTGCCAATCAGCCTAAGAGCACATCTTTGGGATGTGGGAGGAAACCGGAGCACCCGGAGAAAACCCACGCAAGTACGGGGAGAATGAGCAAACTCCCGCACTGACAGAGGGCCCCAAATCCATGTATCTGCACAGCACAGCGATAGTCACTGAGCTGTCGTGTTGCCCATCAAATGGTCCAGGTCAAGCGTACACTAACGATGCGAAGCACTAGGATACTCTCGAAAAAAGTCCAAGAGCAGCCCTCTCACGACCCATCGCGTGTATGCCCCTCATTAGACAACAAGGTGGGGCAAAGCACCTGTGGGATAAAAACAAGTACATCAATATCATCGTCTATTTACACACTTGCCAGCGACTCCCAAGGCTCATGATCCCGATTTTAAATCAGTTTTCTATACCCCTCCATTCCCATTCTGTTCATGTGCCCATCTAAGTATTTCTTAAATAACTCCAGAGTACCTGCCTCCACCACTTTACTTGGCAGCGCGTTCCATGCCCCCACCACCTTCTGTGTGAAAAAACTCCCTCTAGCATCCAAATTATACCTTACCCCCCTCACCCTAAGCCCGTGACCCCTCGTGCTTTTCGAGTCCATCCTAGGAAAAAGCTTAACCCTGTTTACTCTATCTATACCCCTCATAATCTTGTACACCTCTATTAGATCTCCTCTAAGTCTACGTCTTTCTAAGGAAAACAGTCTCAATTTGCCTAATCTCTCCTCGTAACTCAGACCTTCCATACCAGGCAGCATCCCGGTAAACCTCCTCTGCACTCTCTCCAGAGTCTCCACGTCCTTCCGGTAGTAAGGCGACCAGAACGGGACGCAGTATTCCAAATGAGGTCTAACCAGCGTTTTATACAACTGCAACATTAAAGGCCAGCTCTTGTACTCTATACCCCTTCCTATAAAGGCTAACATGCTATATGCTTTCTTCACAACCTTCTCCACGTGCTCTGCCACCTTCAGAGACTTGTTCACCTGCACCCCCAGGTCCCTCTGCGTTTCTATACTCTTAATAGGTCTACCTTTTATCATATACCTCCCCCCTACATTCTTTCTCCCGAAATGCATCACCTCACATTTATCAGGATTGAATTCCATCTGCCATCTGTCTGCCCAAGCTACCAGCCTATCTATGTCCTGCTGCATCACCTGACAATTTTCCTCACTATCCGCAAGTCCAGCCATCTTTGTATCGTCTGCAAACTTGCTGATCACCCCGCTTACTCCCTCTTCCAAGTCATTTATATATATTACAGATAGAAGAGGTCCCAGTACCGAGCCCTGTGGCACACCACTAGTGACCGACCTCAGCTAGAAAAACACCCTTCCAATATTACTCTCTGTCTCCTATTACTAAGCCAGTTACTTATCCATCTGTCCTTGTATCCAATGAGCCTTGACATTCTCAACTAACCTCCCAAAAGGGACTTTGTCAGACGCCTTACTAAAATCCATATAGGCGACATCAACGGCTCGCATTTCGTCCACCGTTTTCATCACCTCCTCAAAAAATTCTACCAGATTTGTAAGGCACGACCTCCCCTTAACAAAGCCATGCTGCGTATCCCTAATCAGATCGCAACGCTCTAAGTGCCTATACATCCTATCTCTAAGAATCTCCTCCAACAGCTTCCCTACGGCTGACATCAAACTCACCAGCCTATAATTCCCAGGATTATCCCTACTACCCTTTTTAAACAACGGTACAACATTAGCTATTCTCCAGTCCTCTGGGACCTCACCTGTGTCCAAAGAAGAGACAAAGATTTGTGTCAGAGGCCCAGCAATTTCACCTCGCGCCTCCCTAAGCAGCCTGGGATAAATGCCATCAAGCCCTGGAGATTTATCAGTTTTAATGCTACCTAGAAGCTCTAACACTTCCTCCCTCAGTATGGATATTTCCCTCAACTGGTCCACAGCTCCCTCAGAGACAGGAGCTGTCAACATGCCCCTCTCCTTCGTGAATACCGACGCAAAGTATTCATTCAGGATCTCTGCCATTCCCTCGGGCTCTCAACACCGTTCCCCTCCTCTGTCCCTAAGAGGTCCAATTTTCCCTCTAACCACCATTTTATTCCTAACATAGGAGTAAATTTATCCCAATCCTCGGAATGAACATTGAGGATTGGGATGGTTTCTACTCTGTGATTTTCCAATATCTTTTCCCTTGTCACAGATCCAGGGACAGCACCAACTCCGGGAGCCGATGATAAATCCCAGCCGGAATCCACTGACCCAGCTTCTCAAATCCCGACAAAATCTCCAACATCAGGTATCAATGTCCGCAAGTTTGTTTGCATTAAATTTTCCCCAAAATACAATGCAGGAGTCCTGGACTGGGATGGATGTGTGTGGAAACTGAGTGAAGTGGGATGGAGTGATTGAGGGGAGTGGGATTGAGGGAGTGAGGGGAGTGGGATTGAGGGAGTGAGGGGAGTGGGATTGAGGGAATGAGGGGAGTGGGATTGAGGGAGTGAGGGGAGTGGGAGTGAGATTGAGGGAGCGAGGGGAGTGGGTATTGAGGGAGTCAGGGGAGTGGGGATTGAGGGAGCGAGGGGAGTGGGATTGAGGGAGTGAGGGGGAGTGGATTGAGGAGTGGAGGGGGCGGGGTTGAGGGAGTGAGGGAAGCAGGTGAGGGAGCAAGGGGAGTGGGGTTGAGGGAGTGAGGGGAGTGGGATTGAGGGAGTGAGGGGAGTGGGATTGAGGGAGTGAGGGGAGTGGGTTAGGGAGTGAGGGGAGTGGGGTTGAGGGTAAGGGTAGTGGGATTGAGGGAGCGAGGGGAGTGGGATTGAGGGAGTGAGGGGAGTGGGATTGAGGGAGCGAGGGGAGTGGGATTGAGGGAGCGAGGGGAGTGGGATTGAGGGAGTGAGGGGAGTGGGATTGAGGGAGTGAGGTGAATGGGAGTGAGGGGAGTGGGATTGGAGGAGGGGAGTAGGATTGAGGGAGTGAGGGAGTGGATTGAGGGAGGAGGGAGTGGGATTGAGGGATGAGGGGAGTGGGATTGGATGTGAGGGGAGGTGGGATTGAGGGAGTGAGGGGAGTGGGATTGAGGGAGTGAGGGGAGTGGATTGAGGGAGTGAGGGGAGTGGGATTGAGGGAGTGAGGGGAGTGGGATTGAGGGAGTGAGGGGAGTGGGATTGAGGGAGTGAGGGGAGTGGGATTGAGGGAGTGAGGGGAGTGGGATTGGGGGAGTGAGGGGAGTGGGATTGAGGGAGTGAGGGGAGTGGGATTGAGGGAGTGAGGGGAGTGGGATTGAGGGAGTGAGGGGAGTGGGATTGAGGGAGTGAGGGGAGTGGGATTGAGGGAGTGAGGAGATTGGGATTGCGGGATTCAGGGGAGTGTGATTTAGGGTGACAGGGGAGTGGGATTGAAGGAGTGAGGGGAGTGGGATTGAGGGATTGAGGGGGGTGGGATTGAGGGATTGAGGAGAGTGGGATTGAGGGAGT
>JAGIQG010000636.1:0-21071 GCA_024679065.1 Sphyrna mokarran | reverse complement strand
TTAATTCTTGGGGAAGAGAGAGGGAGAGAAAATAATTAAAATACAAGAAAATATTTCAATTAAATAGCACGGCAAAACCCCAGGATCTCCCCTTTCAGTGACACAATCTCTCAGTAACATCCAAACACAACAAGTCAGTTGTAAAGCAGAGGGTAAAAAAGATTGGGACAGTTCCCTCCCTGTGTGTTTCTCTCTGTCTCTCTATCCCACTCTCATTCAGATCTCACTCTCTCTGATATTAAACATTAAATCTGGATCAGGGTCATAAACAGTCAGAACTCACCCCCACCCCGGGGTGAAGCTGGGGAACAGGCCTCAGTCAGCCCTCCCTCTGGAAGAAGCTCCTCTCCCTCGTCCCGGTCACAAACATTCCCGGCCTTCCGATCCTCGACACGTCCCCAGTTTTCAAAATTCCTCAGGAGAAAAAGAGATAACAATGGTTAAAAAGAGAGAAAAAAACATATAAGGCCATTTTCAGAATAAAACACACAAACGATCACAGTGAGGAGTCCAGCATTTCCATTCAAATCCATTCAGCATCGTATCCACACAAGCAAAGCACAGGTTAAAAAGCAGATTGAGACACACACACACACACTGAGTCAGAGTGGGAATGTTTTCAGTGAAGAGGGATTATTGGTGTGGGGACTGAAAGCTCCCAGGCTCACATTTATCCTGTGTGAGCTGGATACAAACCCCCACCCTGAGTCTCTGACATGTTTGCAATGTCTGTCTGTCTAATGAGATGCTAATTTCCCCCACTTCCCTCACCCCAGGGGAGTTTGTGGCAATGTCAGACTGACTCTTGATGTGTTAATGCAGGGTGGGAATGGATTCTGTAACCCCCATCTTTAGTTTCAAAATTTATTTATTCTCCCCCCCGTAGAGCGTGTTGGTCCATTTCAAACACCCCTCACCCCCCACACCAGCCCTGAAAATCCGTGTAGCCAGTCCCCCCGACCCAGCGAGTGGAGGGGGAATGGGGAGGTGTGAGTGAGTGGATTGGAGATTGTGCCTGTGTGTGTGTGTGTCTGTCTGTCTGTCTGTCTATCCACCACCCCACCCTCTCTCTCTGCTCACGCTTCCTGCCCCCCAAGCCTGCTGAAGACAGGGGAAGATTGGGAGTTGAACAAAGCCTCCATTTCCAAAGGATTTTGGCCCCCTTTCTCACACCAGTTTTCTCCACTGATCTGTCCCTTATCAATTGGGGGAAAATAAAGTTTTATTTCTCTCGCTGTGAGATATGAAGTCACTAATTACTAAATCCAGGCAAAAACACATCCCATTATTATACTAGGAATTTTAGGGACAGTGGGATTTTAAACTGAAATCCTCAGATCTTAGTTCCTTAGATTAACAATTTCTAATTCATTAATTTGGATGAAAGTAAAACTGACCAGTATATTCTCACCAGCTACTTTCTGTTAATTTTCCCTTTATCAATAGTGGGTTAGCACTGCTGCTTCACAGCGCCGGGGTCCCGGGTTCGATTCCCGGCTTGGGGTCACTGTCTGTGTGGCGTCTGCACATTCTCCCCGTGTCTGCATGGGTTTCCTCTGGGTGCTCCGGTTTCCTCCCACAGTCTGAAAGACGTGCTGGTTAGGATGCATTGGGCCGTGCTAAATTCTCCCTCGGTGTAACCCGAACAGGCGTCGGAGTGTGGGCAACTAGGGGATTTTCACAATAACTTCATTGCAGTGTTAATGTCAGCCTGTTTCTGACACTTGTAAATAAACTTAAAGTTAACACTCCTGTACTCTCCCGCCCGCACGCACTCACTCTTGTACACTTACTCAGTCTTACACACATTATCACACACATACTCACTTTTGCACACTCCCTTGTGCACACTTGCTCACATACACACTCACTCTCATAAACACTCACCTTAACACACTCTCACGAACAAGCACATGAGTACTCCCTCACACACGCTCATACACATGCTCTCTCTCTCACACACTCTCTCTTTCACACACACACTCTCTCTCACGCACATAATCTCTCTCACACTCTCCCTCACATACACAGTCTCTCTCACACATGCACTCTCTCATACACACACTCTCTCTCGCAGACTCTCTCTCACACACTCTCTCTCTCACACACTCTGGCTCTCATACACTCTCTCTCTCTCACATGCACTCTGTCTCACACGCACACACACTCTCTCTCTCACACACACTCTTTCTCACATGCACTCTCTCTCACATGCACTCTCTCTCACACACACACTCTCTCACACACACTCTCTCTCTCTCACACACACTCTCTCTCACACACACACTCACACTCTCTCTACACACTCTCACACACACTCTCTCTCACACACACACTCTCTCACTCACACACTCTCCCACTCGCATTCACTCACTCGCACACACATACACACGCTCACTTTTACACACAACTCTCTCTCTTTCACACTCTCTCACACACACTCTCTCTCACACACTGTCTTTCACATACTGTCTCTCTCTTTCACACACGGTTTCTCTCTCTTTCACACACATCCATTCTGACTCACACTCTCTCACACTGTCTCACACACTCTCTTTTGCAGACACTCTCACACACACATACACACACCCTCACACACACGCTCTCTCTCACACACACATCCTCACACACACTCTCTCACACTACACACTTTCTTTTTCACACACTCTCTCTCTCTTACACACACACTCACACACACACTCTCTCTTACAATCTCTCACATATACACATGCACTCTCTCACACACACACATATTCACACACACTCACACACTCTCTCATACATACACACTCTCTCACACACACACGCTCTCTGTCACACACACTCTCTCTCTGTCACATTCACTCTCGCTCCGCACTATCTCTCTCTCTCTCTCTCACAAACACACACACACACAGACACAACACATTCTCTCTCTCACCACATTTTCTGTCTATCACACACACACATCTCTCTCTCTCACACACACAAACACACACTCTCACACACACACACTCGTCTCTCTCACACACACTTTCTCTCACAAACACACACACTCTCTCATACACATTACCTCTCTCTCACACACACTCTTACACTCTCTCTCACACACACCTCTCTTCCACACACACACTCTCTCTCACACACACACTCACATACACACACTCTCTCTCACACACACACTCTCTCTCACATACACACTTCTCTCACACACACTCTCTCTCTCACACGCCACTCTCTCTCTCACAACACACACTCTCTCTCACACACACACACACTCTCTCTCACACACACTCTCTTCAAAACTCTCTCTCTCACCACACACTCTCTCTTCACACACACACTCTCTCTCACACACAACTCTCTCTCACACACATTCTCTCTCACACACACACTCCTTCTCTCTCACACACACTCTCCACTCTCTCACACACACACTCTCTCACACACACACTCTCTCACACACACACTCTCTCACACACACTCTCTCTCACACACACTCTCTCTCACACACACACTCTCTCTCACACACTCTCTCTCACACACACTCACACACACTCTCACACACACTCTCTCTCACACACACACTCTCTCACACACACACTCTCTCTCTCACACACACACTCTCTCTCTCACACACACACACTCTCTCTCACACACCACACACTCTCTCTCACCACACTCTCTCCCTCTCTCTCACACACACACACACTCTCTCTCTCTTCACACACTTGGACTCACATACTTGGCTCTCACACACTGTCTCTCACACACATGCACTCTGTCTCACACACATACACGCACACTACACACACACACTCTCTCTCTCACACATACACTCACACACACACTCTCTCTCCCTCTCTGTCTGTGTGCATCTCTCTCTCAGAACGGTACAGCACAGTACAGGCCCTTCGGCCCTCAATGTTGTGCCGAGCTATGTCCAATCCCAAGATCAAGGTCATTTATAAAGATGAGAAATAGCAGTGGCCCCAAACCAGATCCCTGTGATACGCCACTAGTAACTGAATTGGTTGAATAATTCCCATCAACCAGCACCCTCTGTCTTCTATCAGCTAGCAAATTCCTGATCCAAACCCCCTCAAATCACCCTCAATCCCATTGCATCCATATTTTCTACGGGATCTTACCATCGGGAACCTTATCAAACACTCTCTCTGTACCTCTCTCTCTCTCTCTCTCTGTATTTGTCTTTCTCTGTATTTCTGTCTCTCTCTCTCTCTGTGTCTCTGTCTCTCTCTCTCTCTGTCTGTCTCTGTATCGCTCACGCTATCCGTCTCTCTCTCTGCATCTCTCTCTCTCTTTCACTGAATCTGTCACTCTCTTTGTGTGTATCTCTCTTTCTGTATCTGTATCCCTCTCTCGCTATCTGTATGTGTGTGTCTCTCTCTCTGCATCTGTCTCTCTCTCTCTCTCACTCTCTGTATGTGTGTATCTCTCTCTATCTGTATCTCTGTCTCTTTATCTGTCTCTGTATCTGTCTCTTGCTCTGTCTACTGTGTTTTTCTCTCTCTCTATCTGTATCTATGTGTGTCTCTCTCTTTGTGTGTGTGTGTGTGTCTCTCTCTCTCTCTCCCTCTATCGATGTGTGTCCCTCTCTCTATTGGTGTCTGTCTCTTTCTGTATCTCTGTCTGCCTCGCTGTATCTGTGTGTGTGTGTCTCCCTCTCTCTTCCTATCCATCTGTGTCTCTCTCTCTGAGTTTTTCTCTCCCTCTCTGTCTCTCTCTCTCTCACTGTATCTGTATGTCTCACTCTGTATCTGTATGTGTGTCCCTCTCTCTGTCTCTCTCACTCCCTGTCTCTCTCTATGTCTCTCTCCCTGCATTCCTCTCCATCTGCCTATCTATCTCTATCTCTCTCTCTCTCTCTCTTTGTGTGTGTGTCTCTGCATCTGTCTCTGTCTATGTCTCTCCATTTCTCTCTCTCTTTCTGTGTCTCTCCCTCTCTCTCTCTCTGTGGCCTTCTCTCTATCTGTGTGTATGTCTGTCTCTCTCTCCCTGTCTCTGTATCTCTGTCTCTTTGTCTGTACCTCTGTCTTTCTCTCACTCTCTCTCTCTATTTATATATATACATATATAAATACACATAAAATCTATGTATATGTATCTCTCTCTCTGTGTCTGTGTATATGTCTCTCTCTCTCTCTCTCTCTATGTCTGTGTGTGTGTCTCTCCCTCTGTTGCTGTGTCTCTGTGTCTGCCTCACTCCCTCTGTATATGTGTCTCTCTCTCTCTCTCTCTCTGTATCTATGTGTCTCTGTATCTATGTGTCTCTGTACCTGTGCCTGTCTGTATCCTGTCTGTGTACCTGTGTCTCTCTGTATCTGTGTGTCTCTATGTGTCTCTCTGTATTTCTAAGTTGCCCCTTTGTGTTGCAAGTTGTCCCAGAGATGGAGAGACAGGGACACAGGGGAGCCTGAAACGCTACAGAAACAGGAGAAAGGTTTGAAAATGGAGGAGTGTTTCTTATCCCTCTATAAAAATCATCCACTCTGACAGCAGTTCCATTTCACACTCTCTGCTCAGTCCTGTGTTGGGGGGTGTTTAGTGTGGGATCAGTGTTTGCTTTTCTCAAACCGCACTGATATTCTCAACAAGGGCAAGAGGTTTCAGTGTTTAAAAATGTAAAGATCACAAAACCAAACCAGACAGAGACTGATGAGGCCTCACACCTTCAATGTAGAGATTCCCCCAATCTTTCCTTTTGTGTATTGCTTCCTTCCTCTGTCTGAAGTATTGGAGACGTAGAAATTACTGAAATAATTCAATCTCTCAGGACAACCACTGTAAACAGCTTCTGGAAACAAATTGACATTTTAATCACCCAAAAAGCTGAATGTTTATTCAAACATTGACCCCATATCCTTGTAAATGTAAAGATAACTCCCATTTCCCCAAAGCAGGAAGATATGAAGTGGAATCATTTTAACCTTTCTATCAAAGATAGAACATTTCTTTTCGATCAAGTTTATTTATTAGTGTTACAAGTGGTTCACATTAACACTGGAATAAAGTTACCGTGAAAATCCCTGAGTCACCACACTCTGGGGCCTGTTTGGGTACACTGAGGGAAAATTTAGCACGGTCAATACACCCAACCAACACATCTTTCAAACTGCGGGAGGAAACCAGAGCACCTGGAGGAAACCCACCCAGACACGGGGAGAACATACAGACTCTGCACAGACAGTGACTCAAGCTGGGAATCGAAGCCAGGACCCTGGCGCTGTGTAGCAGTAGTTAGTGCAAACCACTGTGTCCCCGTGCCAGCATCTATACATACAGACACATAGATATATGGAGACACACACACAGATATACTGTGATATATACAGAGGCAGATATTCTGATATACTCAGAAATATATAGAAAGACACATAGACAGACACCCACACACACACAGGGAGAGAGACAGAGAGAGGGAAAAATACTGTAAGACAGATAGACACACACAAAGAATTACACACACACACATATCGACGGACAGACCAACATACAGAGAGAGGGGGTGGTGGAGATTGAGGAGAGAAGGCAGAGAGACCAGAGAGAGGGAGAGGGTAAGTCATAAATGAGATTTTACAGCATGGAAACAGGCCCTTCAGCCCAACTTGTCCATGCTGCCCCTTTTTTTATAAACTGCTAAGCTAATCCAATTGCCCACATTTGACCCATATCCCTCTGTACCCATCTAATCCATGGAACTGTCTACATTTTGTTTAGAAGACAAGATTGTATCCCTCTCTACGATTACCTCTGGCAGCTTGTTCCAGACACTCCCCACCCTCTGGGTGAAAAAAAAATTGCCCCTCTGGAGACTTTTGTATCTCTCCCCTCTCTCCTTAAACCTGTACCCTCTAGTTTTACACTCCCCTATCTTTGGGAAAAGATATTGACGTGTGTGTGTTTCTCGCTTTGTGTGTGTTTCTCATTCTGTGTGTGCGTGTGTTTCTCTCTCTTTGTGTGTGTGTTTCTCCCTGTGGATCTGTGTGTTTCTGTGTGCATATGTTTTTGTGTTTGTGTCTGTCTCTCTCTTTGTGTGTGTGTGTGTGTGTGTGTGTGCGTGTTTCTGTGTGTGTGTGTATTTCTCTTTGTGTGTATGTTTCTCTCTTTGTATATGTCTTTCTGTGTGTGTGTGTGTTTCTCTTTGTGTATGATTTTCTGTGTGTGTTTCTCTCCTTTGTTTGTGTGTGTTTTTCTCATTGTGTGTGTGTTTCTCATTGTGTGTGTGTTTCTCTGTGTTTGTGCTTCTCTGTGTTTGTGTTTCTCTGTGTGTATGTGTTTCTCTCCTTGTGTGTGCGTGTGTAATTTTCTCCTTGCATGTGTGTGTCTCACACACTCACAGAATGGATTGAGGTTCAAAATTTGAAGCTCGGGTGAATTGGCCGTGCTAAATCATCCCTTAGTTTCCAAATATCTGCATGCTCGGTGCAGTGGCCATGTTAAATTGTTCTTTAGTGTCCAATGATGAGTAGGTTAGGTGGATTACCCATGGTCTATTGCCCCTTAGTGTCCAAAGATGTGAAGATTTGGTGAATTGACCATGCTACATTGCCACTTAGTGTCCAAAGATCAATGGGTTCAGTGAATTGGTTGTTGACACTGACGATGAAATTTCCCCATCCTGCCCGTCTTGGGAATCGTAACTGTGTGGGCACTAACTCCGGAATTCCTTCCCCGAACATTTTACTAAAATCCATCCATGGGATGTGGGCCTGTCTGGTTCTGCCCACGGTTACTGCCCATCCCAAATTCCCCATGAACTGAGGGTCTCGCTGGGGCCATTTTAAACAGCAGCTCAGGGTTAACCACATTGCTGTGGGGCTGGAGTCACTTGAAGGCCAGACCAGGTGAGGACGGCAGATTTCCTTCCCAAAGGACATTAGTGAAGCAGACGGTTCTCTCCGTTTTAACAACTCCTTTTCCTCCAATTCAGATAGTTCGTAAAAACCATCTGACCAAACCTTTGGGACATGTGACTCGAAACTTTCTTGGAGTCAAATTTCTCACATTAAAGCTCCTGTGAAGCATCTTGGGATAATATTGTTCAGGGCGCTATATAAATGCAAGTTGTTGATGTGTGTGTCTGAGTGTCAGCTTCTAGAACATAGAACAGTGCAGCACAGTACAGCCCCTTTGGCCCTCAATGTTGGGTCGAGCTATGTCCACAACCAAGATCAAGCTGTCCCACTCCCTATCATTCCGGAGTGCTCCATGTGCCTATCCAATAACTGTTTGAAAGTTCCTAAAGTGTCCGACTCCACTATCACAGCAGGCAATGCATTCCACACCCCAACCACTCTCTGAGTGAAGAATCTACCTCGGACATCCCTCCGATATCTCCCACCATGAACCTTATAGTTCTGCCCCCTAGTAACAGCTACATCCACGCGAGGAAATAGTCTCTGCACATCCACTCTATCTATCCCCCTCATCATCTTATAAACCTCTTTTAAAATGCCTCTCATCCTCCTCTGCTCTAAAGAGAAAAGCCCCAGCTCCATCAACCTTTCCTTATAAGAACTACCCTCCAAACCAGGCATCATCCTGGTAAATCTCCTCTGCACTCTCTCCAATCCTTCCACATCCTTCTTATAGTGAGGTGACCAGAACTGAACACAATATTCCAAATGTGGTCGCACCAATATTTGGTATAGTTGCAGCATAACCCCACGGCTCTGAAACTCAAACCCCCTGTTAATAAACACTAACACACTATAAGCCTTCTTCACGGCTCTATCTACTTGAGTGGCAACCTTCAGAGATCTGTATATATGAACCCCAAGATCTCTCTGTTCCTCTACATTCCTCAGAATCCTGCCGTTGACCCTGTAATCCGCATTCAAGTTTGTCCTACCAAAATGAATCCCCTCGCACTTATCAGGGTTAAACTCCATCTGCCACTTTTTTCCCAGCTCAGCATCAATCAATGTCTCTTTGCAGCCTGCAAGAGCCTTCCACCTCATTCACTACTCCACCAATCTTGGTGTCATCAACAAATTTACTAACCCATCCTTCAGCCCTTTCTTCCAAGTCATTGATAAAAATCACAAACAGCAGAGGACACAGCGCTGACCCCAGTGGCACTCCGCTCGTAACTGACCTCCAGTCTGAAAATTTTCCATCCACCAGCACCCTCTGTCCATATCCAGGACACTGCGGGTAACAGAATGATTCACTCTGCTCTGTGACTGTACATCTCGTGTGTGTCTCAGTGTCAGCTCTGAAACATGTACACTACAATCCCATCCTGTTTGTTGTCAGTGTGTGTGTGTCACTCGGTTTGTTTTGTGTGTGTGTGTGTGTGGGTGTGTGTGTGTGTCACTCGGTTTGTTGTCACTGAGTGTGTGTGTGTATCACTCGGTTTGTTGTCAGTGTGTGTGTGGTATCACTTGGTTTGTTGTCACTGAGTGTGTTGTGTGTGTGTGTATCACTCGGTTTGTTGTCACTGAGTGGTGTGTGGTGTTGTGGTCACTCGGTTTGTTGTCAGTGAGTGTGTGGGGTGTGTGTGTATCACTCGGTTTGTTGTCAGTGAGTGTGTGTGTGTATCACTTGTTTGTTGTCATTAGTGTGTGTGTGTGTCACTCGGATTGTTGTCGTGTGTGTGGCGTCATTGGTTTGTTGTCAGTGAGTGTGTGTGTGTATCACTCGGTTTGTTGTCAGTGAGTGTGTGTGTGTGTGTGTCACTCGGTTTGTTGTCAGTGAGTGGGTGTGTGTGTGTCACTCGGTTTGTTGTCAGTGAGTGTGTATCACTTGGTTTGTTGTCAGTGTGTGTGTGTGTGTATCACTTGGTTTGTTGTCAGTGAGTGTGTGTGTGTGTGTCACTCGGTTTGTTGTCAGTGAGTGTGTGTGTGTATCACTCGGTTTGTTGTCAGTGTGTGTGTGTGTATCACTCGGTTTGTTGTCAGTGTGTGTGTGTGTGGTATCACTCGGTTTGTTGTCAGTTTGTGTGTGTGTATCACTCGGTTTGTTGTCAGTGAGTGTGTGTGTGTGTGTCACTTGGTTTGTTGTCAGTGAGTGTGTGTGTGGTATCACTCGGTTTGTTGTCAGTGAGTGTGTGTGTGTGGTATCACTCGGTTTGTTGTCAGGTGTGTGTGTGTGTCCACTCGGTTTGTTGTCAGTGAGTGTGTGTGTGTGTGGTGTCACTCGGTTTGTTGTCAGTGTGTGTGTGTGTGTCACTTGGTTTGTTGTCAGTGAGTGTGTGTTGTGTATCACTCGGTTTGTTGTCAGTGTGTGTGTGTGTATCACTCGGTTTGTTGTCATGTGAGTGTGTGTGTGTATCACTCGGTTTGTTGTCAGTGAGTGTGTGTGTGTGTATCACTCGGTTTGTTGTCAGTGAGTGTGTGTGTGTCACTCGGTTTGTTAGTTTGAGTGTGTGTGTGTGTCACTCGGTTTGTTGTCAGTGAGTGGGTGTGTGTGTGTCACGGTTTGTTGTCAGTGTGTGTGTGTGTGTATCACTCGGTTTGTTGTTGTGTGTGTGTGTGTGTGTGTCACTCGGTTTGTTGTCAGTGAGTGTGTGTGTGTGTCACTCGGTTTGTTGTCAGTGAGTGTGTGTGGTATCACTCGGTTTGTTGTCAGTGTCTGTTTGGGGTGTCTGTGTGTATCACTCGGTTTGTTGTCAGTGAGTGTTGTGTGTATCACGGTTTTTTGTCAGTGAGTGTGTGTGTGTGTGTCACTCGGTTGTTGTCTGTGTTGTGTGTGTGTCACTCGGTTTGTGTCAGTGAGTGTGTGTGTGTGTGATCACTCGGTTTGTTGTCAGTGAGTGTGTGTGTGTGTATCACTCGGTTTGTTGTCAGTGAGTGTGTGTGTGTATCACTCGGTTTGTTGTCAGTGTGTGAGTGTGTGTGTATCACTCGGTTTGTTGTCAGTTTGAGTGTGTGTGTGTGTATCACTCGGTTTGTTGTCAGTTTGAGTGTGTGTGTGTTTGTATCACTCGGTTTGTTGTCAGTTTGTGTGTGTGTGTGTGTATCACTCGGTTTGTTGTCAGTTTGAGTGTGTGTGTGTGTGTATCACTCGGTTTGTTGTCAGTGTGTGTGTGTATCACTTGGTTTGTTGTCAGTGAGTGTGTGTGTGTGTTTCACTATCTCCCTGTCTCTCAGTTCTCCCCCGTCCCAGAATCTGCTTCTCTCTACACAGACACTGCCTGAGCTGCTCAGTATTTCCGCATTGACTATTTCCGAATCGGAGGAGTTGGGAATGGTGCTGAACGTTGTGCGATCATCAGCGAACATCTCACCTATGGAGGGAAGGTCAGTGACGGAGCAGCTGAAGATGGTTGGGGATCTGGGACACTCACCCTGAGGAACTCCTGCAGTGATGTCCCGGGACTGAGAGGATCGGTTTGGAGATAATCGGCCCATTCGGGGAAAGGTTGGAAAGCAGAGGATGCTGATTTAAGGTAAATGGTGACGGGGCAACATGAGGTATTTGGAGTGATCCTTGTTGTGCTCCCACTATTAGCTGTTTGTCCCCCTGAATATCTCACTATTCCTCTCTGCATTACTATCCCATCCCTATCTCTCAGTGACTCTGCCTCTCTCCATCTCTCTGGGGAAATTATAATGGGGAGCAAAGAAATGGCAGAAGAATTGAACGTAGACTTTGGTTCTGTCTTCACAAAAGAGGCACAGATAACCTGGCAGAAATGTTAGGGAACCAATGGTTTAGTGAGAGTGCGGAATGGAATTGAAGGAAATCAGTCTTAGTAAGAAAATGGTGCTGGGGGAATGAATGGGGTTAAAGGCTGACAAATCCCCAGGGCCTGATAATCCCAGAGTATTAAAGGAAGTGGGGCTGGAAATATTGGATGCGTTGGTGATCACCTTCCAAAATATCTCCAGACTCTGGAGCAGTTCCTACAGATTGGAGGGTGCGAAATGTAACCCCACTGTTTAAAATAATCTTTGAACTTGTGTGTAATTTATCACAGAACACAGGCAGCGTGGGTTTATCTAGAATGACAGGATAGTGTTGGTGTGGAGAAGTTTGTCCTTACCTGGAAATCAATGCAGTTTTGAAATGTGTTGAGGGTTTCTGCCTCTCCCCATTCAATCCTTCCCAACCTCTCTATCGAGGCTCCTTCTCACTTTCTACCCAGACCATTTGAGAGCCGGGTGCAGGGCAGATTGAAATGAACCAGACAGAAAGTTAGACAGAGAGATTCTTCCCACTAAGAAATGATCTTTGAACTAGAGGGCACAGCCTCAAAATAAGGGGAGGCAGTTTGGATCAGAGTTCAGGAGGAGCTTGTTCACTCAAACGGTAGTGAGAGTCTGGAATTCTCTGCCCGTTGAAATGGTGGAGGTGACCTCGCTGAGTAGATTTAACTCCCGGGTCGATAGGTTTCTGATAGACAAGGGAATGAAGGGTAAAGGGGAGAAAACGGGAAAGTGGAACTGATCCACTTCAGATCAGCCATGATCTTATTGAACGGCGGGGCAGGCTCGAGGGGCTGGGTGGCCGATTCCTGCTCCTATTTCTTATGGAATTGAACCCGGGTCCCTGGTGCCGTGAGGAGTTATTCCTTCAAGTGGAAATCATGTAAATTTGAATCTGTGAAAAATATCCACAAATTATCAGTCAGCCATTTGCAGTTTCTTCCCAGTGTCCATTTGATGTGAACACAGCACTGAGATATTTCTGACAGAGTTGTCTCCTCACTAAGGTAACGTTTGGATAAGGCAGAGTAGATTCAGAAAGAATGTTCCCGATGTGGGGGGAGTCCAGAACTCGGAGTTTGTGGATAAATGGGAAACCTTTTAGTGATACATCTTGAACAATAATACTCTCTCTCTCTCCGTCTCCCTCTGTCTCTCTCTCTCTCTCTCTCTCTCTGTCCCTCTTTCTCTCTCTCTCTCTCTCTCTTTGCCTATCTGTCTCTCTCTCTCTGTCTTCTCTATATGTGTTACTCTGTCTCTCAAATTCTCTCTGCCTCTCTCTGTCTCTCTGTATTTTTCTGTCTCTCCCTCTCAATCTCTCTCTCTCTATCTCTCTCTGTCTTTCTCTCTGTCTCTGTCTCTCTCTTTCTCTCTGTCTCTGTCTCTCTCTTTCTGTGTCTCAGTCTGTTTCTCTCTGTCTTCTCTCTCTCTGTCTGTCAGTCTGTCTTCTCTCTGTCTGTCTGTCTTCTCTCTCTGTGTCTCTCCCTGTCTCTCTCTCTCTCTGTCTCTGTTTCTTTCTCTCTGTCTCTTGTTTCTGTCTAACTCTCTCTGTGTCACTCTCTGTCTTTGTCTCTATCTCTCTCTTTCTCTCTGTCTCTGTCTCTATTTCTGTCTCTCTGGGTCTTTCTCTCTCTCTCTCTTTCTCTCTGTCTCTCTAACTCTCTATTTCTCTCTGCCTCTCCCTGTCTCTCTGTATTTCTCTCTGTCTCTCCCTCTCTCTGTCTCTCCCTCTCTCTGTCTCTCCCTCTCCCTGTGTGTGTGTCTCTCTCTCTGTGTCTTTCTCTCTCTCCCTGTGCCTCTCTCTCTCTCTCTGTTTCTTTCCCTGTCTCTTTCCCTGTCTCTTTCTCTGTCTCTCTCACTCTGTCTCTCTTTGTGTCTCTCTCTTTGTCTCCTCTTTCTCTCTTCTCTCTCTCTCTGTATCTGGATTTCTCTCTCTTTTCTCTGTCCTTGTTTCTTTCTCTGTATCTTGTCTCTCTCTCTCTGTATCTGTGTGTATCTCTGTCTCTCAATCTGTGTCTCTCTCTCTGTTTCTCACTCTCTGTCTCTGTGTCTTCTGTCCATCTCTCCCTCTCTGGGAATCTGTGAAAAATATCCACAAATATCAGTCAGCCATTTGCTGTTTCTTCCCAGTGTCCATTTGATGTGAACACAGCACTGAGATATTTCTGACAGAGTTGTCTCCTCACTAAGGTAACGTTCGGATAAGGCAGAGTAGATTCAGAAAGAATGTTCCCGATGGTGGGGGGAGTCTAGATCTCGGGGCCACAGTTTGAGGGTAAAGGAGAAATGTTTTCAGACTGAGATGGGGAGAAATCCCTTCATCCAGAGAGTGGGGAGTGTGTGGGATTCAGCAGCACAGAAAGCAGCTGAGGCCAAAACATTGTCTGATTCCCACTGGAAATGAGATGGAGCTCTCGGGGCGAATGTGGAATCAGGATATTGAATTTAATGATCAGAATGAATGGGGGAGGAGGCTGGAAGGGGCTGAATGGCCTCCTCCTGCTTTTAGTTTCTGTGTTTATAAATGATGAAAAGACAGAAGCAGCGGGAGTTCAATATGTGTGGATATTTCACATCTGGGTTCACACAGCAATGTCTGGGAGATTTTGGGAGTGCTGCAAATGATGTTAAATGCAGTGTGCAGGGTCCCTTCATGTTGCAATGTTACTCCCAAACTGTCACCCCCACAGGCTCAACATTTCTGTACAATGTGAGTGAATCATAAACTCAATGAGTTCAGGTTCAATGTTTAAAATAACCAGTCACTTTTCTGTGGCTGCTTTTGGGAATGTCAGTGGAATGTAGTTTCCAGTCAAGTGTGAAGAATTGTATTGGGGAATCATTGGAAGCAGTTTCCATTGAGAGCTTCCTGCATTCTGGAAATGTGTGGGATCTATTCAGAGATAGAAATGGATGGATGAATAAAGAGGACAGTTCTTTGTTAATGACATTAGATTGTGACCTTTGAAGATTCCCCAGTTCCATGTGCTCAGAGACAGGAATGATTAAACAACATCCTTCGTTCAAATTCTTCAGCTACGTTTCAAAGTGAGTGAGAGACAGAATACACAAACTCTGAGACAGAGAGACTCAAATGTATTCACAGCTTCAACTTCATGTTGGAATCTGAGGGGATGGGATCATGGTTGAAATAAACATGTGTTCACACTGGGATGCTGAACAATTTGAGTTCTGTTTTTCTCTTAAAGTAAATTGAAAAGTCTGCAATGACAAATTCCTTGGACAGAGCAGAGGGGGTTTTACTCTGTGTACTGTATTTGGGTTGGAAGTGTTTGATGAGCAGGGTGGTAGGTTGGCACAGTGGTTGGCACTGCTGCCTCACAGCGCCAGGGGTTCAATTCCAGCCCTGGGTCGCTGTCTGTACGGAGTTTCTCCCCGTGTCTGCGTGGGTTTCCTCCGGGTGCTCCTGTTTCTTCCCACAGTCCTCAGATGTTCGGTGAATTGGCCGTGCTAAATTGTCCCCGAGTGCGAAGGGATGTGTAGGATTGGGGGGATTAGCCTGGAAAATGCACCTTCCCCCATATCGTGTTATCCCCTTTGCCCCAAGTGCAAAATCTAACGGCCCCTCGGAAACATTCAATGTTTTGGCCTCAATGACTTTCTGTGTGGGTGAATTCCACAGGCTGACCCCTCTCTGGGTGAAGAGATTTCTCCCCATCTCTGTCCTAAACCATCTCCCCTGTATCCTCAGACTGTGACCCCCTGGTTCTGGACACCCCCACCATCGGGATCATCCTTCTTGCATCCACCCTGTCTGGTCCTGTTGGAATTTTATTGATTTCGATGAGATCGCCCCCCCTCACTCTTCTGAACTCCAGTGAATACAATCTGAACCCACTCAATCTCTCCTCAATCCCACCATCCCAGGAATCCATCTGGTAAACCTTCTCCGCTCTCCCTCTGGAGCAAGAACATCCTTCCTCAGATAAAGAGAGCCAAACTGTCCACAATATTGCGGCTGTGGCTTCACCAAGGTCCTGTCTAATTGTAGCAAGAGCCTGTTCCTGGACTCCAATCCTCTCGCTATGAACATCCCATTTGCCTTTTTCCCTGCCTCCTGCCCCTGCATGCTCACCTTCAGCGATTGGTGTGTGAGGGACCCCCGGCTCTCCTTGTACATTCCCCGCTCCTAATTTCTGGTCATTCGGACAGGAAACCGCCTCCCCGTTTTTGCTCCCAAAGTGGAGAAGCTCACATTTGCCACTTAATCCCTCCCTTTCCACCATTAGGATACTTCCCAAATCCAATCACTTTTCAGCAAATCTTTGCAGCGTCTGTTCCTAAACTCGCCTATGAATCAGGGTCTAATTTTTCACTCTTGGTTCCTGTGAAGCATCTCGGGACAATTCTGTTCAAGGTGCTACATCAATGCAAATTGTTGTTGTGTGTGTCTGAGTGTCAGCTTCCGTCCATGTCCAGGACACTGCGGGTAACAGAGAATGATTCACTCTACTCTGTGACTGTACATCTCGTGTGTGTCTCAGTGTCAGCTCTGAAACATGTACACTACAATCCCATCCTGTTTCTGTCTCTCTCTCTGTCTCTGTATCTCTCTCTCTCTCTCTGTATGAAATTAGCTTGCCCCTTTCCGAAATAAGACTGATCACATTTCCCAAAGGGCTGGATTGATCCAATTTAAACAGTAAGCTGTCTGCAAATGATGGTTTGTAAATGCTGGTGAGCTCAGTACACTTGGCACCTCAATGTTACAATAAGATAGAATCTGTATTCGGACAAATGTCACCCCAGAGGCTCCAAACTTCACAGCGTTAACATTCTGATCAAACACTAAAGCTTTCCAGAAAGCAAGGCTCACAAACCCAACCCCACTTTCCTTGTTTGATTCTCCCTGCTCTGTTCTGATTCTGGGACAGATTCCTGGTGTGAATCCTCCGCATGAACAGTCGTCCCAATCCCGTGTCGCTGTCCTGCTCCCAACCACGGCATCCGACTACGATAAGAACAGGTTGGGGGGAGTCCAGGACTTGAGGGGACATTGGATTTTTAGACAATGTTTAGTATTTTAGACATTCAGGAGTGAAATGGAGAAACACTTTGCCACACCGGGTGTGATATTAGTTTGGAACAATCCTCTGCAAACGACAATCGATGCTCAGGCATTTGTTACTGTTTAAATCTGAGGGATTTTTCTTAGCCAAAGGTGCAAAGCGATATAGAATTCGATCACAGAGAGGCCACGATATCATTGAATGTGGGTTCTGGGGGGAATCCTCCTCTTCCTCTGGGTGACACAGGGGTTAGCGCTGCTGCCTCACAGCACCAGGGACCCGGGTTCGATTCCCGGCTCGGGTCCACTGTCTGTGTGGAGATTGCACATTCTCCCCATGTCTGCGTGGGTTTCCACCGGCTTCCTCCCACAGTCTGAAAGATGTGCTGCTTAGGGTGCATTGGTCATGCTAAATTCTCCCTCAGTGTACCCGAACAGGCACCGGAGTGGGGCAACTCGGGGATTTTCACAGTCACTTCATTGCAGTGTTAATGTCAGCTCCTTGTGACACTAATAAATAAACTCCTTTCAAAGTGAAATAAGGAAGCATTTCTTCACACGAGGTGTGGTTAAAGTTTGGTTCTGTTTTCTGTAAATGAACACTCCCTATAACGCCCAGTCCCACCATCCTCTGATATCTGTTTTCCTTTAATCCTGGCTCCCTGAGCATCCCCAATTTTAATCCTTTCACCATTGGGAGCTGTCCCATCAACTGTGTGAGTCCAACTCTGGAATTCCTTCCCGAAACTTTCCATCTTCATCCCTCCCTTTCCACCATTCAGACACTTTCTAAAAAAAAACCCTTTTTGATCAGATCTTTGGGGCAGATCTTTTGTCCCTAAACTCGCCTGTAATTTTCCACTCCAGGCTCCTGTGAACTATCTGAGGATGTCTGTGTTCAAGGTGCTATATCAATGCAGGTTGTTGTTGTCTGAGTGTCAGCTTCTGTCAATGTCCAGGACCCTGCGGGTAACAGAGAATGATTCATTCCCCACTCAACCATTCCCATCAAAGCAGGGGGCTCAACCGGGCTTCCCTCCAAATGAGGAGTTAACCTGGTGAAGCTCCCAAACGGGAGCAGGCAGCAGGGTGGGACCAGTGGTTAGCACTGCTGCCTCACAGCACCAGGGAGCCCGGTTCGAATCCGGCCTCGGGTGAGACTGTGGGTTTCCTCCGGATGCTCCTGTTTCCTCTCTCAGCCCAAAGAAGTGCGAGTTCGGTGGATTGGCTGTGTTAAATTTCCCTTTAGTATGAGGGGGATTAGAAGGGGAAATACTTGGATTTAATTTATGATTTTAATTTGATTTATTATTGTCAGATGTATTTACTACGGTGAAAAGCACTGTTTGTTGTGAACTATATGGACTGGGCATACCGTTCATCGAGAAGGAAATGTGAGATTGCACAATGTCGTGTCACAGTCACAGCGAGGGGACAGAAAGATCAACTTAATGCCAGGAAAATCCAGTCAAAGGGCTGACAGCAGCAGGGAAGAAGCTGTTCTTGACTCGGTTGGTGCATGTCCTCCGACTTTTGTACCTTTTTCCAGATGAAAGAAGGTGGAAGAGAGAGAATATCTGGAGGGTGTGTGGTCTTTAATGCCGGCTGCTTTACTGAGGCAGCGGCAAGTGTAGACAGAGTCAATGGATGGGAGGCTGGGGTTTGTGTGATGGATTGGGGCTACATTCACCATCCTTTTATAGTTCCTTGTGATCTTGGGCAGAGCAGGAGCCCAGACCAAGCTGTGATACAACCAGAAAGAATGCTTTCTGTGGGGCATCTGTAAAAGTTGGTGAGAGTCAGAGCTGACACGGCAAATTTCTTTCGTCTTCTGAGAAAGTAGCGGCGTTGGTGAGGCTTTCTTAACGATAGTGTTGGTGTGGAGGGACTGGGACGGGTTGTTGGTGATCCGGACACCTAAACACTTGAAGGTCCCGATGTGCAGGTTAGGGTGGAGTGGCCATGCTAAATTTCCCCTCAGTGTCGGGGGATTAAATAGGTGGGATTATGGGGATAGGAGCTGGGTGGGATTGTTGACAATGCAGCCTCAATGGGCTGAATGGCCTCCTTCTGCACTGTTGGGATTCTATGAACACTACATCACTGTCTCCATCTCAGTCACTTGCTCTCTCTCTCTCTCTCTGTTACTCTCTTTCTCTCTGTTACTCTCTCTCTCTCTCTGTTACTCTCTCTCTCGCTCTCTGTTACTCTCTCTCTCTCTGTTACTCTCTCTCTCTCTCTCTGTTACTCTCTCTCTCTCTCTCTCCTCTCTCTCTCTCCGTCACTCTCTATCTTGTCTCTTTCTCTCTGTTTCTCTCTCTCTATCCTCCCTCTGTCTCTCTGTTACTCTCTCTCTTTGTTACTCTCTCTCTCTCTCTGTTTCTCTCTCTCTCTTTTACTCTCTCTCTCTCTATCCTGTCTCTCTCTCTCTGTTACTCTCTCTCCATTCTGTCTCAGTCTCTCTGATGCTCTCTCTCTCTCTATTACTCTTTCTGTCTCTATCCTGTCTCTCTCTCTTTGTTACTCTCTCTCAATCTATCCTCTCTCTCTCTGTTACTTTCTCTCTCCCTCTATCCTGATTCTCTCTCTCCTGTTACTCTCTCTCTCTGTTACTCTCTCTCTCCCCTGTCTCTCTCTCTCTGTTACTGTCTCTCTATTCTGTCTCACTCTCTCTGATACTCCTCTCTCTCTCTGTTACTCTGTCTCTATCCTGTCTCTCTCTTTCTCTCTGTTAATCTCTTACTCTATCCTCTCTCTCTGTTACTTTCTCTCTCTGTTACTTTCTCTCTCTCTATCCTGTCTCTTTCTCTCTCTGTTACTCTCTCTCTCTATCCTGTCTCGCTCTCTCTCTCTGCTACGCACTATCCAGCCTCTCTCTCTCCATTACTCTCTCTGTCTCTGTTACTCTCTCTCTATCCTCTCTCTCTCTCTCCCTCTCTCTGTTACTCTCTCGTTCTCTCTCTCTGTTACTCTCTCTCTCTGTTACTCTCTCTCTATCCTCTCTCTCTGTTACTCTCTCTCTCTGTTACTCTCTATCTTATCTCTCTCTCTGTTACTCTCTCTCTCTGTTATTCTCTCTCTCTCTGTTACTCTCTCTCTATCCCGTCTCTCTCTGTTACTCTCTCTCTCATCCTGTCTCTCTCGCTCTGCCTCTTCTGTTACTCTCTCTCTATCATGGTTTCCTGTTTACTCTCTCTCGCTTTTTACTATCTCGCACCTGTCTCTCCGTCTATGTTACTCTCTCTCTCTATCCTCTCTCTCCTCTGTTACTTATCTCTCTATCCTGTCTCCTCTCTCTCTGTTTACCTCTCTCTCTATCCTGTTCTCCTCTCTCTCTCTCGGTTACTCCTCTCTCTCTCTGTTACTCTCTCTCTCTCTGTACTCTCTCTCTCGCTCTATGTTACTCTATCCTCTATCTCTGGGAGTCCTCTCTACTCTCGCGCCTGGTTACTCGCTCTCTCCTGGTAATCTCTCTCTCTCTCTCTGTTAGTCTCTCTCTCTCTCTGTTACTCTCTCTCTCTCTCTGTTACTCTCTCTCTCTCTCTGTTACTCTCTCTGACTCTGTTACTCTCTCTCTGTCCTCTCTCTCTCTCTCTCCCTCTGTCTGTTACTCTCTCGTTCTCTCTCTCTGTTACTCTCTCTCTCTGTTCTCTCTCTCTCTCTGTTACTCTCTCTCTCTCTCTCTGTTTCTGTCTCTCTCTATCCTGTCTCTCTCTCTGTTCTCTCTCTCTTGTTACTCTCTCTCTCTCTCTGTTCTCTCTCTCTCTCTCTCTGTTTCTGTCTCTCTCTATCCTGTCTCTCTCTCTGTTTCTCTCTCTCTCTGTTACTCTCTCTCTCTCTCTGTTACCTCTCTCTCTCTCTCTCTGTTACTCTCTCTCTCTATTCTGTCTCTCTGTGTAACCCTCTCCAGCTGGATGGAGGAGAGGTGATAAAGGCAGTGTGAGCAGAGGTTTTGAGTATTTTCCACCCAGAGTTTGATCGATTGGTGATGAACAAGGCCGGGGTGGGGGGGGGGGGAGTGAGAGGTTATCAGGGGGTCGGCAGGAATGGAGAGTTGAGGTTACAGTCCAATCAGATGTGATCTTATTGAATGGTGGAGCAGGTTGAAGGGGCCGAATGGCCTCCTCCTCTTGCTAACCCGTCTGTTCGGATCCAGTGAGGGAACTTTAATCTGGAGCCAACTCCCACTTTCCACTCGCCCTGGGAATATTTGATGAAAAAGTGAAGAAGGAGATTTGGATTTGATTTATTTTTCTCACACGGATTAACATCGAGTTAAAGATATTGTTTCTTACACTATGGAGAATGGAAACTGGGAGAGCCCCAGAATCCCAGCGCAGAAGGAGGCCGTTCAGTCTGTGGATTTAGCACAGAGATTACTGATACTA
>JAGIQG010000635.1:0-21077 GCA_024679065.1 Sphyrna mokarran | reverse complement strand
CCAATCCCCTTCCCGTTCACTCCCACTGTACACAATCCCCAATCCCCTTCCCGTTCACTCCCACTGTACACAATCCCAATCCCCTTCCCGTTCACTCCCACTGTACACAATCCCCAATCCCCTTCCCGTTCACTCCCACTGTACACAATCCCCAATCCCCTTCCCGTTCACTCCCACTGTACACAATCCCCAATCCCCTTCCCGTTCACTCCCACTGTACACAATCCCAATCCCCTTCCCGTTCACTCCCACTGTACACCAATCCCAGGATCACAATCCCCTTCCCGTTCACTCCCACTGTACACAATCCCCAATCCCCTTCCCGTTCACTCCCACTGTACACAATCCCCAATCCCCTTCCCGTTCACTCCCACTGTACACAATCCCAATCCCAAATCCCTTCCCGTTCACTCCCACTGTACACAATCCCAATCCCAAATCCCTTCCCGTTCACTCCCACTGTACACAATCCCAATCCCCTTCCCGTTCACTCCCACTGTACACAATCCCCAATCCCCTTCCCGTTCACTCCCACTGTACACAATCCCAATCCCAATCCCCTTCCCGTTCACTCCCACTGTACACAATCCCCAATCCCCTTCCCGTTCACTCCCACTGTACACAATCCCAATCCCAATCCCCTTCCCGTTCACTCCCACTGTACACAATCCCAATCCTCCCGTTCACTCCCACGTACACAATCCCAACCCCTCCCGTTCACTCACGTAACAATCCCAATCCCCTTCCCGTTCACTCCCACTGTACACAATCCCAATCCCCTTCCCGTTCACTCCCACTGTACACAACCAATCCCAATCCCCTTCCCGTTCACTCCCACTGTACACAATCCCAATCCCCTTCCTTCACTCCCACTGTACACAATCCCAATTCCCTTCCCGTTCACTCCCACTGTACACAATCCCAATCCCCTTCCCGTTCACTCCCACTGTACACAATCCCCAATGGATCCCAATCCCCTTCCCGTTCACTCCCACTGTACACAATCCCAATGGACAAAACCCTTCCCGTTCACTCCCACTGTACACAATCCCAATGGATCCCAATCCCCTACCCGTTCACTCCCACTGTACACAATCCCAGGACAAAATCCCCTTCCGTTCACTCCACTGTACACAATCCAATGGATCCCAATCCCCTTCCCGTTCACTCCCACTGTACACAATCCCAGTGGATCCCAATCCCCTTCCCGTTCACTCCCACTGTACACAATCCCCAATCCCCTTCCCGTTCACTCCCACTGTACACAATCCCCAATCCCCTTCCCGTTCACTCCCACTGTACACAATCCCCAATCCCCTTCCCGTTCACTCCCACTGTACACAATCCCAATCCCCTTCCCGTTCACTCCCACTGTACACAATCCCAATCCCCTTCCCGTTCACTCCCACTGTACACAATCCCCAATCCCCTTCCCGTTCACTCCCACTGTACACAATCCCAATCCCCTTCCCGTTCACTCCCACTGTACACAATCCCCAATCCCCTTCCCGTTCACTCCCACTGTACACAATCCCAATCCCCTTCCCGTTCACTCCCACTGTACACAATCCCAATCCCCTTCCCGTTCACTCCCACTGTACACAATCCCAATCCCCTTCCCGTTCACTCCCACTGTACACAATCCCCAATCCCCTTCCCGTTCACTCCCACTGTACACAATCCCAATCCCCTTCCCGTTCACTCCCACTGTACACAATCCCCAATCCCCTTCCCGTTCACTCCCACTGTACACAATCCCAGGATCCCAATCCCCTTCCCGTTCACTCCCACTGTACACATCCAATGATCCCAATCCCCTTCCCGTTCACTCCCTGTACACAATCCCAATGGATCCCAATCCCCTTCCCGTTCACTCCCACTGTACACAATCCCAATCCCCTTCCAGTTCACTCCCACTGTACACAATCCCAATCCCAATCCCCTTCCCGTTCATTCCCACTGTACACAATCCCAATCCCCTTCCCGTTCACTCCCACTGTACACAATCCCAATCCCCTTCCCGTTCACTCCCACTGTACACAATCCCAGTGGATCCCAATCCCCTTTCCACTCGTGCATTCTGATCCTATCTGTCTTTTCCCAGCAGCCGTACAGCGAAGTTCTCCGGCTGCAGAGGACGAGGATGCCAATCCCACGGGTAAACGGCGTAGAGTGGAGGCCGAGGAGGGGGAAGACGATATTCAGGTTAGTGAGTGCCTTTCCCCCAGCATACACCGCAGTTACCACCCCTCCATTTATTATTGTCACACATTGAAACAACAGTGAAAAGTATTGTTCCTTATGTGCTGTACACAGAAAGCATACCATTCACAGAGAAGGAAAGGAGAGGGTGCAGAATGTAGTGTTACAGTCACAGCGAGGGGTGGAGAGACAGATCAGCTTCATGCAATTTGATTTATTATTGTCACTGCCCAATCCATCACACAAACCCCAGCCTCCCATCCGTTGACTCTGTCTACACTTAGAACATAGAACATTACAGCACAGAACAGGCCCTTCGGCCTTCGATGTTGTGCCGACCAATATAAAAAGCAATGCCCTCCAAACTAAACCATTCCCTTCTCTTCCATATACTTATCAACTAACCTCTTAAACGCCACCAAACTTGGCGCATCTACAACAGCTGCAGGCAGGGCATTCCACTCCTAATCACTCTTTGAGTAAAGAACCTACCTCTGATATCCGTCCTATAACTCATACCCCTTAATTTAAAGCTGTGTCCCCTCGTGCTAGCTTTCTCCATCCTAGGAAAAAGGCTATCACTGTCCACCCTAAGTGGACTAAGTGGGCACTGTCCACTGCCCACTTCCCGCTGCCTCGGGGGGGAAAAGCAGCCGGTATAATTAAGGACCCCCCCCCACACACACACCCCGGACATTCTCTCTCCCACCTTCTTCCGTCGGGGAAAAAGATACAAAAGTCTGAGGTCCCGTACCGACCGACTCGAGAACAGCTTCTTCCCTGCTGCTGTCAGACTTTTGAATGGACCCTACCTCGCATTAAGCTGCTCTTTCTCTGCACCCCTCGCTGTGACTGTAACACTACATTCTGCACCCTCTCCTTTCCTTCTCTATGAACGGTATGCTTTGTATAGCGCGTAAGAAACAATACTTTTCGCTGTACGTTCATACACGTGAGAATAATAAATCACATCACCACAGATTTTGACAGATTTTAACCTGGGATACGTCCTATTTGGGGCTTGGCTCTCGGGGGTGGATGGTGGGGGGGTGTAGGATCCATTTGCCTTTGATAACAGCTGCCGTTTGTCGCTGCCCCTTCGTCTCTCCTTTTCCGTGCAGACGCTGCTGTACGCTGCCAGCAAAACCCTGTGCCTCCGGCTGGACACCATCGAGGCTCACCTCAACTCCATGGAGGACAAGTGCAAGAGTTTGAGGACCAAGGTCGACCTGCTGGCCAATCAGAACGCGCTGCGCCCGCTATTGGCCGAGCAGGCAGCCAGCGCCAGGTGGGTGTGGCCTTCAGCATGGTGGGGGATGGCGGCAGAGGCGGGGGTGGAGGAGTCGCAGAAGAGTGCGAGAGGTTTCGGGAGGGCAGAAAGTGAGGGGACGAGGCTTAGCATGATCCACTGAGAAACATGGCCTCTCGGCCTCCCTGCTATAGAGGGATGGAGTTTAAAAACAGCGAGGTTATGTTACAGTTGTATAAGGTGCTGGTGAGGCCACGCCTGGAGTTACTGTGGACAGTTCTGGTCTCCTTAACTTGAGAAAGGATAGACCGGCACTGGAGGGGCTGCAGAGGAGATTCACTCATAGAACATTACAGCACAGAACAGGCCCTTCAGCCTTCGATGTTGCGCCGACCAATATAAAAAGCAGTGACCCTCCAAACTAAACCATTCCCTTCTCTTCCATAAACTTATCAACTAACCTCTTAAACGCCACCAAACTTGGCGCATCTACAACTGCCGCAGGCAGGGCATTCCACTCCCTAACCACCCTCTGGGTAAAGAACCTACCTCTGATATCCGTCCTATAACTATCACCCCTTAATTTAAAGCTGTGTCCCCTCGTGCTAGCTTTCTCCATCCTAGGAAAAAGGCTATCACTGTCACCCTATCTAAACCTCTAATCATCTTATATGCTTCGATAAGGTCTCCTCTTAGCCGCCTCCTCTCTAACGAAAACAACCTCAAATCCCTCAGCCTCTCTTCATAAGACCTGCCCTCCATACCAGGCAACATCCTGGTAAACCTCCTCTGTACCCTCTCCAATGCCTCCACATCTTTCTTATAATGCGGGGACCAGAACTGCACACAATACTCCAAGTGCGGCTGCACTAGAGTTTTGTACGGTTGCAACATGTTACAACTTGTTGAAGTTGTACAACACATTGGTAAGGCCACACTTGGAATACTGTGTACAACAACTGTAATCAACACTCGGTTGATTCCGGAGTGGAGAGGGTTGGATTATGAGGAGAGACGGAGTAGACTGGGGCTATAACTCATTGGAATTCAGAAGAATGAGGGGGGGATCTTATAGAAACATATAAGATTGTGAAGGGAATCGATCAGATAGAAGCAGGGAAGGTGTTTCCACTGGCGGGTGAAACTAGAACTAGGGGGGCACGGCCTCAAAATAAGGGGGAGCAGATTTCGGACTGAGTTGAGGAGGAGTTTCTTCACCCAAAGGGTTGGCAATCTGTGGAATTCCCTGTCCAGTTGAGGCTCCCTCATTGAATGTTGTTTAAGATAAGGATAGATAGATTTTTGAACAGTAAAGGAATTAAGGGTTATGGTGAGCGGGTGGGTAAGTGGAGCCGAGTCCAGGAAAAGATCAGCCATTGAATGGGGCAGCAGGATCGAGGGGCCGAATGGCCCACTCCTGCTCCGAGATCTTATGTTCTTTTTATGAACAGAACTGTACACAGTATTCCAAGTGTGGCCTTACCAATGTCTTGTACAACTTCAACAAGACCGTCCCCAACTCCTGGATTCAATGTTCTGAGCGATGAAACCAAGCATTGCCGAATACCTTCTTCACCACTCTGTCCGCCTGTGACTCCACTTTCCAGGAGCTATGAACCTGTATCCCGAGATCTCTTTGTTCTGTAACTCTCCCCCTACCATTAACTGAGTAAGTCCTGCCCTGGTTCAATCGACCAAAATACATCACCTCACATTTATCGAAATTAAACTCCATCTGCCATTTGTCAGCCCACTGGCCCCAATTCATCAAGATCCCGTTGCAATCGGAGATAACTTTGTTCACAATCTCAGTGTGATGTGACCGGATTAACGATTCAGTGAGTATAGACACTGAGGAGACACACCCACGTGGCTTCGAGTTCTAACACCAGGCTTGTAAATTAAATCCAATTCAATATAATCCTGAACAAGCAGCATTAAGGACAGCAACAGCTGAGTCACAGGGCACACAAATAACTACCACAAACAGCAGACTAATCCCATTCCCCTGCTCTTCTCCCACAGGAACAGGAGGAGGCCATTCAGCCCCTTCTCCAGCCTGTTACACAGGGAACAGGAGGAGGCCATTCAGCCCCTTCTCCAGCCTGTTACACAGGAACAGGAGGAGGCATTCAGCCCCTTCTCCAGCCTGTTACACAGGGAACCATTCAGCCCTTCTCCAGACACAGGGAACAGGAGGAGGCCATTCAGCCCCTCTCCAGCCTGTTACACAGGGAACAGGAGGAGGCCATTCAGCCCCTTCTCCCTGTTACACAGGGAACAGGAGGAGGCCATTCAGCCCCCTCTCTTCTCCAGCCTGTTACAAGGAACGAGGAGGCCATTCACCTTTCACCAGGTTACACAGGAACAGGAGGAGGCCATTCAGCCCCTTCTCCAGCCTGTTACACAGGGAACAGGAGGAGGCCATTCAGCCCCTCTCTCTCCAGCCTGTTACACAGGAACAGGAGGAGGCCATTCAGCCCCTTCTCCAGCCTGTTACACAGGAACAGGAGGAGGCCATTCAGCCCCTCTCTCTCCAGCCTGTTACACAGGGAACAGGAGGAGGCCATTCAGCCCCTCTCTCTCCAGCCTGTTACACAGGGAACAGGAGGAGGCCATTCAGCCCCTCTCTCTCCAGCCTGTTACACAGGGAACAGGAGGAGGCCATTCAGCCCCTCTCTCTCCAGCCTGTTACACAGGGAACAGGAGGAGGCCCTCAGTGCACCCATTCCATTTACTTGCATTTTTTCCCCATCTTTGAATGTTCTAATTTTTTTGGTGCTGATCCAAATATTGTAGAAAGTTTGGAAGATTTCGACCACCTTCCCGGTGGCAGTGTATTCCTGATTCCCACCATCCTCTGAATACCATCTATTATTCTGAAATCCTGCTCCATCACCCTAAGATTATTCCCCAGGATTGACTGTCATCCAAGAGTGAACTTGTTCCGAGTCATCCTGTCCATCTCCCTCGTAATCTTATACACCTCACTCATGCCCCCTTCTGCTGGGAGAGAGTTTCGAGAGGCTGGAGGAGGAGGAGGAGGTTAAAAGCACAAGGCTACATACGTAAAAAACATTTTTAAACAGATCATCGAACCCCTGCATTGCAGGAGGAGGCCATTCAGCCCATTGAATCTACACTGACCACATTCCCAGCCAGGCCCTATCCCTACAATTCAACATATTCACCCTGCTAATCTCCATGGCACCAAGGGACAATTTAGCACAGCCAATCCATCCTAACCTGCACATCTTTGGACACTAAGGGACAATTTAGCACGGCCAATCCACCTTAACCTGCACATCTTTGGGACACTAAGGGACAATTTAACACGGCCAATCCACCCTAACCTACACATCTTTGGACACTAAGGGACAATTTAGCACGGCCAATCCACCCTAACCTGCACATCTTTGGACACTAAGGGACAATTTAGGACGGCCAATCCACCCTAACCTACACATCTTTAGACACTAAGGGACAATTTAGCACGGCCAATCCCCCTAACCTGCACATCTTTAGACACTAAGGGACAATTTAGCATGGCCAATCCACCCTAACCTACACATCTTTGGACACTAAGGGACAATTTAGCACGGCCAATCCACCTAACCTACACATCTTTGGACACTAAGGACAATTTAGCACGGCCAATCCACCTAACCTGCACATCTTTGGACACTAAGGACAATTTAGCACGGCCAATCCACCCTAACCACACATCTTTGGACACTAAGGGACAATTTAGCACGGCCAATCACCCTAACCTGCACATCTTTGGACACTAAGGGACAATTTATCACGGCCAATCCACCCTAACCTACACATCTTTGGACACTAAGGGACAATTTAGCACGGCCAATCCACCCTAACCTGCACATCTTTGGGACACTAAGGGACAATTTAGCATGATGTGGAGATGCCAGCGTTGGACTGGGATGGGCACAGTAAGTAATCTCATAACACTCGGTTAAAGTGTAGCAGGTTTATTTGGTATCACAAGCTTTTGGAGCATTGTTCTTTCATCAGGTGAATGCAGAGTTGGGTTCACAAACACGGGGGAGATAGATGCAGACTCAAATATCTTTATAAGGTGCCGGCAATGCTGCGAGTGTTTCCGAGATGGAGAGGAGGATGGGCTGCTGTTTGCTCTTTGTTTGGGGATTCTCATTTCTAATTTGTCTGTTCACTAATTACTTTTTTCTCTCTCTCTCTCCCCCCGCTTTCTCTCTCCCTCGCTTCCCCCACTCCCCCTCGCTCCCTCCCTCGCGTGGGCCCTACTGCTTGACCAGTTTGCCGAGAAAGTCCTGCCGAGGTTCGGGTGACTCTGCCGAGGCGGCCCCCGCCCCCAGGGACGGGACGATGACGGACCCACAGCAGGAAGGGGGACCCGGGGAAGGACAGCAGCAGGCCCTGGGGCCTGGGGTACACATTGTGGCACTGTGTGCCGACGGGTCAGAAGGCCAGGGCGAGGCGGAGGAAGAGGAACAGGTAGATGGAGGAGTGGCACTCCTTCCCGATGCCAGCAAGCTGCTGTACCAGCTGATGTACTGACTCTCTGCGTGTGTACATGCGAATAAAACACTCTGTCTGCCAACACCAGCTCTCGTGTCTCCTGGAAGGTTCTGGAACAGCGTGCAGAGTTCGGCTGGACTATCCCCTCCGTCACTGCTTGGGACAGTCTAATACCCTCACCATGTCCACACAAAGTGTCCAAAGATGGGTAGGTTAGGGTGGATTGGCCGTGCTAAATTGTCCCTTAGTGTCCCAAAGATGTGTAGGTTAGGGTGGATTGGCCGTGCTAAACTGTCCCTTACTGATCACCTAACCTACACATCTTTGGGACACTAAGGGACAATTTAGCACGGCCAATCCACCCTAACCTGCATATCTTTGGGACATTAAGGGACAATTTAGCACGGCCAATCCACCCTAACCTGCACATCTTTGGGACACTAAGGGACAATTTAGCACGGCCAATCCACCCTAGCCTACACATCTTTGGGACACTAAGGGACAATTTAGCACGGCCAATCCACCCTAACCTGCACATCTTTGGACACTAAGGGACAATTTAGCACGGCCAATCCACCCTAACCTACACATCTTTGGACACTAAGGGACAATTTAGCACGGCCAATCCACCCTAACCTGCATATCTTTGGGACACTAAGGGACAATTTAGCACGGCCAATCCACCCTAACCTGCACATCTTTGGACATTAAATTGTCCCTTAGTGAAAGGACGAATTATCTAGGATAAATGCATGGTGTTACAGAGTCAGGAGTGGGTGGGATTGGGCCCGTACTGACTCGATGGGCCGAATGGTGCCCTTCTACACTGTGGATATGGAGTTGAAGTGTGACACTGTTTTTGTGTAGCAGACACACACATACGTACATACACGCACATACACTCTTTACTCAAAGAGTGATTAGGGAGTGGAATGCCCTGCCTGCAGCTGTTGTAGATGCGCCAAGTTTGTTGGCGTTTAAGAGGTTAATTGATAAGTATATGGAAGAGAAGGGAATGGTTTAGTTTGGAGGGGCATTGCTTTTTATTTTGATCGGCACAACATCGAAGGCCGAAGGGCCTGTTCTGTGCTGTTATGTTCTATATACACACACACAAGGTGTGGAAATTGGGAAAGGATTAGGGCTAGAAGCTGAGGGACAGCGAGATAGTCAATATCTTTTCCCCCAAAGGTAGGGGAGTCTAAAACTAGAGGGGACAGGTTTAAGGGGAGAGGGTCCAGAGGGGCAATTTTTTCACCCAGAGGGTGGTGAGTGTCTGGAACGAGCTGCCAGAGGCAGTAGTAGAGGTGGGTACAATTTTATCTTTTAAAAAGCATTTAGACAGTTACATGGGTACGATGGTTATAGAGGGAGATGGGGCAAATGGGGGCAATTGGGATTAGCTTAGGGGTTTAGAAAAAGGGGCAGCATGGGGGAGTGGGGCTGAAAAACTTATTTCCATCCTCTAAACTTCTGAGTCTATGAGCGGCCCTTCACCCAACTCGTCCATGCTGTCCTTTTGCCAACTATTAAGCTAGTTGTAGACACAAATGGTTATAAGGACGAGTTGGGCTGAAGGGTCTATTTCCATTTTGTAAATCTGTATTACTCAAGCTCGTCATAGACTCCTGGTGTAATAGAAATTTTTTAACCATTAAAGCTTGTCCTAGATCATAAATGGTTAAAAATAAGGGTTGGCATGGAGAATGTGGGCCGAATGGCCTGTTTCCATTTGTTTGAGAGTTTCTCCTTTACCAAGATGGCGGAGGCGGGCTGGGGCTGCCGGGTGAGGTCGCGGCCGTTCCTTTACCAAGATGGCCGCCGGATGCGGACGGGCGGGGAAGCCACGCCCCTTGAGGTCCCTGTGACGTTAGGGAGACGGGAAGGCGCCAAATTCTCAGGGAGAGACAGAGAGGGAGGAGGGGAGTGAGGGTGAGGGACAGAGGGAGGAGGGGAGTGAGGGTGAGGGACAGAGGGAGGAGGGGAGTGAGGGTGAGGGACAGAGGGAGGAGGGGAGTGAGGGTGAGGGACAGAGGGAGGAGGGGAGTGAGGGTGAGGGACAGAGGGAGGAAGGGGAGGAGGGTGAGGGACAGTGAGAGGGCGGACGGAGGGACAGAGGGAGGAGGGGAGTGAGGGTGAGGGACAGAGGGAGGAGGGGGGAGGGTGAGGGACAGTGAGGGGAGGGAGGGGGGAGTGAGGGTGAGGGACAGAGGGAGAGGGACGTGAGGGACAGAGGGAGGAGGGGATGTGAGGACAGAGGGGAGGGGGGTGAGGGACAGAGGGAGAGGGGGGTGAGGGACGGGAGAGGGGAGGGTGAGGGTGAGGGACAGAGGGAGGAGGGGGAGGGTGAGGGACAGAGGGAGGAGGGGGAGTGAGGGTGAGGGACAGAGGGAGGGGAGTGAGGGTGAGGGAGAGGAGGGGTGAGGGACAGAGGGAGGAGGGGAGTGAGGGTGAGGGACAGGACAGAGGAGGAGGGGAGTGAGGGACAGAGGGAGGAGGGGTGAGGGTGAGGGACAGAGGGAGGAGGGAGGAGTGAGGGTGAGGGACAGAGGGAGGAGGGGAGTGAGGGTGAGGGACAGAGGAGAGTGAGGGTGAGGGACAGAGGGAGGAGGGGAGTGAGGGTGAGGGACAGAGGAGAGGGGAGTGAGGGTGAGGGACGGGACAGAGGGAGAGGGGAGTGAGGGTGAGGGACAGAGGGAGAGGGGAGTGAGGGTGAGGGACAGAGGGAGGAGGAGTGAGAGGACAGAGGGAGGAGGGGAGTGAGGGGAGGGACAGAGGGAGGAGGGAGGTGAGGTGAGGGAGGGGGAGGGGAGTGAGGGGGAGGACAGAGGGAGGAGGGGAGTGAGGGACAGAGGGAGGAGGGGTGAGAGGACAGAGGGAGGGGGGGTGAGGGACAGAGGGAGGAGGGGTGAGTGAGGGACAGAGGAGGAGGGTGAGGGACAGAGGGAGGAGGGGAGTGAGGAGAGGGAGTGAGGGACAGAGGGAGGAGGGGAGTGAGGGTGAGGGACAGAGGGAGAGGGGAGTGAGGGCGTGAGGGACAGAGGAGAGGGAGTGAGGGTGAGGGACAGAGGGAGGAGGGGAGTGAGGGTGAGGGACAGAGGGAGGAGTGGAGTGAGGGACAGAGCGAGAGGGGAGTGAGGGTGAGGGACAGAGGGAGAGGAGTGAGGGGACAGAGGGAGGAGGGGTGAGGATGAGGGACAGAGGGAGGAGGGGAGTGAGGGTGAGGGACAGAGGGAGGAGGGGAGTGAGGGTGAGGGACAGAGGGAGGAGGGGAGTGAGGGACAGAGGGAGGAGGGGGTGAGGGTGAGGGACAGAGGGAGGAGGGGGAGTGAGGCGTGAGGACAGAGGAGGAGAGTGAGGGACAGAGGGAGGAGGGGAGTGAGGGACAGAGGGAGAGGGGAGTGAGGGTGAGGGAAGAGGAGAGAGGGAGTGAGGGTGAGGGAAAGGGGAGGAGGGTGAGGACAGAGCGAGGAGGGGGTGAGGGACAGAGGGAGGAGGGGAGTGAGGGTGAGGGACACGGAGGGGAGTGAGGGTGAGGGACAGAGGGAGAGGGGGTGAGGGAGAGGGAGAGGGGAGTGAGGGACAGAGGGAGGAGGGGGAGTGAGGGTGAGGGACAGAGAGGAGGGGAGGGGAAGAGGGAGGGGAGTGAGGGGCAGAGGGAGAAGGGAATGAGAGTGAGGGACAGAGGGAGAGGGGATTGAGGGTGAGGGACAGAGGGAGGAGGGATTGAGGGAGAGGAATGAGGATGGGATGAAGGACGGGAATGAGGGTGGGGCAAAGTGAGCTAAATGAGGGTGAGGGACAGAGGGAGGCAAATGAGTGAGCGGCAGAGGAAGGGTATTGAGGGTGAGGGCAGGAAGAAGGGATTGAGGAGCAGTTGGTGATGAGGGTTGGGGGGGAATGAGGATGAGGGGAAGAAGGAGCGGAATGAGGGCGAGAGGCAGATGGAGAGGAAGGAGGATGAGGTGTAGAGGGAAGGGAAATGAGGGATAGAGTGGTAAAGATAGAGGAGGAGGAGGGAGGGAATGAGTTGGAGGGAGGGAAGGAAGGGAGAATACGAGGTGAGGGAGAAGAGAGTGAGGTACAGGTGGAGGAAGAGGGTGAGGGAGATGTAGAGGACGAAGAAGAGTCGGGGTGAAGAGAGAGTTAGGAGGAACATGGGGGGGAGAGAGAGTCACGGGGGAGAGAGAGTCCGTGGGGGAGAGAGAGTCAGGGGGAACGGGGGGGAGGGGGAGAGAGAGTCGGGGGGAACGGGGAGGAGAGAGAGTCGGGGGGAACGGGGAGGAGAGAGGCGGGGGGAACGGGGGGGAGAGAGTCGGGTGAATGGGGGGAGAGAGAGTCGGGGGGAACGGGGAGGAGAGAGAGTGAACGGGGGGGGAGAGAGAGTCGGGGTGAATCGGGGGAGAGAGAGGAGGGGGGAACGGGGAGAGAGAGTCGGGGGGAGGAGGAGAGAGAGTCGGGGTGAATGGGGGGAGAGAGTCGGGGGGAGAGAGAGTCATGGGGAGGAGGGAGAGAGTCGGGGGGGGAGAGAGAGTCACGGGGGGAAGAGAGAGTCGGGGGGGGAGAGAGAGTCGGAGGGAACGGGGGGGAGAAGGGGGGGGGAAGGGGGGAGAGAGAGAGGGGGGGGAGAGAGGGGGGGAGGAATGAGACGTCGGGGGGAACGGGGAGGAGAGAGAGTCGGGGGGAACGGGGAGGAGAGAGAGTCGGGGGAAGGGGGAGAGAGTCGGGGGGAACGGGGGGGAGAGAGAGTCGGAGGGAACGGGAACGGGGAGGAGAGAGAGTCGGGGGGGGGGGAGAGAGAGTCGGGGGGAACGGGGGGAGAGAGTCGGAGGGAACGGGGGGGAGAGGAAGTCGGGGGAACGGGGGGGGAGAGACAGAGTCGGGCGGGAACGGGGAGGAGAGACAGTCGGGGGGAACGGGGAGGAGAGAGAGTCGGGAGGGAAGGGGAGGAGAGAGAGTGGGGAGAGAGGTAGGGGGAACGGGGGGAGGAGGAGTCGGAGGGAACGGTGGGGGGAGAGAGTCGGAGGGAACGGGGAGGACAGAGAGTCGGGGGGAACGGAGGGGAGAGAGAGTCGGGGGAACGGAGGGAGAGAGTCGGGGGAGAGAGAGTCGGGGGGAACGGAGGGAGAGAGAGTCGGGGGGAAGGGGGAGAGAGAGTCGGGGGGGAACGGGGGGGCAGAGAGAGTCGGGGGGAAACGGGGGGGCAGAGAGAGTCGGGGGGAAAGGAGGGGAGAGAGAGTCGGGGGGAACGGGGGGGAGAGAGTCGGGGGGAACGGGGAGAGAGAGTCGGAGGGGAACGGAGTCGGGGGGAGAGAGAGTCGGGGGGGAACGGAGGGAGGAGAGAGAGTCGGGGGGAACGGGGGGGGGAGAGAGAGTCGGGGGGACGGGGGGGGGAGAGAGAGTCGGGGAGAGAGAGTCGGGGGGAACGGAGGGAGAGAGAGTCGGGGGGGGGGGGAGGGAGAGAGAGAGTCGGGGGAAACGGGGGGAGAGAGAGAGTCGGGGGGGGGAGAGAGTCGGGGGAACATAGAACATAGAACAATACAGCACAAACAGGCCCTTCGGCCCACGAGTTGCGCCGATCACATCTACCAATCCACAGACCTATCTATAACCCCCTATCCTATTCTTTTCCATATAGTCATCCAGAAGTCTTTAAAAGACCCCAGTGAGTTTGCCTCAACAACCTCCGACGGCAGTCGGTTCCATTCACTCACCACCCTCTGAGTGAAAAACCTACCCCTGACATCTCCTCTGTATTTGCTTCCCTGCACCTTAAACTGTGTCCTCTCGTATTGACCATTTCAGCTCGGGAAATAGTCTCTGAGAGTCCCCTATCTATTCCTCTCAACATTTTATAAACCTCTATCAGGTCGCCTCTCAACCTACGTCTCTCCAGTGAAAAGAGTCCCAGCTCCCTCAACCTATCTTCATAAGGCCTGCCTCCCAATCCAGGCAGCATCCTTGTAAATCTCCTCTGAACTCTCTCAATAGCCTCTACATCCTTCCTATAATGAGGCGACCAGAACTGCGCACAATACTCCAACTGGGGGTGACAAGAGTCTTATAGAGCTGCATCATTACCTCCTGACTCCTAAACTCTATTCTCGATTAATGAAGACCAGTACACCGTACACCTTCTTAACCACTTCCTCCACCTGCGAGGCCGATTTTAAGAGTCCTATGGACCCAGACCCCGAGATCCTTCTGCTCTACAACACAGCTAACACCCTACCCTTATATTGTACTCCTTCATCGCATTATTCCTGCCAAAACAGACCACTACACATTTATCTGTGTTGAAGTCCATCTGCCACTTCTCCGCCCAGTCTTGCATCCTGTCTATGTCCCGCTGCAACTTTTGGCATCCCTCCAAACCATCCACAACACCACCGACCTTTGTATCGTCGGCGAACTTGCTACCCATCCCTCACTCCCTCATCCAGGTCATTTATGAAAATGACAAACAGCAGGGTAGAACAGATCCCTGGGGCACTTCATGGTACCAACCTCCATGCAGAACAAGAGAGTCAGGGGGAACGGAAGGGAGAGAGAGAGTGGGCGCGAGAGAGTCGGGGTCGGGTCGAGAGTCGGGGGGAACGGAGGAGGAGAGTCAGGGGGAACGGGGGGGAGAGAGAGTCGGGGGGGAAAGTGGGGGGAGAGAGAGACGGGGGGAACGGGGGGGAGAGAGAGTCGGGGGGGAACGGGGGGGGAGGAGAGTCGGGGGGAAGGGGGGGAGAGAGAGTCGGGGGGAACGGGGGGGGAGAGAGTCGGGGGAAGGGGGGGGAAAGAGAGTGGGGGAGGGGAGGAACAGAGGGGGGAGAGAGAGAGTCGGGGGGAACGGGGGGGAGAGAGAGTCGGGGGGAACGGGGGTGGTGGGGGGAGGCGGGAGTGATGGGTTGTTGTGCTTCTGGGAGTTTAATCACTCACTGCCCTTGGTTTTTGTTCCCCCCCGAACCCCGCCGTTTCAGATCGACCCCGCCGTTCAACTGTCCTTGCCCTCTCTCTCTTCTCTCCCCCGGCCTCTCCTCGTTTCAGCCTCCCCGGCCCTCTCTCTCTCCTCGACCCCGCCGTTCAGCCTCCCCCAGCTCTCTCTCTCTCCTCTTCCCCCCCCGTTCCAGCCTCCCTGGCCCTCTCTCTCTCTTCCTCTCCCCCCCCCGTTCAGCCTCCCCCGGCTCTCTCTCTCTCCCTCTCCCCCCGCGTTCAGCCTCCCCCGCCCTCCTCTCTTCCCTCCCCCCAGTTCAGCCTCCCCCGGCCCTCTCTCTCTCCTCTCCCCCCCCGTTCAGCCTCCCCCAGCCCTCTCTCTCTCCTCGACCCGCCGTTCAGCCTCCCCGGCTCTCTCTCTCTCCTCTCCCCCCTGTTCAGCCTCCCCCAGCTCTCTCTCCCTCCTCCCCCCCGTTCAGCCTCCCCTGGCCCTCTCTCTCTCTCTCTCCTCCCCCCCCCGTTCAGCCTCCCCCGGCCCTCTCTCTCTCTCTCCTCTCCCCCCCGTTCAGCCTCCCCCAGCCCTCCTCTCTCTCTCTCCTCTCCCCCCCCGTTCAGCCTCCCCCGGCCCTCTCTCTCTCTCTCCTCTCCCCGGTGTGCGGTAAATGGATTGGATCCACTGTAACCAGTGCTATCAGAAGCCAGGCAGCCATGCCCATTTCAGCATCTCCAACTGCAAACACATCCTGTGTGACAAATGCATCCAGAAGGGTGAGGGTGGGGGAACTTAACACTGCCTGGTGTGGAGTGGGGGGGGGTGAGGTGTAGAGATTTTACAGCACGGAAACTGGCCCTTCAGCCCAACTCCCCCATGCTGTCCTTTTTAAACCCCTAAGCTAATCCCAATTGCCCCCATTTGCCCCATCTCCCTCTATAACCATCGTACCCATGGAACTGTCTAAATGCTTTTTCAAAGATAAAATTGTACCCACCTCTACTACTGCCTCTGGCAACTCGTTCCAGACACTCTCCACCCCCTGGGTGAAAAAAATTTGCCCTTGGAACAAAGACCACAGAGAATTCCAGCACAGGAACAGGCCCTTCGGCCCCTCCAATCCTGCACTGACCCCATGCTGCCCCAGACTGAACTAAACCCCCCTCCCCTTCCGGGGACCGGATCCCTCTATTCCCATCCTATTGATGGATTTGTCCCCTTAAAACTCACTATCGTATCCGCTTCCACTCCCTCCCTCGGCAGCGAGTTCCAGGCACCCACCACCCTCTGTGTAAAAAATCTGCCTCGTACATCTCCTTTAAACCTTGCCCCTCGCACCTTAAACCTGTTCCCCCCACCCCCAGTAATTCACTCTTCCACCCTGGGGGAAAAGCTTCTGACTATCCGCTCTGTCCCTCATAATCTTGTAGATTTCTATCAGGTCTCCCCTCACCCTCTGTCGCTCCAGTGAGAACAAACCAAGTTTCTCCAACCTCTCCTCGTAGCTAATGTGCTCCGTACCAGGGGCAACATCCTGGGAAATCTTTTCTGTAACCCTCTCCAAAGCCTCCACATCCTTCTGGTAGTGTGGGGCCACCCAGAATTGAACAATGTGTAGTCTGTCTGGTCATTGTTTGAGATGTGACCCACTACAGTGGTGTGGTCAGCAAATTGGAAAATCAAATTGGAGAGGAATTTATCCACACACTTCGAGGTGTATAAGGAGTATAGTGAGGGGGGCTGGGAACACAGCCCTGTGTGGGGTATCGGTGTGTGTGTGAGGGGAATTTATCCACACAGTTCGAGGTGCATAAGGAGTATAGTGAGGGGGGCTGGGAACACAGCCCTGTGTGGGGTACCGGTGTGTGTGTGAGGGGAATTTATCCACACAGTTCGAGGTGTATAAGGAGTATAGTGAGGGGGGCTGGGAACACAGCCCTGTGTGGGGTACCGGTGTGTGTGAGGGGAATTTATCCGCACAGTTCAAGGTGTATAAAGAGTATAGTGAGGGGGGGCTGGGAACACAGTCCTGTGTGGGGTACCGGTGTGTGTGTGAGGGGAATTTATCCGCACAGTTCGAGGTGTATAAGGAGTATAGTGAGGGGGTGCTGGGAACACAGCCCTGTGTGGGGTACCGGTGTTGAGGATGATCAGAGATCTAATAACTTGTGCATGCCTTTCTGTCTCTCTCTCTCTCTCTCTCTCCCTTGTCCCATTTTACAGATAAGTGCAGCGTCTGCGGAATTGCCTGCAAACATTTAGCGCTGACGGATAATGTGAGGACGCCTGAACTACTTTCCATCGTTATTCCCAGGTTGTGGGGGAGGAGGGGGAATTGGGAGGGACGGGAATCGAGATCCCAGAGTATGGGTGAGGGGGGGGGGAATGAGAGAAGTACCGAGACATGAAACTGGGAAACAACTTCACACGCCAGCCTTTAAAGTTTATTTATCAATGTGACAACCAGCTGACATTAACACTGCAATGAAGTTCCTGCAATGAGAATTCCCCCAGTTGCCACGCTCTGGTGCTGTTCCGGTTAGACTGAGGGAGAATTTAGCACGGCCCAATGCAGCCAAGTACCATCTAAGGGTAGGTTAGCACTGCTGTCTCACAGTGCCACAGTCCCATGGTTTGATTCTCAGCGACGATCACTGTCTGTGCGGAATCTGTATCTTCTATTCCCATGCCTGCTTGGGCTTCCTTTGGGCGCTCCGGTTTCCTCCCAAGTATGTAGGTTAGGGTGGATTCGCCGTGCTAAATTGTCCCTTAGTGTCCCAAAGGTGTGTAGGTTAGGGTGGATTGGCCGTGCTAAATTGTCCCTTAGTGTCCCAAAGATGTGTAGGTTAGGGTGGATTGGCCGTGCTAAATTGTCCCTTAGTGTCCCAAAGATGTGTAGGTTAGGGTGGATTGGCCGTGCTAAATTGTCCCTTAGTGTCCCAAAGATGTGTAGGTTAGGGTGGATTGGCCGTGCTAAATTGTCCCTTAGTGTCAAAGATGTGTAGGTTAGGGTGGATTGGCCGTGCTAAATTGTCCCTTAGTGTCCCAAAGATGTGTAGGTTAGGGTGGATTGGCCGTGCTAAATTGTCCCTTAGTGTCCAAAGATGTGTAGGTTAGGGTGGATTGGCCGTGCTAAATTGTCCCTTAGTGTCCAAAGATGTGTAGGTTAGGGTGGATTGGCCGTGCTAAATTGTCCCTTAGTGTCCCAAAGATGTGTAGGTTAGGGTGGATTGGCCGTGCTAAATTGTCCCTTAGTGTCCCAAAGATGTGTAGGTTAGGGTGGATTGGCCGTGCTAAATTGTCCCTTAGTGTCCCAAAGATGTGTAGGTTAGGGTGGATTGGCCGTGCTAAATTGTCCCTTAGTGTCCAAAGATGTGTAGGTTAGGGTGGATTGGCCGTGCTAAATTGTCCCTTAGTGTCCAAAGATGTGCAGGTTAGGGTGGATTGGCCGTGCTAAATTGTCCCTTAGTGTCCAAAGATGTGTAGGTTAGGGTGGATTGGCCGTGCTAAATTGTCCTTAGTGTCCAAAGATGTGCAGGTTAGGGTGGATTGGCGTGCTAAATTGTCCCTTAGTGTCCAAAGATGTGTAGGTTAGGGTGGATTGGCGTGCTAAATTGTCCCTTAGTGTCCAAAGATGTGTAGGTTAGGGTGGATTGGCCGTGCTAAATTGTCCCTTAGTGTCCAAAGATGTGTAGGTTAGGGTGGATTGGCCGTGCTAAATTGTCCACAGTGTCCAAAGATGTGTAGGTTAGGGTGGATTGGCCGTGCTAAATTGTCCCTTAGTGTCCAAAGATGTGTAGGTTAGGGTGGATTGGCCGTGCTAAATTGTCCCTTAGTGTCCAAAGATGTGTAGGTTAGGGTGGATTGGCCGTGCTAAATTGTCCCTTAGTGTCCAAAAATGTGTAGGTTAGGGTGGATTGGCCGTGCTAAATTGTCCCTTAGTGTCCAAAGATGTGCAGGTTAGGTAAATTCTTTAAAAAGTTTATCTTTTAGTCACAAGTAAGGCTTACATTAACACTGCAATGAAATAACAGTGAGAATCCACTAGTTGCCCACACTCTGGCGCCTGTTCGGGTTACATTGAGGGAGAATTTAGCATGGCCCAATGAACCTTAACCAGCACGTCTTTCAGACCCTGGGAGGAAACCGGAGGAAGGACAGTGTCAGGAAGGACAGGGAGGGAGGCAAAAGAGGTGATGGAGTGGCACTGTTGATCAGGGACAGTGTCATGGCTGCAGAGAAGGTGGATACCGAGGAGGGAATGTCTACGGAGTCTCTGTGGGTGGAAGTTAGGAATAGCAAAGGGTCGGTGACGTTGCTGGGTGTATTCTATAGGCCGCCCAATAGTGACAGGGAAGTTGAGGTGCAGATAGGGAAACAGATACTGGAGAGATGTAGAAATAACAGAGTTGTTGTGATGGGAGACTTCAATTTCCCAAACATCGACTGGAATATCCCAAGGGTAAGGGGTTTGGATGGGGAGGAGTTTGTTAGGTGTGTTCAGGAGGGTTTCCTGACACAGCACGTGGACAAGCCTACGAGAGGAGAGGCTGTACTGGACCTGGTACTAGCTAATGAACCAGAACAGGTGATGGATCTCTCGGTAGGAGAGCATCTTGGGGATGGAGATCATAATTCTATCTCCTTCACCCTTGCATTGGAAAAGGATAGGATCAGGCAGGCTAGGAAGGTGTTTGTCTGGAATAAGGGGAAATATGAAGACATCAGGCAGATGTTGGGGCGAATAAACTGGAAGGAGGTGTTCTTGGGGAAAAGCACAGAAGGAAGGTGGCAGATATTCAAGGAATGCTTGTCTGGAGCTTTGCACGACAACGTTCCGGTGAGACAAGGAGGTTTTGGTAGGACGCGGGAACCGTGGTGCACGAAGGCTGTGGTGAACATAGTCAGGAAGAAAAGAAAGGTGTATAAAAGGTTCAAAGAGCTAGGAGATGTTGGGGATCTAGAGAAGTATAAGGCTTATAGAAGAGAGCTTAAAAAGGAAATTAGGAGAGCCAGAAGGGGTCATGAGAAGGCCTTGGCTGGTAGGATTAAGGAGAATCCCAAGGCCTTCTACAAATATGTGAAAAGTAAAAGGATGAGAAGAGAAGGGATAGGACCTATAAAAGGTGAAGGGGGAAAAGTCTGTATGGAACCGGAAGAAATGGCAGAGGTGCTTAATGAGTACTTTGCCTCAGTATTCACGGTGGAAAGTGATCTGGGAGGATGCACTACAAGTTTGCGGCAGACTGAAAAGATTGAGTATGTAGATATTAAGGAAGCGGATGTGTTAGAACTTTTAAATGCTATCAAGATAGACAAGTCTCCGGGACCAGATGGGATGTACCCCAGGTTATTGTGGGAGGTGAGGGATGTCATTGCAGAGCCCCTGGCGATGATCTTTGCGTCGTCGATGGAGACGGGAGAGGTTCCGGAGGATTGGAGGATTGCGGATGTGGTCCCTATTTTCAAGAAAGGGAACAGGGATAGTCCTGGAAATTACCGACCGGTGAGTCTGACCTCAGTGGTTGGTAAGCTGATGGAGAGGCTTCTGAGGGACAAGATTTACGAGCATTTGGAGAAGTTTAGGTTGATTAGAAATAGTCAGCATGGTTTTGTAAAAGGCAGGTCGTGCCTTACGAGCTTAATTGAGTTCTTCGAAAATGTGACTGAACACATTGACGAAGGAAGAGCAGTGGACGTGGTGTACATGGACTTCAGCAAGGCATTTGACAAGGTCCCACATGCAAGACTTCTTGAGAAGGTGAGAGGCCATGGGATCCAAGGGGCTTTGGCCTTGTGGATCCAGAACTGGCTTGCCTGCAGAAGGCAGAGGGTGGTTGTGGATGGCTCTTTTTCTGCATGGAGGTCGGTCACCAGTGGAGTGCCCCAGGGATCTGTTCTAGGACCCTTGCTGTTTGTCATTTTCATAAATGACCTGGATGAGGAAGTGGAGGGATGGGTGAGTAAGTTCGCCGATGACACGAAGGTCGGTGGTGTTGTGGATGGTCTGGAGGGATGTCAGAAGTTGCAGCATGACATCGACAGGATGCAAGACTGGGCGGAGAAGTGGCAGATGGACTTCAACGCGGATAAATGTGTTGTGGTCCATTTTGGCAGATCCAACGGGATGAATGAGTACACTATCAAAGGTAGGAGTCTTAGCTGTGTGGAAGAGCAGAGGGATCTTGGGGTCCG
>JAGIQG010000634.1:0-21105 GCA_024679065.1 Sphyrna mokarran | reverse complement strand
TGGCCCGTATCCCTCTATACTCATCTTACCCATGTAACTATCTAAATGCTTTTTAAAAGATAAAATTATACCCACCTCAACTACTACCTCTGGCAGCTCGTTCCAGACACTCACCACCCTCTGTGTGGAAACATTGTCCCTCTGGACACTTTTCTATCTCTCCCCTCTCACCTTAAACCTATACCCTCTAGTTTTAGACTCTCCTACCTTTGGGGAAAAGATATTGACTATCTCGCTGATCAGTGCCCCTCATTATTTTATAAACCTCTATAAGATCACCCCTCAGCCTCCTACGCTCCAGAGAAAAATGTCCCAGTCTATCCAGCCTCTCCTCAAAACTCAATCCATCAAATCCTGGTAGCATCCTAGTAAATCTTTCCTGCACTCAAAGAACAACACAGAACAGGAAACAGGCCCTTCGGCCCTACAAACCCGTGCCGCCCGTTTTAAAACTCAGTGAGCGCCTCATTCCAATCCTCCTCCTACCCTACGACTTTTGCATGTGCCTCTTGGACTCCACAATAATGGGGTGCAAATTTAGAGAATTTTATGTGTGCCAGATTAAGGGAGGTCTGATTTAGGGACAATTTATTAACACCAATCAGCCTAAGAACACAATTTTGGGGTGTGGGAGGAAACCAGAGCACCCGGAGAAAACCCATGAAAGCACGGGGAGAATGTGCAAACTCCCACAGATACTGACCCAAGTCGGAGATCTGACCCAGGTCCCTGCACAGCAAACAGTGATAGTCAGTGAGCTGTCGTGTTGCCCGTCAGTTGGTCCAGTTTAAGTGTACACTAACGACGTGAAGCACTAGGCAACTCTCGAAGCAACATCCAGGAGCAGCCCTCGCATGACCCACCGCGTGTATGCCCCTTGTTGGACAACAAGGCAGATTGTGTGAATGAAAAAGAAGAGGGATCAATAAACATACACAGCTTATGATTCATACCTAAAATGAAACATCAGCACAGTCGTACAGTGCTTAGCACTGCTGCCTCACAGCACCACAGTCCCAAGCTCAATTCCAGCTTCGGGTCACTGTGTGTGTGTGAAGTCTACACATTCTCTCTGTGTCTGCGTGGGTTTCCTCCCACAGTCCAAAGATGTGCAGGTTAGGTTAATTGGCCTTACTGTCAGGGATTAGCAGGATAAATGCGTAGGGTTCTGGGAATAGGGCCTGGTGGGATTGTAGTTGGTACAGACTCAATGGGCCAAATGGCCTCCTTCTGTGCTATAGGGATTCTATGAGATTTTCTACTCATCTGTGCCATAAGACATTGGAGCAGAGTGAGGCCACTCGGCCCATTGAGTCTGCTCCACCATTCAATTGTGGTTGATATTTTTCTCATCCCCATTCTCCTGCCTTTTCCCCATAACCCCTGATCTCCTTACTCATTATCTATCTCTGTCTTAAAGACACTCAATGACCCAGCCTCCACAGCCTTCTGCGGCAAAGAGTTCCACAGATTTCCCACTCTCTGGCTGAAGAAATTCCTCCTCATCTCTGTTTTAAAGGATCGTCCCTTTAGCCTGAGGTTGTCCCCTCTGCTTCTAGATTATCCTGCATATGGAAACCCCCACCCCGTGTTCACTCTCTCCAGGGCCTCGCAGTATCCTGTAAGTTTCAATAAGATCCCCCTTCATCCTTTTAAACTCCAACAAATACAGACCCAGAATCCTCAACCCATTCCTCATACGACAAGCTCTTCATTCCAGGGATCATCCTTGTGAACCTCCTCTGCACCTTTTCCAAGGCCAGTTCATCTTTCCTTAGAGACAGGATCCTAAACTGCTCACAATATTCCAAATAGGGTCTGACCAGAGCCTTATCCAGCCTCAGAAGTCCATCCCTGCTCTTGTGTTCTTGTCCTCTCGATATGAATGCTAACATTGCCTTTGCCTTCCTAACTGCTGGCTGAACCTACACGTTAACCTGAAGAGAATCTTGAACAAGGACTCCCAAGTCCCTTTGTGTCTCTGATTTCCTAAGCATTTTCCCATTTAGAAAATAGTCTATGCCTCCCTTCCTCTTTCCAAAGTGCATAACCTCACACTTTTCCACATTGTATTCCATCTGCCATTTCCTTGCCCGCTCTCCTAACCTGTCCAAGTCTCCCCCGCTTCCTCAGTACTGCCTGTCCCTCTACCTGTGCCAAATTCAAAGTGCAAAACTTAAGGTCAAGGCCGATTCCATAAAACATCTCGGAGTTTCTGACCTGGATCGTAACACAATAGACAAGTGTACAAAGACATTTCACTAATCCACCACAGGCAAACTGGACACCCCACATCTCAAACCTCAGGCCTGAAACATGCAAATTGAAGCCTGAGGCCTAAAGCGGAAAGACAGCTGAGTTTTACATTCTCACCTTGTTTGATGAGGTCAATCTTACAGATCCTCTCTTCCTCATTCCTTCTGTCTTTCCATGCATTCTTCTCTTTGTTAAAGTAATGTCGAGAAAACTCCTAAACGTTTATAAACGTATAAGTAAGCAGGCAGGTCACACTGAGAAACCTCGCGATTGAAACCCCCATCAAAACCTTCACATAGGAACGTTCTCCCCCCCACCTCTCACTTCCGTCTCCTCTCCCTGTTTACCATCTCACACTGCTGCCTAACTTTAGCACTGGACTAAAATGGGGTCCACAGAGGTTTAACACAGGATAATATTCTGTTAACTTCCCTACAAACAGCTCTTCTTTCTCCATCATCTATACTTTTATCAAAACAGAATAAAAATACTCAGGGAAAGTGAGAGAAGCAGGGTCGTGTTTAACACCAATATGGTGGGAGGTTTGAGGGGTTTCCTATTGCAGCGAGAACAGAATGATCCCAATGAGAGCAAAACCGAGATTATTACTAACTGAGAGTAGGGGGAACTCACCAATCGAGACAAGGCGAAGTAAGCAAGGATAGCCAGTAATATCACTACACAGGCTGTATTAAAATAACCAAAAGCACTTTCATCCTGTGCTGAGCCACCTACAAAAGCAAAGAACATTTCAGCAGCTTCGAGTTCAACCTCTGTTCCAGCAAAGGTACAGACAGCACCCCCTCATACCAAACCCATCCCAGAGATCGTATCCGCTCCAATCCCAAACCCTATCGCAGGGATTCCATCCACCCCCATCCCAAACCCATCCCAGAGATCCCACCACCCTCATCCAAACCCTATCGCAGGGATTCCATCCACCCCCTCCAAACCCATCCCAGAGATCGTATCCGCTCCAATCCCAAACCCTATCGCAGGGATTCCATCCACCCCCATCCCAAACCCATCCCAGAGATCCCACCCACCCTCATCCCAAACCCTATCGCAGGGATTCCATCCACCCCCATCCTAAACCCATCCCAGAGATCGTATCCGCTCCAATCCCAAACTCTATCACAGGGATTCCATCCACCCCCATCCCAAACCCATCCCAGAGATCCCACCCAGCCCCTTCCCAAATCCCATCCCAGAGATCGCACCCACCCCTCATATCAAACCCATCCCAGAGATCGTATCCACCCCCATCCCAAACCCTATCCCAGAGATCCCACCCACCCCCATCCCAAACCCATTACAGAGATCGTATCTGCTCCAATCGGGGATGGTGCAGGAGGGAGGGGTTCAGGTTCCTGAACAATTGGGACTCATTCTGGGGCAGGTGGGACCTCTACAAGAGAGATGGTCTATACCTGAACCAGAGGGGAACCAATATCTTGGGGGGAAAATTTGCAAAGGCTATGCAGGGGGCTTTAAACTGATTCAGAGGGGGGGGTAGGATCCTGAGTAGTTTGGATGTTAAGAGGGACGAGAATAGGGGGGTCATAGAGGAGAACTGTAAAGCACAGCAGCGTTTGGGTGGAGTAGGGCATGGTTTGAAATGCGTATACTTTAATAGACCTACTAAAAGTTCTAGACAGGTTGAGGGAAGGATTGCAAAGTCAATTCTGGTCAGGAGTGAAAGTAATAGGGTAATTGTTATGGGGGACTTTAACTTTACTAATATTGATTGGAATAGCTATAGCTCTAGCTCGTTAGAGGGGTCAGTTTTTGTACAAAGTGTGCAGGAAGGTTTTTTGACTCAGTATGTAGATAGGCCAACTAGAGGTGAGGCTACATTGGATTTGGTGCTGGGCAATGAGCCAGACCAGGTGTTAGGCTTGGAAGTTGGTGAACATTTTGGTGATAGTGACCACAATTCGGTTACGTTCACCTTAGTGATGGATAGGGATAGGCATGAAGCTGGGGGCAGTAGTTATAGCTGGGGGAAGGTAATTATGAGGCCATAAGGAGAGAATTAGGGTGCATAGGTGGACTAGGAAACTACAGGGACTGGGAACATCTGGAATGTGGAGCTTATTCAAGGAGCAGCTACTGCGAGTCCTTGATAAGTATGTCCCTGTCAGGCAAGGAGGAAATGGTCGAGTAAGGGAACCATGGTGTACGAAAAAGTTAATTCGCTGGTTAAAAGGAAAAAGGAGGCTTATGTCAGGATGAGGCTTGAAGGCTCAGTTAGTGCAATGGATAGCTATAGATTAGCCAGGAGGGAGCTAAAGAGTGAGTTGAGGAGAGCTAAAAGGGGACACGAGAAGACTTTGGCTGATAGGATCAAGGAGAATCCTAAAGCTTTCTTTAGATATGTTAAGAATAGAAGATTGGTTAGGGCAAGATTAGGGCCAGTCAGAGACAGCAGTGGGAAGTTGTGCGTGGAGCCTGAAGAGATTGGAGAGGCACTGAACAAATATTTCTCTTCGGTATTCACGCAGGGAGATGTAAATGTAGTTGTGGAGAACACTGGGATACAGGGTTGCAAACTGGAAAGTATTGAAGTAGAAAAGGAGGATGTGCTAGATATTCTTGAGGGTTTGAAGTTAGATAAGTCCCCTGGCCGGACGGGATTTACCCTAGGATTCTCTGGGAGGCGAGAGAGGCGATTGCAGAGCCTCTGGCTCTGATCTTCAGGTCGTCGTTGGTTACGGTATAGTTCCGGAAGACTGGAGGATAGCGAATGTGGTCCCATTGTTCAAGAAGGGGAAGAGAGACTTTCCGGGAATTATAGGCCGTGAGTCTTACTTCTGTTGTGGGCAAAGTATTGGAGAGAATTATTAGGGATAGGATTTATAGTTATTTAGAGAGAAATGAATTGATTGGGGATAGTCAGCATGGTTTTGTGAAGGGTAGGTCGTGCCTTACTAACCTTATTGAGTTTTTTGAAAAAGTGACCAAAGAGGTGGATGGGGGTAAGGCAGTTGATGTGGTATATATGGACTTTAGTAAGGCGTTCGATAAGGTGGCCCATGGAAGGCTTCTGCAGAAAATGCAGATGTATGGGATTGAGGGTGATTTAGCTAATTGGATTAGGAATTGGCTAGCTGATAGAAGACAGAGGGTGGTGGTTGATGGAGATATTCATCGTGGAGTTCGGTTACAAGTGGTGTACCTCAGGGATCTGTTTTGGGCCCCTGCTGTTTGTAATTTTTATAAATGATCTGGATGAGGGTATTGAAGGATGGATTAGTAAATTGCGGATGACACCAAAGTCGGAGGAGTGGTAGATAGTGAAGAGGGTGTTATAGTTTGCAGAGAGACTTGGACAAGTTGCAGAGCTGGGCCGAGAGGTGGCAAATGGAGTTTTAATGTGGAAAAGTGTGAGGTAATTCACTTTGGCAGGAATAAAAATGTGTAGAGTATAGGGCTAATGGTAGGATCTTAATAGTGTTGATGAACAGAGGGATCTTGGTGTATATGTAATAGATCCCTGAAAGTTGGCAATCAAGTCGATAAGGTTGTTAAGAAGGCATACGGAGTCTTAGCTTTTATTGGTAGGGGATTGAATTTCGGAGCCGCAACGTCATGTTGCAACTGTACAAAACTCTAGTGCGGCCGCACTTGGAGTATTGTGTACAGTTCTGGTCCCCACATTATAAGAAAGATGTGGAGGCATTGGAGAGGGTACAGAGGAGGTTTACCAGGATGTTGCCTGGTATGGAGGCAGGTCTTATGAAGAGAGGCTGAGGGATTTGAGGTTGTTTTCGTTAGAAAGGGGCGGCTAAGAGGGGACCTTATTGAAACATATAAGATGATTAGAGGTTTAGATAGGGTGGACAGTGATAGCCTTTTTCCTAGGATGGAAAAGCTAGCACGAGGGACATCAGCTTTAAATTAAGGGGTGGTAGTTATAGGACGGATATCAGAGGTAGGTTCTTTACCCAGAGGGTGGTAAGGGTATGGAATGCCCTGCCTGCTGCAGTTGTAGATGCGCCAAGTTTGGTGGCGTTTAAGAGGTTAGTAGATAAGTTTATGGACGAAAAGGGAATGGTTTAGATTAGAGGGTCATTGCTTTTTCCTAATTGATTGGCGCAACATCGAAGGCCGAAGGGCCTGTTCTGCGCTGTAATGTTCTATGTTCTAATCCCAAACCCTATCCCAGGGATTCCATCCACCCCCATATCAAACCTATCCCAGAGATCCCACCTACCCCTATCCCGAACCCATCCCAGAGATCCCACCTACCCCTATCCCGAACCCATCCCAGAGATCGAATCCAACCCCATCCCAAACCCCATCCCAGAGATCGCATCCACTCCAATCCCAAACCCTATCCCAGAGATCCGACCCACTCCCATCCCAAACCCATCCCACACATTGCACCCACAACAAACTCCATTACATCCCAGAGATCCCACCCACCCCCATCCCAAAACCCCATTTATTGGTAGCGGGATTGAATTTCGGAGCCGCAACGTCATGTTGCAACTGTACAAAACTCTCGTGCGGCCGCACTTGGAGTATTGTGTGCAGTTCTGGTCCCCACATTATAAGAAAGATGTGGAGGCATTGGAGAGGGTACAGAGGAGGTTTACCAGGATGTTGCCTGGTATGGAGGGCAGGTCTTATGAAGAGAGGCTGAGGGATTTGAGGTTGTTTTCGTTAGAAAGAAGGCGGCTAAGAGGAGACCTTATTGAAACATATAAGATGATTAGAGGTTTAGATAGGGTGGACAGTGATAGCCTTTTTCCTAGGATGGAGAAAGCTAGCACGAGGGGACATAGCTTTAAATTAAGGGGTGGTAGTTATAGGACGGATGTCAGAGGTAGGTTCTTTACCCAGAGGGTGTTAAGGGTATGGAATGCCCTGCCTGCTGCAGTTGTAGATGCGCCAAGTTTGGTGGCGTTTAAGAGGTTAGTAGATAAGTTTATGGATGAAAAGGGAATGGTTTAGGTTAGAGGGTCATTGCTTTTTCTTAATTGGTCGGCGCAACATCGAAGGCCGAAGGGCCTGTTCTGCGCTGTAATGTTCTATGTTCTATCTCAGAGATCGCATCCACATCCATCCCAAACCCCATCTCAGAGATCCCACCCACCCCAATCCCAAACCCATCCCGCACATTGCACCCACCCCAAACTCCATCACATCCCAGGGATCCCACCCACCCCCATCCCAAACCCTATCCCAGAGATCCCACCCACCCCCATCCCAAGCTCATCCCAGAGATCCCACCCACCCCCATCCCAAACTCCATCCCAGAGATCCCCCACCCTTATCCGAACCCATCCCAGAGATCATATCCACCCCCATCCCAAACCCAATCCCATCCACCACCATCCCAAACCCATCCTGCACATCGCACCCATCCCAAGTTCCATCACATCCCAGAGATTCCATCCGCCCCCATCCCAAACCCATCCCAGAGATCCCACCTACCCCTACACCGAACTCATCCCAGAGATTCCATCCACCCCCATCCCAGAGATCCTACCACCCCCCAACCAAACCCCGTCCCAGAGATCCCACCTACCCCTATCCCGAATCCATCCCAGAGATTCAATTCATACCAAACTCTGTCACATCTCAGATTCCATCGTCCCCCATCCCAAACCCCATCCCAGAGATCCCACCTACCCCTATGCCGAACTCATCCCAGAGATTCCATCCACCCCAATCCCAAACCCCGTCCCAGAGATCCCACCCACTCTAAACTCCAGAACATCCTACAACACAAACCCAAACCCCATCACAACCTCTGTCCCCATCCCAAACTCCATCCCAGCGATCCCATCCATCCCCTCATAACAAACCCATCCCAGAGATCCCAACCACCCCCATCCAAAATCCATCCCGCACATTGCACCCACTCTAAACTCCATCACATCCCAGAGATCCCATCCACTCCAATCCCAAACCCCATCTCAGAGATTCCATCCACCCACATCCCAAACCCCATCCCAGAGATCACATCCATTCCAATCCCAAACCCCCATCCCAGAGATCCCATCCACCCCAATCCCAAACTCATCCCAGAGATCCCATCCATTCCAATCCCAAACCCATCCCGCACATTGCATCTACCCCAAACTCCGTCGCGTCCCAGAGATTCCATCCACCCCCATCCCAAACCCATCCCAGAGATCCCATCCACCCCAATCCCAAACCCATCCCGCACATCGCATTCACTCCAAACTCTGTCACATCTCAGAGATTCCATCCGCCCCCATCCCAAACCCCATCCCAGGGATTGCACCCACTCCAATCCCAAACCCCATCCCAGAGAACCCACCCACTCAAACTTTGTCACATCCCACAACACAATCCCAAACCCCATCCCACCCTCTGTCCCCATCACAACCCCATCCCAGAGATCCCACCCACCTCAATCCCAAATCTATCCCAGAGATCCCACCCACCCCAAACCCAACCCACCCCAGAGATCACACCCAGCCCAATCCCAAACCCATCCCGCACATCGCATCCACTCCAAACTCTGTGGCGTCCCAGAGATTCCATCCACCCCATCCCAAACCCCATCCCAGGGATCGTATCCTCCCCCATGCAAAACCCTATCCCAGAGATTCCACCCACTCCCATCCCAAACCCATCCCAGAGATCCCATCCCACCCCCATTCCAAACTGATCACAGAGATTGCACCCACCCCAAACCACACCACATCCCACAACACAATCCCAAACTCCAGCCAACCCTCTCTCCACATCCCAAACCCCATCCCACTCTCCATCCCCATCACAAACCTCATTCCATCATCTGTCCCCATTCTAAATCCCATTCCATGGTGTTAGATACAGAGTAAAGCTCCCTCTACACTGTCCCCCATCAAACACTCCCAGGACAGGTACAGCACGGGGTTAGATACAGAGTAAAGCTCCCTCTACACTGTCCCCCATCAAACACTCCCAGGACAGGTACAACACAGGGTTAGATACAGAGTAAAGCTCCCTCTACACTGTCCCCATCAAACACTCCCAGGACAGGTACAGCACGGGGTTAGATACAGAGTAAAGCTCCCTCTACAGTGTCCCCCCACCAAACACTCCCAGAACAGGTACAGCACGGGGTTAGATACAGAGTAAAGATCCCTCTACACTGTCCCCCCATCAAACACTCCCAAAACAGGTACAGCACGGGGTTAGATACAGAGTAAAGCTCCCTCTACAATGTCCCCCATCAAACACTCCCAGGACAGGTACAGCACGGGGTTAGATACAGAGTAAAGCTCCCTCTACACTGTGCCCCCATCAAACACTCCCAGGACAGGTACAGCACGGGGTTAGATACAGAGTAAAGCCCCCTCTACACTGTTCCCCCATCAAACACTCCCAGGACAGGTACAGCACGGGGTTAGATACAGAGTAAAGCTCCCTCTACACTGTCCCCCATCAAACACTCCCAGGACAGGTACAGCACGGGGTTAGATACAGAGTAAAACTCCCTCTACACTGTCACCATCAAACACTCCCAGGACAGGTACAGCACGGGGTTAGATACAGAGTAAAGCTCCCTCTACACTGTCCCCCATCAAACACTCCTAGGACAGGTTCTCCTTGAAATAGCCGCCAGCCCTGTGTGGAATATTTTGATGGCCTTTTCTGATGACCTTTGCTGTTGCTCTAAGCGTTGTGCTGTGTCTTTGGGGGAAGATGTTTCTTGGTGAGTTTGAGAGTTTCTGATTCCACGTTGTGCCGTTCTGACATTTCTTACTTGTGATCGCGCAGATCATGGCCAGCGCTGCAAATGTTCCTGCCATTCCTTGGCCACTCATGATTGGGGTGGTGTAGGCTGTGGGCAGTAATCCAGCTAATCCAAAGACACTGCCCTGAAGAACCGCTCCAAAACCTGGGACAGGAATGGAGAGAGACAGAGAGAGACACGGTGAAGGAAATGTGCTGTTACTGGCCTGACTGGCTAACTGTTCTTACCACTCCGAGATTCACTTCTAACTCTGCCCGCTCCGTCTGCCTCTGCCTCAAATACCTACCCATTCTTCCCCAATCCATATCACGGGTTCTCTCTGCACCATTTCCTGTGGTGAAGCAGTCCCTGTGTAAAGTTTATTGAATCCACTCTGTCTCCTCCCTCCCAGGTTCAGCAGATCAGACCTGTACTGAGTGGGATTTAAGGGTGGTAAGTTCAGTGAAGGGGGTTAGACAGGATGGATGCTGAGGTGATCTCTCCCCTCGGGACGAAATCTAGAACCCGGGTCACTGTGTGGAGTTTGCACATTCTCCCCGTGTCTGCGTGGGTTTCCTCGGGGTGCTCTGGTTTCCTCCCACAGTCCAAAGATGTATGGGTTCGGCTGATTAGTGGTGTGTGTGGGGTTACCGGGATAGGGCGAGATAGGTGTGGATAGGGACCTAGCTAAGGTGCTCTTTCAGAAAGTCGGTCTGGACTCAGAGGGCCGAATGGCCTGCTTTCGCACTGTACAGTTTCTATGGTTTGTGTGTGTCACACAGTCAAAGAGGTTTTACAGCATGGAAACAGACCCTTCAATCCAACTTGTCCAGGCCAGTCCTTTTTTAAACCCTTAAACTAATCCCCATTGCCAGCATTTGGCCCATCTCCCTCTACACCCATCTTACCCATGTAACTGTCTAAATGTGAGTGTGTGTGAGCGTTTGAGTGAGTGTGTGTGTGTGACAGTCTGTGAGGGAGTGTGTGTGTGTGTGTGTGTGAGGGAGGGACAGTGTGTGAGAGTGAGTGAGACTTTGAGAGAGTGAGTATGTGAGTGTGAATGTGGAGAGTGAGTGTCAGTGAGTTTGTGTGGGAATTTGATGAGTGTATGTGTGTGAGAGTGAGTGTATGAGTGAGTGTGAGAGTGAACGAGTGTGTCAGACAGCAGCCAGTAATTTAAAAATTCACTCAGGTGATGCTTGTAAAATCCCACCCGAGAATTCCACACTGTGAGGCAATCAGGGCTGGTGTGGTGTTAAAACATGAGCCAGTGTGTGTGAGAGAGTGAGAGAGTGAGTGTGTGTGAATGTGTGTGTGAGAGAGTGAGAGAGTGAGTGTGTGTGAATGAGTGAGTGAGAGAGTGTGTGTGTGAATGAGTGTGTGAGAGTGAGAGAGTGAGTGTGTGTGAATGAGTGTGTGAGAGAGTGAGAGAGTGAGTGTGTGTGAATGTGTGTGTGAGAGAGTGAGTGTGTGTGAATGTGTGTGTGAGAGAGTGAGAGAGTGAGTGTGTGGAATGTGGTGTGAGAGAGTGAGAGATGAGTGTGTGTGAATGTGTGTGTGAGAGAGTGAGAGAGTGAGAGTGTGTGAATGTGTGTGTGAGAGAGTGAGAGAGTGAGTGTGTGTGAGAGAGAGTGAGAGAGTGAGTGTGAGAGAGTGGTGTGTGTGAATGTGTGTGTGAGAGAGTGAGAGAGTGAGTGTGTTGAGAGAGTGAGAGAGTGAGTGTGTGTGAATGTGTGTGTGAGAGAGTGAGAGAGTGTGTGTGTGATGGTGTGTGGAGAGAGTGAGAGAGTGGTGTGTGTGAATGAGTGTGTGAGAGAGTGAGAGAGTGAGTGTGTGTGAATGAGTGTGTGGAGAGTGAGAGAGTGGAGTGTGTGAATGAGTGTGTGGAGAGTGAGAGAGTGAGTGTGTGTGTGAGAGAGTGAGAGAGTGAGTGTTGTGAATGTGTGTGTGGAGAGTGAGGAGTGAGCGTGTGTGAATGAGTGTGTGAGAGAGTGAGAGAGTGAGTGTGTGTGAATGAGTGTGTGAGGAGTGAAGAGTGAGTGTGTATGAATGGTGTGTGAGAGAGTGAGAGAGTAGTGTGTGTGTGAGTGTGAGAGAGAGTGAGAGAGTGAGTGTGTGAGAGAGTGAGAGAGTGAGTGTGTTGAAGAGTGTGTGAGAGAGTGAGAGTGAGTGTGTGTGAGAGAGTGAGTGTAGAGAGTGAGTGTGAAGAGTGAGGTGTGTGAATGTGTGTGTGAGAGAGTGAGAGAGTGAGTGTGTGTGAATGTTGTGTGAGAGAGTGAGAGAGTGAGTGTGTGTGAATGAGTGTGTGAGAGAGTGAGTGTGTGTGAGAGAGTGAGTGTGAGAGAGTGAGTGTGAGAGAGTGAGTGTGTGTGAATGTGTGTGTGAGAGAGTGAGAGAGTGAGTGTGTGTGAATGTGTGTGTGAGAGAGTGAGAGAGTGAGTGTGTGTGAATGAGTGTGTGAGAGAGTGAGAGAGTGAGTGTGTGTGAATGAGTGTGTGAGAGAGTGAGAGAGTGAGTGTGTGTGAATGAGTGTGAGAGAGAGTGAGAGTGTGTCTGTGTGATTGAGAGCGAGTGTGTGTGAATGAGAGCGAGTGTGTGTGAATGAGAGCGAGTGTGTGTGAATGAGAGCGAGTGTGTGTGAAAAAGTGTGTGTGTGTGTGAAAAAGTGTGTGTGTGTGTGAGAGAGAGTGAGAATGTGTCTGTGTGATTGGGAGTGAGTGTGAGTGAAAAAGTGTGTGAGAGAGTGAGAGTGAGTGTGTGTGAATGTGTGTGAGTGTGTGTGTGAGAGAGTGAGAGTGTGTGAATGAGTGTGAGTGTGTGTGTGAGAGAGTGAGCCTGGGAACTACCCACTGGATAAATTGTTGCTGGGCCCACTGTTATTTGTCATTTATATTAATGATTTGGATGAGAATATAGGGGACATGGTTAGTAAGTTTGCAGAGGACACCAAGATTGGTGGCATAGCGGACAGTGAAGAAAGTTATTTCCAATTGCAACGGGATCTTGATCAATTGGGCCAGTGGGCTGACAAATGGCAGATGGAGTTTAATTTAGATAAATGTGAGGTGATGAATTTTCATAAATTGAACCAGGACAGGACTTACTCAGTTAACAGTAGGGTGTTGGGGAGAATCACAGGACAGAGATCTCGGGGTACAAGTTCATAACTCCTTGAAAGTGGAGTCACAGGTGGACAGAGTGGTGAAGAAGGCATTCGGGCTGCTTGGTTTCATTGGTCAGAACATTGAATACAGGAGTTGGGACGTCGTGTGTGTGTGTGTGTGTGTGTGTGTGTGTGTGTGTGTGTGTGTGAGAGAGAGCATGTGTGTTTGAGAGAGTGTGTGTGAGATAGTGAATGGGTGTGAGTGTGTGAGGGAGTGACAGAGAGAGAGTGTGTGTGTGTGTGTGAGAGTGAATGAACATGTGTGAGAGTGAATGAGTGTGTGTGAGTGTGAATGAGTGTGTGTGAGTGTGAATGAGTGTGTGTGAGTGTGAATGAGTGTGTGAGAGTGAATGATTGCGTGTGAGAGTGAATGAGTGTGTGTGAGAGTGAATGAGTGTGTGTGAGAGTGAATAAGTGTGTGAGAGTGTGAATGAGTGTGTGAGAGTGAATGATTGCGTGTGAGAGTGAATGAGTGTGTGAGAGTGAATGATTGCGTGTGAGAGTGAATGATTGCGTGTGAGAGTGAATGTGTGTGTGTGAGAGTGAATGTGTGTGTGGGTGAGTGAATGAGTGTATGTGAGAGTGATTGAGTGTTGGAGAGAGTGAATGTGTGTGTGTGTGAGAGTGATTGAGTGTGTGGGAGAGTGAATGAATGTGCGTGAGAGTGATTGAGAGTATGAGAGAGTGAATGAGTGTGTGAGAGTGAATGAGTGCGTGAGAGAGTGAATGAGTGCGTGAGAGAGTGAATGAGTGTGTGAGAGAGTGAATGAGTGTGTGTGAGAGTGAATGAGTGTGTGTGAGAGAGTGAATGAGTGTGTGTGAGAGTGAATGAGTGTGTGTGAATGAGTGTGTGAGAGTGAATGAGTGCGTGTGAAAGTGAATGAGTGTGTGTGAATGAGTGTGTGAGAGTGAATGAGTGTGTGTGAGAGTGAATGAGTTGTGGTGAATGAGTGTGTGAGAGAGAGTGAATGAGTGTGTGTGAGAGTGAATGAGTGTGTGTGTGAGAGTGAATGAGTGTGTGTGAGTGAATGAGTGTGTGTGAGTGTGAATGAGTGTGTGTGAGAGAGTGAATGAGTGTGTGAGAGTGAATGAGTGTGTGAGAGAGTGAATGAGTGTGTGTGTGAGAGTGAATGAGTGTGTGAGAGTGAATGAGTGTGTGTGAGAGATGAATGAGTGTGTGTAGAGTGAAAGTGTTGTGAGAGTGAATGAGTGTGTGTGAGAGAGTGAATGAGTGTGTGAGAGTGAATGAGTGTGTGAGAGAGTGAATGAGTGTGTGTGTGAGAGTGAATGAGTGTGTGAGAGTGAATGAGTGTGTGTGAGAGAGTGAATGAGTGTGTGTGAGAGTGAATGAGTGTGTGTGAGAGTGAATGAGTGCGTGAGAGAGTGAATGAGTGCGTGAGAGAGTGAATGAGTGTGTGTGAGAGTGAATGAGTGTGTGTGAGAGTGAATGAGTGTGTGTGAGAGTGAATGAGAGTGTGAGGGAGCGAGTGAATGTGAGACAGAGAGTGAATGAGTGCGTGAGAGAGTGAATGAGTGTGTGTGAGAGTGAATGAGTGAGTGTGAGAGTGAATGAGTGTGTGTGAATGAGTGTGTGAGAGTGAATGAGTGCGTGAGAGAGTGAATGAGTGTGTGTGAGAGTGAATGAGTGAGTGTGAGAGTGAATGAGTGTGTGTGAATGAGTGTGTGAGAGTGAATGAGTGTGTGTGAGAGTGAATGAGTGTGTGAGGGAGCGAGTGAATGTGAGACAGAGAGTGAGTGAGTGACCGTATGTCTCTCGAATATAGACACAAACTCACAATGTCACCGATATAAAGTGTATGAGCTTGTCACTGTTTGGAACTAGTGAAATAGAGAGGTAATGACCTGCTCTGAATTCTGCCCAACAGCAAGCCTGGGGTGGTTTAGAAACTGTGGGGACACAGAGAGCTCAAATCAAAAACAGGAGGATGTTTACACTCATGGATAATTTGTACTGACTGTGGGTAAATTGTTAGTTAGCACGTTCAAAATGTTAGATTTTATATTTTAAATTATCTGTTACATTCCAGGAATGGAATGGACTTGGATGTCTAGGCCGAAGGATGTCTAGGACATCGAAGGCCGAAGGGCCTGTTCTGTGCTGTAATGTTCTATGTCTACAATGGATTGATTTGATTTATTACTGTCACATGTACTGGGATATAGAGTGGAAAATATTGTTTCTTGTGCACTAAACTGACAAAGCATACTGTTCATAAAGTATATAGGAGAGAGTGCAGAATATAGTACTGCAGTTACAGGTATGGTGCAGAGAAAGATCAGTTTAGTAAATGGTGGGTCCATTCAAAAGTCTGACAGCAGCAGGGAAGAAGCTGTTCTTGAGTCAGTCAGTACGAGACCTCAGATTTTCTATCTTTTTCCTGATGGAAGAAGGTGGAAGAGAGAATGTCCGGGATGTGTAAAGTCCTGAATTATACTGCTGCTTTACCGAGGGCAGTGGGAGTTTAGAAGGAGACTCCAGAATAGAGTCATAGAATCCTACAGTGCAGAAGGAAGCCATTCAGCCCATTGAGTCTGTACCAACCACAGTCCCTCCCAGAACCTATCCCCATAACCCCACGCATTGCCCCGATACTAAGAGGCAATTTGGCACGGCCAATTGACCTAACCTGCACATTTTTAGATTGTGGGAGGAAACCCAGACAGAGACAGGGAGAATGTACAGACTCCACACGGTGACTCAAGCTGGAAATTGAACCCAGGTCCCTGGAACCCAGGTCTGCTAACCACTGTACCATCATGCCACCCCTATATTGCATTGTGGAGGGGCAACATTCACAACTCTTGCAGTATTGGTTAGAGCAGGAGCCATACCAAGCTGATATATCCGGAAAGGATGCTTTCTATGGTGAAATCTGTAGTGGACATGCCAAGTTTCCTTAGCCCATACCGTGGAGTTGGGCTTTGGGAGGGTAAAGTCCACAGACAGTCACAATCACAAATCAGTGTGCACCGTCTCAGGGGCAGAGGCAGCTGGTTCTGCTTCATGAGGATATTAAATGCTGACCCTATTGTTCATCATACAGAATCTGGGTGGGAACACACGCTCAGATTGAAGAGGCTGGAAGATTTACCTCACTTGGACTAATACAAAGAACAAAGAAGAACAAAGAACAAAACAGCACGGGAAACAGGCCCTTCGGCCCAACGAGCCCGTGCCGCCACCCCAATGTTCCCACCTCTATCCGCAATCCCTGTCCATGTTTATAGATCTATGGATTAAAAACCAAATTTGAGACAATTTAGGGAGAATTTGTTTTGCCAATTAGCCTAAGAGCACATCTTTGGATGTGGGAGGAAACCGGAGCACCCGGAGAAAACCCACGCAAGCACAGGGAGAATGCACAAACTCCCACAGACACAGGCCCAAATCCATGTATCTGCACAGCACAGCGATAGTCACTGATCTGTCGTGTTGCCCATCAAATGGTCCAGGTCAAGCGTACACTAACGACGTGAAGCACTAGGATACTCTTGAAAAAAATCTTCTCACGACCCATCGCGTGTATCCCCCTCGTTAGACAACAAGGTGGACCAAAGCACCTGTAGGATAAAAACAAGTACATCAATATCATCATCTATTTACACACTTCCCATGGACTCCCAAGGCTCATGATCCCTATTTTAAATCAGTTTTCTATACCCCTCCATTCCCCTTCTGTTCATGTACCCATCTAAGTATTTCTTAAATAACTCCAGAGTACCTGCCTCCACCACTTTACTTGGCAGCGCATTCCATACCCCCACCACCCTGTGTGTGAAAAAACTCCCTCTAGCATCCAAATTATACCTTACCCCCCTCACCCTAAGCCCGTGACCCCTCGTGCTATTTGAGTCCATCCTAGGAAAAAGCTTAACCCTGTTTACACTATCTATACCCCTCATAATCTTGTACACCTCTATTAGATCTCCTCTAATGGAAGGATTTCCATTGTAATTCTCACCATGAACGTCAGTTCTGAGTGTAGGAGTTAGCAATTGGGAAGGAGGAAGGAAGCAGGCCTTTGGGAGAGGAGAATAGTTTTTAGCTGTTTGAAGGGGAAGGAAGGAGCAGTGTAAAATGTACTGCGAGATCTTCAGCTAAAAGTGAAATACAGAATCATTGAGTTGTACAGCGCAGGAAAGGCCCTTTGACCCACACACAGTCAATACCATGAAATCCACACTCATTCCCCTGTACCTGTCCCATATCCTTCAATGTTATGAATGTCAGGTGCTCATCCAAACACTTTTTAAAAGCTGTAAGGTTTCCGGCCTCCACCACCATCCCAGGCAGTGTGTTCCAGATTCCCATCACTCTCTAAGTGAAAATGTTTGCTCAATTCCCCTCTGAATCTCCTGTCCTTCACCCTAAAACTATCCCCTCATGACTGACTCCTCAGCCAAGGGGACAAGCTATTCATCTTATCTCTTTATCATCTTAATCTTTAAATTCAAGTTTGGAGAATGGGCTGCCTAAGGCAGAGTATTTAGTCACTGTCGCTTTTAATTTGTTTGTTACAGTAAAAGAGTTAACACGATTTTTTTTTTCTCCACAGTTCTCCTTCTCTGAACAGATCACACAGTTAAAAAGTGCACTCTCACACTCTCACACTTCCACACTCTCTCACACTTCCACACTCTCTCACACTTCCACTCTCTCACACTTCCACACTCTCTCACACTTCCAAACACTCTCACACTTCCACACTCTCTCACACTTCCACACTCTCTCACACTTCCACACTCTCTCACACTCCCACACACTCTCACACTCCCACACACTCTCACACTTCCACACTCTCTCACACTTCCACACTCTCTCACACTCCCACACTCTCTCACACTCCACACTCTCTCACACTCACACTCTCTCCACCACTCTCTCACACTCCCACACTCTCTCACACTTCCCACTCTCTCACACTTCCACACTCTCTCACACTTCCACACTCTCTCACACTCCACACTCTCTCACACTTCCACACTCTCTCACACTCCACACTTCCACACTTCCACACACTCTTCACACTCCTCACACACACTCTCTCACACTTCCACACTCTCTCACACTCCCCACACTCTCTCACACTCTCACACTCTCTCACACTTCCACACTCTCACACTCTCTCACTCTCCACACTCTCTCACACTTCCACACTCTCACCTCCACACTCTCTCACACTTCCACACTCTCTCACACTCTCCACACTCTCTCACACTTCCACACTCTCTCACACTCCACACTCTCACACACTTCCACACTCTCTCACACTTCCACACTCTCTCACACTTCCCACACTCTCACACCCACACCCACACCCACACTCTCTCACCTTCCACACCCACACTCACACTTCCACACTCTCTCACACTCTCACTCCACCTCCCACACTCTCTCACACTTCCACACTCTCTCACACTCCACACTCTCTCACACTTCACCTCTCTCACATCCAACCCACACTCCACCTCCACCTTCCACCACTCCCACACTCTCTCACACTTCCAACCTCTCTCACACTTCACACTCCCACACCCACACCCCACACTCCCACTCCCACACTCCACACTCCACACACCTCCACACTCTCTCACACTTCCACACTCTCTCACACTTCCACACTCTCTTCCACACTCTCTCACACTTCCACACTCTCTCACACTTCCACACTCTCTCACACCACCACACTCTCTCACACTTCCACACTCTCTCACACTTCCACTCTCTCACACTTCCACCACTCTCTCAACACACTCCTCCACCCACTCTCTCACACTTCCACACTTCTCACACTTCCACACTCTCTCACACTTCCACTCTCTCACACTTCCACACTCTCTCACACTTCCACACTCTCTCACATCCCACTCTCAACACACCACACTCTCTCACACTTCCACACTCTCTCACACTTCCACTCTCTCACACTTCACACTCTCTCACACTTCACACTCTCTCACACTTCCACATCTCCACACTTCCACACTCTCTCACACTTCCACACACTCTCACACTTCACTCTCTCACACTTCCACACTCTCTCACACTTCCACACTCTCTCACAATTCCACACACTCTCACACTTCCACACTCTCTCACACTTCACACTCTATCACACTTCCACACTCCTCCACACTCCACACACTCTCACACTTCCACACTCTCTCACACTTCCACACTCTCTCACAATTCCACACTCTCTCACACTTCCCACTCTCTCACACTCCCACACACTCTCACACTCCCACACCACTACACACTTCCACGCTCTCACACTTCCACACTCTCTCACACTCCACACTCTCTCACAACTTCCACTCTCTCACCTTCCACACTCTCTCACACTTCCACACTCTCTCACACTCCACACTCTCTCACACTTCCACACTCTCTCACACTTCCACACTCTCTCACACTTCCACACTCTCTCACACTTCCACACACTCTCACACTTCCACACTCTCTCACACTTCCACACTCTCTCACACTTCCACACTCTCTCACACTCCCACACTCTCTCACACTTCCACACTCTCTCACACTTCCACACTCTCTCACACTTCCACTCTCTCTCACACTTCCACACTCTCTCACACTTCCACACTCTCTCACACTTCCACACTCTCTCACACTTCCACTCTCTCACACACTTCCACACTCTCTCACACTTCCACTTCTCACACTTCCACACTCTCTCACACTTCCACACTCTCTCACACTTCCCACTCTCTCACACTTCCACACTCTCACACTTCCACACTCTCTCACACTTCCACACTCTCTCACACCTTCCACACTCTCTCACACTTCACTCTCTCACACTTCCACACTCTCTCACACTTCCACTCTCTCACCTTCCACACTCTCTCCACACTTCCACACTCTCTCACACTTCCACACACTCTCACACTTCCACACTCTCTCACACTTCCACTCTCTCACACTTCCACTCTCTCACACTTCCACACTCTCTCACTCTTCTACACTCTCTCACACTTCCACTCTCTCACACTTCCACATACTCTCACACTCCCACACTCTCACACTTCCACACACTCTCACACTTCCACACTCTCTCACACTTCCACACTCTCTCACACTTCCACACTCTCTCACACTTCCACACACTCTCACACTTCCACACTCTCTCACACTTCCACACTCTCTCACACTTCCACACTCTCTCACACTTCCCTCTCTCACACTTCCACACTCTCTCACACTTCCACACACTCTCACACTTCCACTCCTCTCACACTTCCACACTCTCTACTCTCTCACACTTCACCACTCTCACACTTCACACTCTCTCACACTTCCACACTCTCTCACACTTCCACACTCTCTCACACTTGTCCACTCTCTCACACCTTCCACACTCTCTCAACACTTCCACTCTCTCACACTTCCACACTCTCTCACACTTCCCACTCTCTCCACACTCCCTCAACACTCCACACTCTCTCACACTTCCACACTCTCTCACACTTCCCACCTCTCACACTTCCACACTCTCTCACACTTCCCACTCTCCTCACACTTTCACACTCTCTCACACTTCACACTCTCTCACACTTCACTCTCTCACCACACTTCACACACTCTCTCACACTTCACACTCTCTCACACTTCCACACTCTCTCACACTTCCACACTCTCTCACACTTCACACTCTCTCACACTTCCACACTCTCTCACACTTCCACACTCTCTCACACTCCCACACACTCTCACACTCCCACACACTCTCACACTTCCACACTCTCTCACACTTCCACACTCTCTCACACTCCCACACTCTCTCACACTCCCACACTCTCTCACACTCCCACACTCTCTCACACTTCCACACTCTCTCACACTTCCACACACTCTCACACTTCCACTCTCTCACACTTCCACACTCTCTCACACTTCCACACACTCTCACACTTCCACTCTCTCACACTTCCACACTCTCTC
>JAGIQG010000633.1:0-21116 GCA_024679065.1 Sphyrna mokarran | reverse complement strand
GAAGGGAACTGTTTTGCCTCGTGATTGTTGAGCGATGCTCATTCATCCGCTGTCGTAGTGTCTGCATGGTCTCCCCAACGTACCATGCTTCAGGACATCCTTTCTTGCAACGTATTAGGTAGACAACGTTGGCCGAGTTGCAAGAGTATGTACCGTGTACCTGGTGAATGGTATCCTCACGTTTGATGATGTCGTCCATGTCTATGATCCGGCATGTCTTGCAGAGGTTGCTGTGGCAGGGTTGTGTGGTATTGTGGTCACTGTTCTCCTGAAGGTTGGGTAGTTTGCTGCGAACAATGATCTGTTTAAGGTTGTGCGGTTGTCTGAAAGCAAGAAGTGGGGGGGTGGGGATGGCCCTAGCGAGATGTTCATCGTCATCAATGACATGTTGAAGACTCCGGAGAAGATGTTGTAGCTTCTCTGCTCCGGGGAAGTACTGGACAACAAAGGGTACTCTGTCCACCTTGTCCCGTGTTCGTCTTCTGAGGAGGTCAGTGCGGTTTATCGCTGTGGCACGATTGAACTGTCGATTGATGAGTCGAGCGCCATATTCTGTTCTCACGAGGGCATTCTTCAGCGTCTGGAGGTGTCTGTCACGATCCTCCTCATCTGAGCAAATTCTGAGTATACGGAGGGCTTGTCCATAGGGAATGGCTTCTTTAACGTGTCCAGGGTGGAAGCTGGAGAAGTGGAGCATTGTGAGGTTGTCTGTCGGTTTGCGGTACAGTGAGGTGCTGAGGTGACCGTCCTTGATGGAGATGCGTGTGTCCAAGAATGCAACTGATTCTGGAGAATAGTCCATGGTGAGTCTGATGGTGGGATGGAACTTGTTGATATCATCATACAGTTGTTTCAATGATTGTTCACCATGAGTCCAAAGGAAGATGTCATCAATGTATCTAGTATATAACCTTGGTTGGAGATCTCGTGTGGTGAAGAAGTCACCACCCAGAGAATGATCAGAATTCACTCCTCTCCCCCCACCCAGAGAACCATCTGACCTCACTCCCCTCCCCCACCCAGAGAATGATCTGACCTCACTCCCCTCCCCCACCAAGAGAATGATCTGACCTCACTCCCCTCCCCCACCCAGAGAATGATCTGACCTCACTCCCCTCCCCCACCCAGAGAATGATCTGACCTCACTCCCCTCCCCCACCCAGACAGTGATCTGACCTCACTCCTCTCCCCCACCCAGAGAATGATCTGACCTCACTCCCCTCCCCCAACCCAGAGAATGATCTGACCTCACTCCCCTCCCCCACCAGAGAATGATCTGACCTCACTCCCTCACTCTCCTCCCCCGCCCAAAATATGATCTGACCTCACTCCCCACCCTCACCAGAGACTGATCTGACCTCACTCCCCTCCCCCACCCAGAGAATGATCTGACCTCACTCCCCTCACCCACCCAGAGAATGATCTGAACTCACTCCCCTCCCCCACCCAGACAATGATCTGACCTCACTCCCCTCCCCCACCCAGGGAATGATCTGACCTCACTCCCCTCCCTCACCCAGAGAATGATCTGACCTCACTGCCTTCTCCCACCGAGAGAATGATCTCACCTCCCTCCCGTCCCCAACCCAGAGAATGATCTGACCTCACTCCCCTCCCCCAACCCAGAGAATGATCTGACCTCACTCCCCTCCCCCATCTTTTATTCATCTTGGGAAACTGAGGGGAATTTAGTATGGCCAATCTGACTCTCGCAGATTTCTTGGCTCACTAAGGGGCAACTTATCCTGGCTTATCCACATAACCTGCGCTTCTTTGCTCACATGGAATTTCACATGGCCAGGCTAAATTGCCCCTTACTGTCCCAGGATGTTTATGAGAGGTGGATTGGCCAGGCTAAATTGCCCATTACTGTCCCAGGATGTTTATGAGAGGTGGATTGGCCAGGCTAAATTGCCCCTTACTGTCCCAGGATGTTGATGAAAGGTGGATTGGCCATGCTAAATTGCCCCTTACTGTCCCAGGATGTTTATGAGAGGTGGATTGGCCAGGCTAAATTGCCCCTTACTGTCCCAGGATGTTTATGAGAGGTGGATTGGCCAGGCTAAATTGCCCCTTACTGTCCCAGGATGTTTATGAGAGGTGGAATGGCCAGGCTAAATTGCCCCTTACTGTCCCAGGATGTTTATGAGAGGTGGATTGGCCCGGCTAAATTGCCCCTTACTGTCCCAGGATGTTTATGAGAGGTGGATTGGCCAGGCTAAATTGCCCCTTATTGTCCCAGGATGTTTATGAGAGGTGGATTGGCCAGGCTAAATTGCCCCTTACTGTCCCAGGATGTTTATGAGAGGTGGATTGGCCAGGCTAAATTGCCCCTTACTGTCCCAGGATGTTTATGAGAGGTGGATTATCCAGGCTAAATTGCCTGTTGTGACCCAAGATGTATCAGAGTGCTGGACTGATCGTACTAAATTCCCCCCTAAACATCTTCTCGTACACATTTATTGACTCAATGGGGAATATAGCATGGCCTATTCACAATTATTGCACATTAGCATGGCCCATCCAACTGTCGTAGAGATCTTGCACTAAGGGGCAGTTTAGCATGGCCAATCCAGCTCTACTACACATCTTGGGATCCTGCACATTGTTAGACAGCGAGGAGAGTTTAGCATGACCAAACCACATTTTGTAAACATCTCGGGACACTAAGGGGCAATTTAGCATGGCCCATCCATCTCTTGTACACATCTTGAAGCATTAAGACAAATTTAGCATCGCCAATCCACCACTTGTACACATCTTGGGACAATGAGAGAATTTAGCTTGGCCAATCCATATAACCTACACATCTTGTGACACTGAGGAAAAATTTAGTGTGGCCAATGCAGCTCTCGTACACATCTTGACACACTATGGGGATTTTAGCATTGCCATTACACCTGTTGTACACATTTTAGATACTAAGGAACAGTTTAGCGCAGCCAATCAAACTCTCATACATATCTTAGGACACTAGGAGGTGATTGAGCCTGCCCAATCCCCCAAACATACACATCTTCGAACACTAAGGGGCAATTTAGTATGACCAATCCACCTCCAACATGTTTTTGTGATCCTAAGCGGAATTTAGCAGGGCCAATTCAGCTCTCGTAAACATCTTGGGACACTAAAGAGCAATTTAGCTTGGCCGATTCACTTCTTGTGCACATTTGGGACACCAAGGGAAATTTAGCGTGGCCAATCCATTTCTTGCACACATCTTTGGACATTAAGGGGCAATTCAGTTTTATCGAACAACTTCTCATACACGTTCTATGACACTATGGGAAATTTAGCATGGCCTATCCATACCTTTTGCACATCTTGGAATACTAAGGGACAATTTGGCATGGCCAATCCATCTCTCATGCAATCTTGGGACACTAAGGCTATTTAGCATGGCCTCTCATACACATTCTGGGACACAAAAGGGCAATTTAGTATGGCCAATGCATCTCCCACTTTATCTTGGGACACAAAGGGTCAGTTTAGCAAAGCCAATCCATCTAACCTGCACACCTTGGGAAACTAAGGGGAATTTAGCATGGCCAATCCAATCTTGTACACATCTTGGGACACCTAACTACAATTTAGCATGGTCTATCCACCTCTCGTACACATCTTGGCGCACTGAGATGAATTTAGCACGGCCAATCCACCTAGTCTACACATCATGGGACACTAAGGGGCAATTTAGCATGGCCTATCTGCTCCTCATACACATCTTGGCACATTGAAATGAATTTAGCATGGCCAGCCCACCTAACCTACACATCTTGGCTCACTGAAGGGAATTTATCATAGCCAATCCACATAACCTACACATCTTGGAACAGTTATGGGCAATTTAGCCTGGCCAATACACCAAACATGCACATCTTGGGACATAAGGAGCAATTTAGTGTGACCAATCCACTTCTCGTACACATATTGGAACATTAAGGGTAATTTAGCATGGCCAATCTACTGCTCGTACACATCTTGGGCCACAAAGGAGAATTTAGCATTGCCAATCCACTTAAGCTATGCACCTTGTGACACTAAGGGACAAATTAGCATGACCAATTCACTTCTCGCACACGTTTTGCAACACTGATGTGAATTTAGCATGGGCAAACCACGTAATCTACATATTTTGGTCCACTAAAGAGCAATTTAACATGGCCAATCTATGTCTCATATTCATCTTGGAACACTAAGGGGAATTTTATCATGACCAATCCATCTCTGCCATACATCTTGGGACATGAGGGGAATTTGGCATGTCCAAAGCACATCTCATACACATCTTGGGACACTAAGAGGACAATTTTCCTCCCTGTCAGGCGAGGAGGAAATGGTCGAGTAAGAGAACATTGGTGTACAAAAAAAGTTGATTTGCTGGTTAAAAGGAAAAAGGAGGCTTATGTCAGGATGAGGCTTGAAGGCTCGGTTAGTGCAATGGATAGCTATAGATTAGCCAGGAGGGAGCTAAAGAGTGAATTGAGGAGAGCTAAGAGGGGACACGAGAAGACTTTGGCTGATAGGATTAAGGAGAATCCTAAAGCTTTCTTTAGATATGTTAAGAATAGAAGATTGGTTAGGGCAAGATTAGGGCCAGTCATAGACAGCAGTGGGAAGTTGTGCGTGGAGCCTGAAGAGATTGGAGAGGCACTGAATAAATATTTCTCTTCGGTATTCACGCAGGGTGATGTAAATGTAGTTATGGAGAACACTGAGGTACAGGGTAGCAAACTGGAAAGTATTGAAGTAGATAGGGAGGATGTGCTAGATATTCTTGAGGGTTTGAAGTTGGATAAGTCCCCTGGGCCGGACGGGATTTACCCTAGGATTCTCTGGGAGGCAAGAGAGGAGATTGCAGAGCCTCTGGCTCTGATCTTCAGGTCGTCGTTGGTTACAGGTGTGGTTCCAGAGGACTGGAGGATAGCGAATGTGGTCCCATTGTTCAAGAAGGGGAAGAGAGACCTTCCAGGGAATTATAGGCCAGTGAGTCTTACTTCTGTTGTGGGCAAAGTATTGGAGAGAATTATTAGGGATAGGATTTATAGTTATTTAGAGAGAAATGAATTGATTGGGGATAGTCAGCATGGTTTTGTGAAGGGTAGGTCGTGCCTTACTAACCTCATTGAGTTTTTTGAAAAAGTGACTAAAGAGGTGGATGGGGGTAAGGCGGTTGATGTGGTATATATGGACTTTAGTAAGGCGTTTGATAAGGTGGCCCATGGAAGACTTCTGCAGAAAATGCAGATGTATGGGATAGAGGGTGATTTAGCTAATTGGGTTAGGAATTGGCTAGCAGATAGAAGACAGAGGGTGGTGGTTGATGGGAGATATTCATCGTGGAGTTCGGTGACAAGTGGTGTACCTCAGGGGTCTGTTTTGGGGCCCCTGCTGTTTGTAATTTTTATAAATGATCTGGATGAGGGTATTGAAGGATGGATTAGTAAATTTGCAGATGACACTAAAGTCGGTGGAGTGGTAGATAGTGAAGAGGGGTGTTATAGTTTGCAGAGGGACTTGGACAAGTTGCAGAGCTGGGCCGAGAGGTGGCAAATGGAGTTTAATGTGGAAAAGTGTGAGGTAATGCACTATGGCAGAAATAATAAATGTGTAGAGTATAGGGCTAATGGTAGGATTCTTAGTAGTCTTGATGAACAGAGGGATCTTGGTGTGTATGTGCATAGATCCCTGAAAGTAGGCAGTCAAGTCGAGAAGGTTGTTAAGAAGGCATATGGAGTCTTAGCTTTTATTGGTAGGGGGATTGAATTTCGGAGCCGCAACGTCATGTTGCAACTGTACAAAACTCTAGTGCGGCCGCACTTGGAGTATTGTGTGCAGTTCTGGTCCCCACATTATAAGAAAGATGTGGAGGCATTGGAGAGGGTACAGAGGAGGTTTACCAGGATGTTGCCTGGTATGGAGGGCAGGTCTTATGAAGAGAGGCTGAGGGATTTGAGGTTGTTTTCGTTAGAAAGGAGGCGGCTAAGAGGGGACCTAATCGAAACATATAAGATGATTAGAGGTTTAGATAGGGTGGACAGTGATAGCCTTTTTCCTAGGATGGAGAAAGCTAGCACGAGGGGACACAGCTTTAAATTAAGGGGTGATAGTTATAGGACGGATATCAGAGGTAGGTTCTTTACCCAAAGGGTGGTTCGGGAGTGGAATGCCCTGCCTGCAGCAGTTGTAGATGCGCCAAGTTTGGTGGCGTTTAAGAGGTTAGTTGATAAGTATATGGAAGAGAAGGGAATGGTTTAGTTTGGAGGGGCATTGCTTTTTATATTGGTCGGCGCAACATCGAAGGCCGAAGGGCCTGTTCTGTGCTGTAATGTTCTATGTTCTATGTTCTATGTTCTAATTTAGCATGGCCAATTCATCTCTTGTACACATCTTGGGACACTAATTGGCAACTTAGCACAGCCAGTTCACCACTCCTACCCATCTTGGAACACTGAGGGCAATTTAGCATTTCCAATTCACATGCTAACTTTCCCTTAGTGTCCCAAGATGTGCAAGAGCAATTTAGCATTGCCAATCCACCCTACCTACACATCTTAGCACACTATGGGGAACTTGGCCTGGCCAATCGACCAAATCTACACATCTTGGGACATTAAGGGACAATTTAGCTTGGTCAATCCAACTCTTGTACACATGTTGCGACACTAAGAGATAATTTAGCACGCCCAATCCATTTTTTTGCTTACACCTTGTGTCACTAAGGGGAATTTAACATGGCCAAACCACCTCTCTTACACATTTTGGGACACTAAGAAGCAATTTAACATGGCCAATCCACCATTCATATACATTTTGGTATACTAAGGGAAATTTAGCATGGTTAAACCATCACTCATACACATTCTGGGACTCTACGGGGAAGTTAGCATGGCCAATCCACATCTCAGATACATCTTGGGACATTAAGGGGCAGTTTAGCTTGGTCAATCCACTTCTCGTATACATCTTGGGACATTAACAGGCAATTTAGCACGACCAATACACCTAACTTACAAATCTTGTGACATTAAGATACAGATTAGCAAAGCCAATCCCCTAACTTACACATCATGTGGTACTAAGGGGCAATTTATCATGACCAATCCACATCTTGTACTCATCTTGGGACTGAGGCAAAATTTATCATGGCCAACCTACATCTCATACACAACTTAGGACACGAGGGGCAATTTAACATGAGCATTCCACCCCTGGTACACATCTTGGGACACTATGAGGAATTTAGCAAGGAATTTATTCATCTTGGGACAGTCAGGGGCAATTTAGCCTGGCCAATACATCTAACTTGCACATTTTGGGATGTTAAGGCACAAGTTAGCATGGCCAATCCACCTAAAGTACACTTCTTGGGACAGAGGGACAGTTTAGCGTGACCAATACACCACTTGTACACATCTTGAGACACGAAGGGGATTTCTAACATGTCCAGTTCTCCTCTCATCCATACCTTGGGGCGTGAAAGCAAGTTTAACATTCCGAATTCAAATCTTGCATACATCTTGGAACACCACAGGGACTTTAGCATGGCCAATTCACATTTTGTACACATCTTGTGACACTAAGGGCCAATTTAGCATTCCCAATCTACCTCTTGTACATACCTTGGGACACCAAAGGCTTGGGATGGTAAGGGGAATTTTGAATCTCAATCCACATCTTGTACACATCTTGGGGATACTGATTCGGCTCTCTAATTTCCCTAACCTACACGTTTTGGGACACTAAGAAGTAATCCATCTAATCTATACATCTTCAAACACTAAGGGGCAATTTAGCATGGCCAATCCACATCTTGGGACACTAAGGGGCAATTTAGTATGACCAATCCACCTCTCACACACATCTTGGGACACTAACGGGCAATTTAGCCTGGCCTACATACCTCTCATAAACATCTTGGCACACTAAGATGAATTTAGCATAGCCAATCCACCTGTCATTCACATTGTGGGATACTAAGGGGAATTTAGCATGTTCAATCCACCTGTCGTTCACATCGTGGGACACTAAGAGACAATTTAACATGGCCAATCCATCTCTTGTACACATGTTGGGACACTAATTGGCAATTTAGCACAGCCAGTTCACCACTCCTACCCATCTTGGAACACTGAGTGCAATTTATCATTTCCAATTCACACGCTAACTTTCCCTTAGTGTCCCAAGATGTGTATGAGCAATTTAGCATTGCCAATCCACCCTACCTACACATCTTAGCACACTATGGAGAACTTGGCCTGGCCAATCGACCGAATCTTGGGACATTAAGGGATAATTTAGCTTGGTCAATCCAACTCTTGTATACACCTTGTGACACTAACAGGCAATTTAGCACGGTCAATTCACATAACTTGCATATCTTGGGATAGTAAGGGATGATATCCTGGCCAATCCATCTATGTGACACATCTTGGGACAAACAAGGTGCAAGTTAGTGTGGCCAATCTCCTAACCTATGCACCTTGGGGCATCGAGGGGCAATTTAGCAAGGCCAATCCACCTAACCTCACTATCTTTGGACACGAAGGGGCAATTTAACATGGCCCCTCCAGCAGACACCCTCCCCCATGGTCTGATTTCCCCACACCCCCGGTAGGCCACCCCCTCAGCAGATCATGCCCCCAACCTACCTGGATTGCTGCTGACCCTCCACCATCCTTCTGAGCTGCATTCGATGTGGATATGTGGGTGTTGGACTGGGGTGAACACAGTAAAAAGTCTCACAAACACCAGGTTAAAGTCCTTTTGGAGAGAGAGAGAGATGGAGGGAGCTTCGTGGTGTTTTTCAATGTTGAGGTTATTGTTGTATTTCTTGGTGTTTTTCAATGTTGAGGTTGTTGTTGTATTTCTTGGTGTTTTTCAATGTTGAGGTTGTTGTTGGATTTGTTGGTTTTTTCAATGTTGAGGTTGTTGTTGTATTTCTTGGTGTTTTTCAATGTTGAGGTTGTTGTTGGATTTGTTGGTTTTTTCAATGTTGAGGTTGTTGTTGTATTTCTTGGTGTTTTTCAATGTTGAGGTTGTTGTTGGATTTGTTGGTTTTTTCAATGTTGAGGTTGTTGTTGTATTTCTTGGTGTTTCTCAATGTTGAGGTTGTTGTTGTTGTTGTTGTTTCCAATGTTGAGGTTTCACAGAAATCCTACAGAGCAGAAAGAGGCCGTTTGGCCCATCAAGTCTGCACCGACCACAATCCCACCCAGGTCACTAATCCCTCTAACCTTCACATCTCAGGTATGGGTAACTAACGGGTAATTTTAGCCTGGCCAATCAACCTAACCCACACATCTTAGGACTGTGGGAGGAAACTGGAGCACCCGGAGGAAACCCACGCAGACACGAAGAGAATGTGCAAACTCCACACGGACAGTGACCCAAGCCGGGAATCGAACCTGGGTCACCGGATGTGGAGAAGCACATACACATCTTGGGGCACTAAGGACAATTTAGTCTGGCCGATGCACTCCTTATGCACATATTGTTACACTAAGGTGCAGTTTAGAATGGCCAATCCACCTAAACTACACACCTTGGGACACTAAGGGGCAATTTATAATGGCCAATTAGCCAAACCTATACATCTTGGGACACTAAGGTTCAATTTGGCATGGCCAATTAATTGAACATACACGTCTTTGGCCACTAAGGGCATTTAGCATGGCGAATCCACCTAACCTACACATCTTGGGACACTAAGGGGATTTTAATGTCTCCAATTCTCCTCTCATCCATATCTTGGAATGCTAAAGTTAATTTAACATGGCCAATCCACATCTCGCATAGATCTTGGGTCACAAAGTGACAATTTAGCATGGCCAATCCACTTCTCATACATCTCTTGGAGTATTAAGGAGCAATTTAGCATGGTCAATGCACCACTTGTACACATCTTGGGACACTAAGGGGCAATTTAATATTGCCAATCCATCTCTTGTACTCATCTTGGCACACTGGGATGAACTTAGCAAGGCCAATCCACCTAACCTACACAGCTTGGGACAATCAGAGGCAATTTAGCATTGTCCATCCACCTAACTTGTATATTTTGGGACGCTAATGCACAATTTAGGATCTCCAATCCACCTAAAGTACACTTCTTGGGACAGAGGAGCAATTTTGCATTGGCTAATCCACTTCTCATACGCATCTTGGGACAATAAGGGCAATTTAGCCTGGCCTATACACCTTCGTACACATCTTGGCACATACCTTAGTGTCCCAAGGTGCGTGCAAAAGTTGGATTGGCCATGCTAAATTGCTCTTTAGCATCCCAAGGTATTTACGAGAATTGAATTGGACATGCTAAATTTCCATTTGTGTCCCAAGACATGAGGTTTGGACTGGCATTGCTATATTGCCCCTTAGAGTCCCAAGATGTGTAGGTTTGTTGGGTTGGCCGCGTAACTGCTCCTTAGTGTCCAAATGTGTAAGATAGATGGATTGGCAATGCCACATTGCCACTTAGCAACACAAGATGTGTAGGTCAGGTAGTTTGGCTGTGCTAAATTCATCTTAGTGTGCTAAGATTTATACGAGAAGTGTGTAGGTCAGACTAAATTGCCCCTTCGTGTCCCAAGATATGTACGAGAGATGGATTGGTCATGATAAATTACCCCTTAGTGTTTGAAGATCTGTAGGTTAGATGGATTGCCCCATAGTGTCCCAAGATGTATAGATATGGGGGAATGACCTTGCTAAATTGCACTTAGTGTCCCAAGATGATCACAAGGTGTGAATTGGCCATGGTAAATTGTCACTTAATCTCCCAAGATAGTGTGTGACATGCAGAATGACCGTGCTAAATTAACTTTAGTGTCTCGAGATGACAGTGAGAGGAGAATTGGACATGTTACAATCCCCTTAGTATCTCAAGATGTGTAGGTTGGGTGGATTGGGCATGCTATAATTGCCTCTTTTGTGCCCCAAGACGTGTACGAGAGGTGCGTAGGCCAGGCTAAATTGCCCTTAGTGCCCCAAAATGTGTAGAGGAGATGGGTTGGCTGGGCTAAATTGCCCCTCAGTGGCCCAAGATGTGTATGATTGGCCATTCTAAACTGCCCCTCTGTCCCATGCTAAATGTCCCAAGATGTGTAGATTAGGTCGATTGGCCATGCTAAATTCACTGTAGTGTGCTAAGATGTGTAGATTGGGTGGATTGGCGATGCTAAATTGTGCCTTACATCCCAAAATGTGCAACTTAGGTGTATTGGCCAGGCTACATTGCCCCTGACTGTCCCAAGATGTGTAGGTTGGGCGGATTTGTGATGCTAAATTCATCTTAGTGTGCCGAGAGGTACATAGGTCAGGCTAAATTGCTCCTTAGGGTCCCAAGATGTATACGAGAGGTGGATTGGCCATGCTAAATTGCCTCTGACTGTCCCAAGATATATACAAGATGTCGACTGGCCATGGTAAATTGCCCCTTAGTGTTTGAACATGTGGAGGTGAGATGGATTGTCCCTTAGAGTCACAAGACGTGTAGGTTAGGGGGATTGGACCTGCTAAATTGCCCCTTAGTGTCCCAAGATGAGTACCAGATGTGGATTGGCCACATTAAATTGATTCTGTGTGTCCCAAAATGTGGAGTTTAGGTGGATTGGCCATGCTAAATTGCCTCTTACTATCACAAGATGAGTAAGTTAGGTGGATTGGCCATGCTAAGTTGCCCCTAAGTGTCCCAAGGTGTGTCAGTTAGCTGATTGGCCATGGTAAATTGTCCTTAGTGTAGCAGAATGTGTAAATTAGGTGAATTGGCCATGCTCAATTGACCTTTAATATCCTAAGATGTTAGATTAGGTCGATTGGCCATGCTAAATTCACCGTAGTGTGCTAAGATGTATAGGTTAAGTGGGTTGGTCGTGCAAAATTGCTCCTTAGTGTCCCAAAGTATGTACAAGAGGTGGTTACACCATGCTAAATTACCCTTTAGTGTTCCAAGGTGGATTGGCCAAGCTGTATTCCCCTTAGTGTCCCAGGATGTGTAAATTAGGTGAATTGGCCATGATAAATTGTCCTTTAGTGTCCCAAGAGGTGGATTGGTCACAGCAAATTGCCACTTCGTGACCCAAGATCTGTGCGAGATGTGGACTGGTCATGCTAAATTCTCCTCAGTGTCCCAAGATATCATTAAGAGGTAGATGAGCCATGCTATATTGCCTCTTAGTTTCCCAAGATGTGTATATAATATGAATTGGCCATTCTAAATTGCTGTTTAGTGTCCCAAGAGGTGGTGTTTAGGTGCATTGGCCATGCTAAGTACCCCTCAGTGACCTAAGATGTGTAGATTAGGTGGATTGGCCATGCTAAATTGCCCCTTAGTGTCCCAAGATGTTTAGGTTATGTGAATTGGCCATGCTAAGTTGCGTCTTAGTGTGCCATGATGTGGTTGAGAGCTGGATTGGCAAATGCTAAATTCCCCTTAGTTTTCCAAGATGTGGAGTTTTTGTGGATTGGCCATGCAAAATGTCAAGTTATTGTCCCAAGATGTGTATGAGAGGTGGACTGGTGGTGCTAAATTCCCCATAGTGTGCCATGATGAAGATGAGAGCTGGATTGGCCATGCTAAATTTCCCTTAGTTACTCAAGATGTGGGTGGGGCAGGGGAGTGAGGTCAGATCATTCTCTGTGTGGGGGAGGGGAAGTGAGGTCAGATCATTCTCTGGGTGGGGGAGGGGAGTGAGGTCAGATCATTCTCTGGGTGGGGAAGGGGAGTGAGGTCAGATCATTCTCTGGGTGGGGGTGGGGAGTGAGTTCAGACCATTCCCTGGGTGGTGTGGGGTAGGGGAGTGAGGTCAGATCATTCTCTGGGTGGGAGAGAGGAGTCAGGTCAGATATTTCTCTGAGTGGGGGAGGGGAGTGAGGTCAGATCATTCTCTGGGTGGGGGAGGGGAGTGAGGTCAGATCATTCTCTGGGTGGGGGAGGGGAGTGAGGTCAGATCATTCTCTGGGTGGGGGAGGGGAGTGAGGTCAGATCATTCTCTGGGTGGGGGAGGGGAGTGAGGTCAGATCATTCTCTGGGTGGGGGAGGGGAGTGAGGTCAGATCATTCTCTGGGTGGGGGAGGGGAGTGAGGTCAGATCATTCTCTGGGTGGGGGAGGGGAGTGAGGTCAGATCATTCTCTGGGTGGGGGAGGGGAGTGAGGTCAGATCATTCTCTGGGTGGGGGAGGGGAGTGAGGTCAGATCATTCTCTGGGTGGGGGAGGGGAGTGAGGTCAGATCATTCTCTGGGTGGGGGAGGGGAGTGAGCTTGTGATACCACGGGACAATTTAGCATGACCAAACCACTTCTCGTACGTATCTTGGACATTAAGGTGAATTTAGCATTGTCAATTAACCAAACCTACACATTTTTAGACCTAAGGGACAATTTATCCACTCTAACCTACAGACCTTAGGACAGCAGGGGGAATTTAGCCTTGCCAATCTGCCTAATTACATAACTTGGAATATTAAGGTGCAGTTTAAGCGATTAAGCGAATTAAGGGTTATAGGGAGCAAGCGGGTAAGTGGAACTGATCCACTTCAGATCAGCCATGATCTTATTGAAGGGTCAATCCATCAAACTTACACATCTGCAAACAATAAGGGGCAATTTAGTGTCACCAATATATCTTATACATATCTTGGCACATTAAGGGGAATTGTAACATGGCCAATCCACCTCTTAATGATGCTAAAGAGCAATTTAGCCTGGCCAATCCACCATTCATAGACATCTTCGGACACTAAGGAGAATTTAGCCCGGCCTATGCACCTCTCCTACACATCTTGGCACATTAAGATGAATTTATCAAGGCCAATCCACCCAAACTACACATCTTAGCACACTTTGGGGAATTTGGCATGGCCAATCCATCTCTCGTACACACTTTGGGACATGAAGGGGCGATTTAGCTTCCCAAATCCCCCTAGCCAATATGTCTTGGGGCATATTTAGAACATTGAATAGCACAGTACAGGCCCTTCCGCCCTCAATGTTGTGCTGAGCTTTGTCTGAACCCAAGATCAAGCTCTCCCACTCCTTCTCATTCTGGAGTGCTCCATGTGCCTCTCCAATAACTGCTTGAAAGTTCCTAAAGTTCCGACTTCACTATCACAGCAGGCAGTGTATTCTACACCCCAACCACTCTCTGAGTAAAGAATCTACCTCAGACATCCCTTCGATATCTCCCACCATGAACCTTATAGTTATGCCCCCCAGTAACATTTACATTCACCCAAGGAAATAGTCTCTGCACGTCCACTCTATCAATCACTCTCATCATAAACCTCTATTAAGTCACCTCTCATCCTCCTCCACTCTAAAGAGAAAAGCCTCAGCTCCCTCAACCTTTCCTCATAAGACCTACCCTCCAAACCAGGCAGCATCCTGGTAAATCTCCTCTGCACTTTCTCCAATGCTTCCACATCCTTCTTATAGTGAGGTGACCAGAACTGTACACAATATTCCAAATGTGGTCTCATCAAGGTCCGGTATAGTTACAGCATAATCCCACGGTTCTTAAACTCAAACCCCCTGTTAATAAACACTAACACACTATAAGCTTCTTCACACTCTATCCACTTGAGTGACAACCTTCAGAGATCTGTGGATATGAACCCCAAGATCTCTCTGTTCCTCCACATTCCTCAGAACCCTGCCGTTGACCCTGTAATCCACATTCAGGTTTGTCCTACCAAAATGAATCCCCTCGCACTTATCAGGGTTAAACTCCATCTGCCACTTTCCTGCCCAGCTCTGCATCCTATCAATGTCTCTTTGCAGCCTGCAAGAGCCCTCCCCCTCATCCACTACTCCACCAATCTTGGTGTCATCAGTAAATTTACTAACCCATCCTTCAGCCCCCTCTTCCAACTCATTGATAAAAATCACAAACAGCAGAGGAGCCAGCACTGACCCCGGTGGTGCACCGCTGGGAACTGGCCTCCAGTCTGTACATTTTCCCTCCATCTCCACCCTCTGCCTTCTATGATACAGCCAGTTACTGATCCAATCGGCAAAATTTGGGACCTGTACCTGGGGTCAGGGTTCAGGTTTGAGCCTGTACCTGGGGTCAGGGTTCAGGGTTGTGACCCGTACTCAGGGTCAGGGTTCAGGGTTGGGGCCTGTACTCAGGGTCAGGGTTCAGGATCTGTACTTGGGGTCAGGTTTGGGGTCTGTATTTGGGGTCGGGGTTTAGGGTTGGGGCCTCTTCTAGGGGTCAGAGCTCAGGCTTGGTGCTTGTACCCGGGTCAGGGTTCAGGGTTGGTGCCTGTACTTGGGGTCAGGGTTCAGGGTTGGTGCCTGTACTTGGGGTCGGCGTTCAGTGTTGAAGCCTGTGCTCAGGTCAGAATTCAGGCTTGGGGCCTGTACTCAGGGTCAGGGTTCAAGGTTGAGGCCTGTGTAATCGGGGTCAGGGTTCAAGGTTGGGGCCTGTACTCGGAGTCAGGATTCAGGTTTTGGGACTGTACTCACACACTCTCTCACATACACATAGACACACGCACACTTTCTCACACATGCATTCTTTCACACACGAATTCTCTCTCATGAACATGCTCTCTCACACACACACTATCTCACACACATACATTCTGTCTCTCTCACACATTCTCACCCACACGCACTTTCTCTCACAAACACATTCTCTCGCAAACATACACACAAACACACGCTCTTGCACACACACACATACACACACTCTCTCTCTCTCACACACACACTCCCTTACACCCATTCTCTCTCACACGCACTCTCTCTCATACCCTCCCTCTCTCACACACACTGTCCCTGTCAAACTCTCTCTTACTCTCACACGCGCACACACACACACACACACACACACACACACACACACACACACACACACACACACACACACACACACACACTCTCTCTCTCATGTATACTATTTCTCACATGCACTCTCTCTCTTACACATGTATTCCCTCACACACACACACTCTTTGACACACAATCGGGGTCAGGATTCCGGGTTGGGGCCTGCACTCACACACACATTCACACACGCACACTCTCTCTCACACGTACATTCTTTCTCACATGCACTCTCTCTCTTACACATGCACTCCCTCACATGCACACTGTCTCACACATACACTTTCACACAACACACACACTCCTCTCTCACTCATGTGCTGTAACATACACACTCTCTCTCACTCACGGATTCTCTCTCAGACACACAGTTTCTCACACATGCACTCTCCTAAACAGACATTCCATCTCTCACACACCCACAGGGTTGGGGCCTGTACTCAGGGTCAGGGTTCAGGGTTGGGGCCTGTACTCGGGGTCAGGGTTCAGGATGGGGCCTGTACTCGGGGTCAGGGTTCAGGATGGGGCCTGTACTCAGGGTCAGGGTTCAGGGTTGGGGCCTGTACTCGGGGTCAGCGTTCAGGGTTGGGGCCTGTACTCGGGGTCAGGGTTCAGGGTTGGGGCCTGTACTCGGGGTCAGCGTTCAGGGTTGGGGCCTGTACTCGGGGTCAGGGTTCAGGATGGGGCCTGTACTCGGGGTCAGGGTTCAGAGTTGGGGATTGAGGATTGAGGATTGTATTCAGGGTCAGGGTTCACGATTCAGGATTCAGAATTGGAGCCCGTACTCACACATGCACACTCACACGTGCACACTCTCTCTCTCACACACGTACTCTAGCATACTCACTCTCTCACACATGCATTCTTTCACACATAAACTCTCTCTCACACACACACACATTCTCTCACACACAAGCACTCTGTCTGTCACACATGCACTCCCCCAAACACACATTCCCCACACACTCTCTCTCTGCCCAATACACTTGGGGTCAGTTCGAGTCGTGTACTTGGTGTCAGGGTTCACGGTTTGAAGCTTATAGGGTCAGGGTTCAGGTTTGGGCCTGTACTTGGGGTCAGGGTTCAGAGTTAGGGCCTGTACTCAGGCATAGGATTCAAAGTTGGAGTCTGTACTCACACACACACACACACCACACACACACACACACACACACACACACACACACACACACACACACACACACACACACTCTCTCTCTCAGACATGCAGTCTCTCACACACACATACTCACAAATACCCTCTCACAAACATTCTCTGACATATACACACACACTCTCTCACACACACTCTACCCCACCCTTTCCTCTGGGTCAGGGTTCAGAGTGTGTCCACGGGGTTAGAGTTCAGAGCCTGTTTTCAGGGTCAGGGTTTGGGACCTATCCTCAGTTTTAGGACCCAGGGCCTGTGTTCAGGATCCAGGTTTAGGTTTGGGGCCTGTACTCGGGGTCAGAGTTCAGGGTTTGGGGCCTGTACTCGGGGTCAGAGTTCAGGGTTTGGGGCCTGTACTCGGGGTCAGAGTTCAGGGTTTGGGGCCTGTACTCGGGGTCAGAGTTCAGGGTTTGGGGCCTGTACTCGGGGTCAGAGTTCAGGGTTTGGGGCCTGTACTCGGGGTCAGAGTTCAGGGTTTGGGGCCTGTACTCGGGGTCAGAGTTCAGGGTTGGGGCCTGTACTCGGGGTCAGGGTTCAGGGTTGGGGCCTGTACTCGGGGTCAGGGTTCAGGGTTGGGGCCTGTACTCGGGGTCAGGGTTCAGGGTTGGGGGCCTGTACTCGGGGTCAGGGTTCAGGGTTGGGGCCTGTACTTGGGGTCAGGGTTCAGGGTTGGGGCGTACTCGGGGTCAGGGTTCAGGGTTGGTGCCTGTACTCGGGGTCAGGGTTCAGGGTTGGGGACTGTAGTCGAGGTCAGGGTTCAGGGTTGGGGCCTGTACTCGGGGCCAGAGTTCAGTGTTGGGGCCTGTACTCGGGGCCAGAGTTCAGGGTTGGGGCCTGTACTCGGGGCCATGGTTCAGGGTTTGGGGCCTGTATTTGGGCTTATATTCAGGGTCAGGGTTCAGGATAAGGCCTGTACTTGGGGTCAAGTTTCAGGATTGGGGCCTGTACTCGGGGTCAGGGTTCAGGGTTGGGGCCTGTACTCAGGGTCAGGGCCTGTACTCAGGGTCAGGGTTCAGGATGAGGTCTGTACTCAGGATCAGTGTTCAGGATGAGGCCTATACTCAGGATCAGGGTTCAGGGTTGGTACTTGTACTCAGGGTCAGAGTTCAGGGTTGGAGCCTGTACTCGGGGTCAGGGTGCAGGGTTGAGGCCTATATTCGGGGTCAGATTCAGGGTTGGGACCTGTATTCGGGGTCAGGGTTCAGGGTTTGGTGCCTGTAATCAGGGTCAGGGTTCAGGGTTGGGGCCTGTACTTAGTGTCAGGATTCAGGTTGGGGCCTGTACTCAGGATCAGGGATAGGCCTGTATTTGGGGTCAGTGTTCAGGGTTTGGGTCTGTACTCAGGGTCAGAGTTCAGGATTGAAGCCTGTAATTGGGGTCAGGGTTCAGGGTTTGGTGCCTGTAATCGGGGTCGGGGTTCAGGGTTGTAGCCTGTGCTCGGGGTCAAGGTTCATGGTTAGGCCCTGTACTCGGGGTCAGGGTTCAGTTTTGGGATCTGTACTTGAGGTCAGGATTCAGGATAAGGGCCTGTACACAGGGTCAGATTTCAGGCTTGGGGCCTATATACAGGGTCAGGGTTCAGTTGGCCTGTACTTGGGGTCAGGGATGAGGGATCGGGCCTGTCCTTAGGGTCAAGGTTCAGGATTGGGGCCTGTCCTCGAGGTCAGGGTCTGTTATTCTCTCTCACACACACACACACATATAATTTCTCTCTCACACACTCTCTCTCACACACACACACAGACACACAGTCTACACACAGACAACTCTCTTTAGACACATTCTCTCTCTCTCTCTCTCAGGGTTCAAAGCCTGTCCTCAGAGTCAGAGTTCGGTGCCTGTCCTGGTGGTGAGGGATCAGGCCCTGTTCTCAGGGTTAGGGTTGGGGCCTGTATTCGGGGTCTGGGTTCTGGGTTGGAGCTCAGGTTGGGGTTCTGTACTCGGGGTCAGGGTGTGTTCTTTTCTCACATAACACACACACACACACACACACACACACACACACACACACCACACACACACACATGCACACTCTCTCTCACACATGCATTTTCACGTACGCACATGCTCTCTCACACATGCACTCTCACTGACACTTTCTGTTACACGTACTCCCTCTCACACACGCACTCTCTCTACACGCGACTCATTGACACTCTCACAAACATACTCACACTCACCCTCTCACACACACACACCCTTATTTCCTTTAAGGTCGGATCCTATAATGAGTTCAGGGTTAGGGCCTGTCCGCGGCTGAGGGTTCAGGGTTTGGGGTCTGTTCTCAGGTTGGAGTTCAGGGTTAGGGCCTGTACTTGGAGTCAGGGTTCAGGGTTGGAGCCTGAACTCGGGGTCAGGGTTCAGGGTTGGGGCCTGTACTCGGGATCAGGGTTCAGGGTTCAGAGTTTGGGCCTGTACTCAGGGTCAGGGTTCAGGGTTCGGAGTTTGGGCCTGTACTCGGGGTCAGGGTTCAGAATTGAGGCCTGTAGTCAGGGTCAGGGTTCAGAGCTGAGGCCTGTAGTCAGGGTCAGGGTTCAGAGCTGAGGCCTGTAGTCAGAGTCAGGATTCAGGGCTTGGGGCCTGTACTTGGGGTCAGGGTTCAGGGTTGGGGTCTGTACTCAGAGTCAGGATTCTGGGTTTGGGCCTGTATTTGGGGTCAGGGTTCAGAGTTTGCATCCAGTACTTGGGGTCAGGTCAGGATTTAGGGTTGGGGCCTGTACTCGGTCAGGATTCAGGGTTTGGGCCTGTTCAGGGTCAGGGTTCAGGGTTGGGGTCTGTACTCGGGGTCAGGATTCTGGGTTAGGGTTCAGGGTTGGGGCCTGTACTGAGGGTCAAGGTTCAGGGTTGGGGCCTGTACTCAGGGTTAGGGTTCAGGGTTGAGGCCTATACTCAGGGTCAGGGTTCAGGATTGGGGTCTGTACTCGGGGTCAGGATTCAGGGTTGGGGTCTGTACTCGGGGTCAGGATTCTCACTCGGGGTCAGGATTCTGGGTTGGGGTCTGTACTCGGGGTCAGGATTCTGGGTCAGGGTTCAGGGTTGGGCCTGTACTCAGGGTCAGGGTTCAGGGTTGGGGTCTGTACTCGGGGTCAGGATTCTGGGTTAGGGTTCAGGGTTGGGGTCTGTACTCGGGGTCAGGATTCTGGTTGGGGTCTGTACTCGGGGTCAGGATTCTGGGTCAGGGTTCAGGGTTCGGGGCCTGTACTCAGGTTCAGGGTTCAGGGTTGGGGTCTGTACTCGGGGTCAGGATTCTGGGTCAGGGTTCAGGGTTGGGGTCTGTACTCGGGGTCAGGATTCTGGGTTAGTGTTCAGGGTTGGTGCCTGTACTCAGGGTCATGGTTCAGGGTTGGGGTCTGTACTCGGGGTCAGGATTCAGGGTCAGGGTTCAGGGTTCGGGGCCTGTACTCAGGGTCAGGGTTCACGGTTGGGGTCTGTTCTCGGGGTCAGGATTCTGGGTCAGGGTTCAGGGTTTGGGGCCTGTACTCAGGGTCAGGGTTCAGGGTTAGGGTCTGTACTCAGGGTCAGGATTCTGGGTCAGGGTTCAGGGTTGGGGTCTGTACTCGGGGTCAGGATTCTGGGTCAGGGTTCGAGGCCTGTACTCAGGGTCAGGGTTCAGGGTTGGGGTCTGTACTCGGGGTCAGGATTCAGGGTCAGGGTTCGGGGCCTGTACTCAGGGTCAGGGTTCAGGGTTGGGGTCTGTACTCGAGGTCAGGATTCAGGGTCAGTGTTCGGGGCCTGTACTCAGGGTCAGGGTTCAGGGTTAGGGTCTGTACTCAGGGTCAGGATTCTGGGTCAGGATTCAGGGTTCAGGGCCTGTACTCAGGGTCAGGGTTCAGGGTTGGGGTCTGTACTCGGGGTCAGGATTCAGGGTCAGGGTTCGGGGCCTGTACTCAGGGTCAGGGTTCAGGGTTGGGTCTGTACTCAGGGTCAGAATTCAGGGTCAGGGTTCGGCGCCTGTACTCAGGGTCAGGGTTCAGGGTTGGGGTCTGTACTCGGGGTCAGGGTTCAGGGTTGGGGTCTGTACTCGGGGTCAGGATTCTGGGTCAGGGTTCAGGGTTCGGGGCCTGTACTCGGGGTCAGGGTTCAGGGTTCGGGGCCTGTACTCAGGGTTCAGGG
>JAGIQG010000632.1:7773-21139 GCA_024679065.1 Sphyrna mokarran | reverse complement strand
ATAACTGAGAGAGGTTTAGGACAGAGATTACTGATACAAGGCCCAGATTGTAATAACTGAGAGAGGTTTAGGGCAGAGATTACTGATACAACGCCCAGATTGTAATAACTGAGAGAGGTTTAGAGCAGAGTTACTGATACAAGGCCCAGATTGTAATAACTGAGAGAGGTTTAGGGCAGAGATTACTGATACAAGGCCCAGATTGTAATAACTGAGAGAGGTTTAGGGGAGAGATTACTGATACAAGATCCAGATTGTAATAACTGAGAGAAGTTTAGGGCAGAGATTAATGATACAAGGCCCAGATTATAATTACTGAGAGTGGTTTAGGGCAGAGATTACTGATACAAGGCCCAGATTGTTATAGCTGAGAGAGGTTTAGGGCAGAGTTTACTGATACAAGGCCCACATTGTAATAGCTGAGAGAGATTTAGGGCAGAGTTTACTGATACAAGGCCCAGATTATAATAACTGAGAGAGGTTTAGGGCAGAGTTTACTGATACAAAGCCCAGATTGCAATCCCTGAGAGGCATTTAGGGCAGAGATTACTGATACAAGGCCCAGATTGTAAAAACTAAGAGAAGTTTAGGGCAGGGATTACTGATAGAAGGCCCAGATTGTAATAACTGAGAAAGGTTTAGGGCAGAGATTACTGACACAAGGCCAAGATTGTAATCATAGAATCATAGAAAAGCTACAGCACAAACAGGCCCTTCGGCCCACAAGTTGCACTGATCATATCTCTAACTACTAGACCTACCTATAACCCTCAATCCTATTAAATCCCATGTACTCATCCAGAAGTCTCTTAAAAAACACTTAACATTAAGAATTAATATTTAGTTGGACAATCTCTCGGTCAAATCTTAGAAGGGGGAATCCTTGTCTCTTGTGCTATTTAACGTCAACGTTTTCTAGTATTTAAATTAATAGGATTCTGTGTCTTCCTGAGGAATTATTATTTAGCTGAACAATCTCTCAGTAAGATCTGAGAAGGGGGAATCCTGGGCTCTTGTGCTGTTTAGTTTAAACATGTTTTGGTATTTTAATTAATTATTTTCTCTTCTCCCCAGGGATTTGAATTTTGAAGACTGCAATGGGACTGGGAATCCTTGGACAAGGGGCTTTTCTCCAGAGGAGGATGGATGGACTGAGTCCTGTTCTATAGGCCGCACGTGAGTTGTTGTCTCCTTGTTATCCCGATCCAAATTTAATTTTAACCTTGCTTCATCAGAAGAACTATTTCTGGTTAGATTGTGGGGTGTGGGGGGTGCTGGAGTTTAAAACCTTAGGGTTAAAATATCCCGGCTTTGTAATTAGTCACAAACATGTTAACACTTTGGTGGGTGGCAAAGAGTAAATTATTGATGAAACTGTCTGTAAGTTTGTTTTAAATCTAAAATAACAGGGGTGGGAGACAGAGCGCTGTTCCTAATTGTTAAATAAAATTCACAGAGGCCTTTACAATTCAGTTTTCAGAAATTCAGATTTTCATTCCATCCTCTCCACAGCTTTTCCCCCATTCTGTCTATTTCTCTCTGCTTTTCTCTCCATTTCCTTCCTCTATCCACCTCTCTTTTTTATTCTCTCCCTCGCTCATTCTCCCAGGAATTAATATTTAGTTGGACAATCTCTCAGTAAAATCCGGAAAGCACAATTCCTGGGATTTTGTGCTGTGTAATTTTCATTCTGGGTGTCCCAGGGAGGGTTTGATTTCACTGTATCAGCCTCTCTCTGCCTTACACTCTCTCTCTGTACAAACATTTCCCAAAGTAAAAAACACTCAACACAGCTGACTGCACCTTATGGGATCTTGCTGTGCACAACAAGGATTTTGTTTTAAAAAGGGGTGTTTTCTCAGAGGGAGTATAAAAACTTTCAGGGGACTTGGGACAACACACACACAGGGTGGGGGTTTGGGCGGGTGTGTACTGGGAGGTGGGCAGTGAGTTATTCTGATGTTCCCAACAAGGGCCAGAGGTCTGAGTGTTTAAACATATGAAATTGTTCAAACAGAGGCAGGCAGAAAGCCCTGAGGTTTCAGAGCTCCCTGTAAATGCAAAGGGAACTCCCATTGCCCCAAACAGCAGCAAGATGTGAACTGGAAACCCCTTCCCTCAGCTTGTTACACACTGACCTTTCCACAACCCCCAACATGTTCACAAACACTCCCTGGAGTTTCTTCAAACTTTATATCAAACTGTCTGTCCATTCTGCTCAATACTGACCCCCTCTCAATCTGGCACTGACCTGGGGTCTGAATTCAGACAGAGACACAGAGATAGAGAGAGGTTTTAAAGTTCAAAGTTTTATATTTTATTTATTACTGTCACAAGACTTATGACTGAGAGGTGTTTAGGGCAGAGATTACTAATACAAGGCCCTGATTGTAATAACTGTGGGGGGTTTCGAACAGTTTACTGATACAAGGCCCAGATTGTAAAGACTGAAAGATGTTTAGAGCAGAGTTTACAAATACAACACCCAGATTGTAATAACTGAGAGCGGTTGAGGGTAATGATTACTGATACAAGGCCCAGATTTTAATAACTGAGGGGTTTCAGGCAGAGATTACTGATACAAGTCCGAGACTGTAAAAACTGAGCGGTTTCGGGCAGGGATTACTGGTACAAGGCCCAGATTGTAATAACCTAGAGAGCTTTAGGACAGAGATTACTGATACAGATCCAGATTGTATTAACCGAGAGGTTTAGGGTAGAGCTTACTGATACAAGACCCAGATTGTAATAATTTCGAGAGGACTGGGGCAGAGATGACTGATACAAGGTCCAGATTGCAATAACAAAGAGGTTTAGAGCAGAGATTACTGATCCAAGGCCCAGATTGTAATAACTGAGAGAGGTTTAAAGCAGAGATTACTGATCCAAGGCCCAGATTGTAATAATTGAGAGCAACATAAAGAGTGTGGATGGGGAGCAGTTACTCCCCTTAGTTGAAGGGTCAGTGATGAGGGGGACACAGGTTCAAGGTGAGGGACAGGAGGTTTAGGTGGGGATGTGAGGAAGAATTGTTTTACCCAGAGGGTGGTGAGGGTTTGGAATGTGCTGTCTGGAAGGTGGGGTAGAGGCAAGTTGTCTCACATCCTTTAAAAAGTCCCTGAATGAGCACTTGGCCCATCATCACATTCAGGGCTATGGGCCAAGTGCTGGGAAATGGGGTTAGGGCGGTATGTTAGGTGGTTCACACGGGTCAGTACAGACTCGATGGGCCAATGTATGAATCTGTGATTGTGTGACGGGGAAATGTTTTTAACGCAGTGACTGCTGGGATCTGGAACGTTGTGTCTGAGCCAGAGGGGGGGGAAGAAGATTCCATCCAGAGGAGATTGAATGGGAAGCTGAAGGGAAAATATTGACAGGGTTCCGGGGAGAGGGTGGGGGGGAGTGGGAATAGTGAAACTGCTCTTGCAGGGTGTCCGTCCTGGCTTGACGGGCTGAATGGCCTCCTGTGCTGTCCCCATTCTATGATTCACACACAAGTGAACCTCTCAGTGTCTATTAGGCCCCACTCGTTCCTCCCTGATCAGTTCCAGCATTTCAAGCTCAGAGCCCAGTGCTTTATAGTTGGGGCAGTGAGGAGTAAAACACAAATAGGAATGAGTGTGTGGGAGTGTCAGTGTGGTTATGTTTCTGTGTTTCTGGGTGTGTGAGGGAGAGTTTCTAAGTGTGTGCATGTATTTCTATGTGTGTGTGTGTGCTTGTGTGTCTCCCTGTGTGTCTGACAGAGATTGTGTGTTTTTCTGTGTCTCTGAGCTTGTGTGTCTATGAGTGTACATGTGTTTCTGTGTGTCTATGAGTGACTGTGTGTGTCTCTCTCTGTCTGGGTGTGTGACTGTGTTTGTATCTGTGTTCGTGTCTCCCTCTCTCTGAATATGTGTGTGTCATTCTGTCTCTATGTGAGTGCCTTTGTGTGGGTGTGTATGGGTGTGCGTGTGGGTGTGTGTGCGTGTGGGTGTGTCAGCGTGGATGAGTGTTTAAATCTCAATTATGTGCAGTTTTAGGCCATTTGACCCATTGAGCCTGCTCCACCACTCAAACAGATCATGGGAAACAGACACACACACACACACAGAAATATACAGGTAGTTTTGATGTATTTATTGACCATTTAATCTGACTGAATGCTTCACATCGCAGTTTGCCATAGATACAGAAAATGAGACAGCATTGTAAGCAGCGTTGCTGGAAACATCAAATTGCAAAGAGTTTTTCATCTTTAGTAAGTGGACAAAACTGGTGGTGATGTTTCAATGCAGGGAAATGTAAATTGACACAATTTAGATTTAAAAGGGATAGAACAACGTACTTTAATAAATGATGGAAAGACAGAAACAGTGAAAGCTCCAAATGTTCCGATATTTCACAGCTGGATTCACACAATCCACACAGCAATGTCTCTGATATTGTGGAATTGTTGTAAATGTGGTTAATCTCAGTCCGGAGGCTGCCTTCATGTTACAGACTTAATCTGATCACTCTCCTCAATACAGCATCAACATTTTTGTAAAATGTGAGTGAATCATAAACTCAATGAGTTCAGGTTCAATGTTTAAAATAACCAGTCACTTTTCTGTGGCTGCTTTGGGGAATGTCAGTGGAATGTAGTTTCCAGTCAAGTGTGAAGAATTGTATTGGGGAATCATTGGAAGCAATTTCCATTGCGAGCTTCCTGCATTCTGGAAATGTGTGGGATCTATTCAGAGATAGGAAATGGATGGATAAATAAAGATGCGGTTTGATGTTAATGACATGAGACTGTCTGCTTTACAGATTCCCAAGTTCCATGTGCTGAGAGAAAGGAATAATTAAACAATATCTACAACTCAAATTCTTCAGACAAGTGAAAAAGCAAGAGAACAACTGAATCCACAAACACTGCCACAGACAGGATTCGAAGCTTCAACTTCATGTGTTAATGTGAAGGGCTGATTGAAATAAACCCGAGGCCACACTGGGATGCTGAACTATTTGATTCCTGCTTTTTTCCCAAACTTCAAAATAAAAATTTGTGCTGAAACATTCCTTGGACAGAGCAGGGGGAATTTCACTCTGGATTTAACCCATGACAGTATTTGTGTTGGGAACATTTGATGAACGGTGCAGATTAAACATTATTCTTAACCGCTGGAATTGAAGTTGGGGGCTGATTGAATCAAACATTGAAAATAATGAGGGAAAGGGAGAGGCTGATAAAGAACAAGTTTTTCTGCTGGTTGGGGATTCCAGGATTTGGGAATATTTGGGTATTAGCCTCAATTTAGAATTTGAGAATTGTAGAAATGAAAACATTGCCAGATGTGGTGTGGAGTTAGTTTGAAACAATCTTCTGCAAATGGCTATTGATGCTCAGTCACTTGTTATTATTTTAAATCTGGGGGTTGATAGATTTCCCTTAGTGCAAAGGGGTAAAGAGACAGAGAGTTAGATCACAGATCAGCCAGGATCTTATTGAATATTGGAACAGGCTTTCAGGAAGATTGTTCCAGATTCCAAACACCCTCTTGGTGAAGTAATTTTCCACATTTCACTTCTGATCCATTTCCCCATCATTTCCAATCTGTGCCCTCTCGTTCATCACCATCTCTGTACATCAACATTTCCCAATCTATCCCCATTTAAATAATCTTCTGCCGTTCTGTTTCTCTGTCTGAAGTAGTTAAATCCACGTTTGTCCACGTTATACTGCATCTGTTTCACATTTACCCAACTTGCTGAAATCTCTGGGAATCATTCTAACATCCTTCTCACTACTCACAATCCCAACAAGCTTCATGGCATCAGCAAACTTGGAAAGATTATTTTTCCTTCCCTCGTCCAAATCATTGATGTCCATCTCGTGTGTGTCTCAGTATCAGCTCGGAAACATGTACAGCACAGTCCCATCCTGTTTCTGTCTCTCTCTGCCTCTGGATCTTTATCTCTCTCTCTGTCTGAAATTAGAACACAGAAAATTCCAGCACAGGAACAGGCCCTTCGGCCCCTCCAAGCCTGTACTGACCATGCTGCCTGAGTGAACTAAAACCCCCTACCCTTCAGGGAGCATATCCCTCTGTTCCCATCCTATTCATGGATTTGTCCAGACACCCCCTAATAGTCACAATCGTACCTGCTTCCACTCCCTTCCCCGGCAGTGAGTTCCAGGCACCCACCACCCTCTGTGTAAAAAAAACTTACCTCGTACATCTCCTTTAAACCTTGCCCCTCACACCTTAAACCTCTGCCCCCCTAGTAATTGATTCTTTCACCCTGGGGAAAAGCTTCTGACTCTCCACTCTGTCCGTGCCCCTCATAATCTTGTAGACTTCTATCAGGTCTCCCCTCACCCTCTATCGTCCCAATGAGAACAAACCCAAGTTTCTCCAATCTCTCCTCATAGCGAATGCCCTCCAGACCAGGGCAACATGCTGGGAACTCTTTTCTGTCTCCTCTCCAAAGCCTCCACATCCTGCTGGTGACAAAACCTTTCCTAAATAACACTGACAACATTTCAATGGTGCCCCTTTGCCAGTGAAACACTTTTGGAGACCCTAAAGCCATGAATAGTGCTTTAGAAATCTCTGTTCCCCAAGCTGCTGTGAGGATATGCAGCGTCAGTGTGTAACTTGAGTCAAAGATAGACCGGCCAGCTCTCTCCTTTAATGACACTGAGTGACTGTTTTGCTTTTTACGATGAGCAGAAACCTTTCATCTCTCTTGTGTCTAATTCATTCCGATTCTGTCCCTGATATTAATCAGTTGTTCCTTTCTGTAGGAGCTGGAATGTTCTCTCCGGTGACGGAGAATCCATTGAGATGATGATCCAGGTGGAACCTTTCTCTCCTGGAATCCACTATATATCTGTTTAGTTTTCGGCTCTCTGAGTGTGAGTGTGTGTACATATTCTTTCTCGATCTGCCTGTGTCCCAGTGCTCCCAGAATCTGTTTCTCTCTCCACAGATGCTTCCTGACCTGTTTGGGATGTTCTTATTTTCTGTTTCAGTATCTGAGGAGTGCGGGTGGTGCTGAACATTGTGCAATCATCAGCGAACATCCCACTTCAGAGCCTGTGGTGGTGGGAAGGACATTGATGGAGCCGCTGAAGGTGGTTGGGAGCCCGGAGGACACATCCCTGGGGAAATCCAGAAGATGTTGATGTAAGGGGATCTCTCAGGGTCACGTCAATCCATGCAAGGTATTCATACACTAAGAACTCAAAGAGGGGGGGTTCACTGGTGTCCACAGCAGCCTGGTGTAATGTAGTCTTCACTGGGACAACTGAGAGTATAAACAGCGACAGGGTCGAGCGCAGTGATAACTGGGAAAGGAGCGAATGTCGGGAATTCTCCGGCTCTTCACTAGTGGGGAATTCTCTGCCCTCGTTGCCCTGCCTCTGGATTCCTGCCAGCGTGAAGCAGCTTCAATGGGAAATCCCATCGACAGCAACAGGAGCAAAACCTCCCTCCACTAGTGAACAGTGTGTCACCTCTCACTGCCCAGAAAGCTGCTGAGGGGAGGCCGGAGAATCCTCCAAAATATATTCATAATAGTCACATTGGCAACAGCAGGAAAATATTACATCGCAAACTCAGTAATATTCACAAGGATATTCTCCAATCAGCTAACGGGCAGAGATTACTGTTACAAGGCCCAGATTGTAATAACTGAGAGAGGTTTAGGGCAGAGATTAAAGATCCAAGGCCCAGATTGTAATAACTGAGAGAAGTTTAGGGCAGAGATTACTGATACAAGGCCCAGATTGTAATAACTCAGGGAGGTTTATTACAGAGATTACTGATTCAAGGCCCAGATTGTAATAACTGAGAGAGGTTTGGGGCAGAGATTACTGATACAAGGCCCAGATTATAATTACTGAGAGAGGTTTAGGGCAGAGATTACTGATACAAGGCCGAGATTGTAATAACTGAGAGAGGTTTAGGGCAGAGATTACTGATACAAGGCCCAGATTATAATTACTGAGAGAAGTTTAGGGCAGAGATTATTGATACAAGGCCTGGATTGTAATAACTGAGAGAAGTTTAGGGCAGAGATTACTGATATAAGGCCCAGATTGTAATAACTGAGAGAGGTTTAGGGTAGAGATTACTGATACAATTTCCGGATTGTTATAATAACTGAGAGAGTTTTAAAGAAGAAAACAGCATGGGAAACAGGCCCTTTGGCCCAACGAGCTCGCGCCTCCACCTCGATGTTCCCACTTCTACACGCGATCCCTGTCCATGTTTATAGATCTATGGATTAAAAACCAAATTTGAGACAATTTAGGGAGAATTTGTTTTGCCAATCAGCCACATCTTTGCGATGTGGGAGGAAACCGGACCTTCCGGAGAAAACCCACACAAGCACGGGGAGAATGCACAAACTCCCACAGACACAGCCCCAAATCCGTGTATCTCACAGCGATAGTCACTGAGCCGTTGCGTTGCCCGTCAAATGGTCCAGGTCAAGCGTACGCTAACGATGTGAAGCACTAGGATACTCTCAAAAAAAAATCCAAGACCAGCCCTCTCACAACCCATCGCGTGTGTGCTCCTTGTTAGACAACAAGTTGGACCAAAGCACCTGTAGGATAAAAACAAGTACATCAATATCATCATCTATTTACACACTTCCCAGGGACTCCCAAGGCTCATGATCCCTATTTAAAATCAGTTTTCTATACCCCTCCATTCCCATTCTGTTCATGTGCCCATCTAAGTATTTCTTAGATATCTCCAGAGTACCTGCCTCCACCACTTTACTTGGATTACTGATACAAGGTCCAGATTGTAATAACTGAGAGCAGTTTCGGGCAGAGATGACTGATACAAGGCTCGGATTGTAATAACTGAGAGAGGCTTAGGGCAGAGATTATGTGTACAAGGTCCAGATTGTAAAAACTGAGAGAGGTTTAGGGCAGAGATTACTGATACAAGGTCCAGATTGTAATAACTATGACAGGTTTAGAGGAGAGGTTTCTGATACAAGGCCCAAATTGTAATCATAGAATCATAAGAAAGCTACAGCATAAACAGGCCCTTCAGCCCACAAGTTGCACTGATCATATCTCTACCTACTAAGCCTACCTATAACCCTCAATCCTATTAAATCCCATGTACTCATCCAGAAGTCTCTTAAAAGACACTTCATATTAAGTATTAATATTTAGTTGGAGAATCTCTCAGTCAAACCTTGGAAGGGTGAATCCTGGTCTCTTGTGATATTTAACTTCTACATTTTCTGGTATTTAAATTAATTAGATTCTGTCTCTTCCCAAAGAATTAATATTTAGCTGAACAATCTCTCAGTAAAATCTGAGAAGGGGGAATCCTGGGCTCCTGTGCTGTTTAGTTTAAACATCTTCTTGTATTTTAATTAATTATTTTCTCTTCTCCCCAGGGATTTGAAGTTTGAAGACTGCAATGGGACTGGGAATCCTTGGACAAGGGGCTTTTCTCCAGAGGAGGATGGATGGACTAGTCCTGTTCTATAGGCTGCACGTGAGTTGTTGTCTCTTTATTATCCCGATCCAGGTTTAATTTTAATCTCGCTTCCTCAGATGAACCAGTTCTGGTTTGATTGTGGGGTGTGGGGGTGCTGGAGTTTAAAACCTTAGGGTTAAAATACCCCGGCTTTGTAATTAGTCAGAAACACGTTAACCCTTTGGTGGGTGGTAAAGAGTAAATTGTTGTGGAAACTGTCTGTAAGTTTGTTATAAATCTAAAATAACAGGGGATGGGAGACAGAGCGCTGTTCCTAATTGTTAAATAAAATTCACAGAGGCCTTTACAATTCAGTTTTCAGAAATTCAGATTTTCATTCCATCCTCTCCACAGCTTTTTCCCCATTCTGTCTATTTCTCTCTGCTTTTCTCTCCATTTCCTTCCTCTATCCGCCTCTCTTTTTTATTCTCTCCCTCTTCCTCCCAGGAATTAATATTTAGTTGGACAATCTCTCAGTAAAATCCAGAAAGCAGAATTCCTGGGATTTTGTGCTGTGTAATTTTCATTCTGGGTGTCCCGGGGAGGTTTGATTTCACTGTCTCAGCCTCTCTCTGCCTCTCTCTCTCTCTGTATAAACATTTCCCAAAGTAAAAAACACTCAACACAGCTGACTGCACCTTGTGGGATCTTGCTGTGCACCACAGGGATTGTGTTTTAAAAAGGGGGGGTGGTTTCTCAGAGGGAGTTTAAAAACTTTCAGGGGACTGTGGGGAAGTCTCCAGACTTGGGACAACACACACACAGTGGGGGGATTGGGAGAGGGCAATGAGATATTCTGGAATTCTGATGTTCCCAACAAAGGCCAGAGGTCTGAGTGTTTAAACATATGAAATTGTTCAAACAGAGGCAGGCAGAAAGCCCTGAGGTTTCAGAGCTCCCTGTAAATGCAAAGGGCACTCCCATTGCCCCAAACAGCAGCAAGATGTGAACTGGAAACCCCTTCCCTCAGCTTGTTACACACTGACCTTTCCACAACCCCCAACATGTTTACAAACACTCCCTGGAGTTTCTTAACATAGAACATAGAACATAGAACAATACAGCACAGAACAGGCCCTTCGGCCTTCGATGTTGTGCCGACCAAAATAAAAAAGCAATGCCCCTCCTAACTAAACCATTCCCTTCTCATCCATATACTTATCAACTAACCTCTTAAACGCCACCAAACTTGGCGCATCTACACAGCTGCAGGCAGGGCATTCCACTCCCTAATCACTCTTTGAGTAAAGAACCTACCTCTGATATCCGTCCTATAACTCATACCCCTTAATTTAAAGTTGTGTCCCCTCGTGCTAGCTTTTTCCATCCTAGGAAAAAGGCTATCACGGTCCACCCTATCCAAACCTCTAATTATCTTATATGTTTCAATAAGATCCCCCCTTCGCCGCCTCCTTTCTAACGAAAACAGCCTCAAATCCCTCAACCTCTCTTCATAGGACCTGCCCTCCATACCAGGCAACATCCTGGTAAACCTCCTCTGTACCCTCTCCAATGCCTCCACATCTTTCTTATAATGTGGGGACCAGAACTGCACACAATACTCCAAGTGCGGCGGCACTAGAGTTTTGTACAGTTGCAACATGATGCTGCGGCTCCTAAATTCAATCCCCCTACCAATAAAAGCTAAGACTCCATATGCCTTCTTAACAACTTATCCACTTGACTGCCTACTTTCAGGGATCTATTGACACATACACCAAGATCCTTCTGTTCCTCAACACTATTAAGAGCCCTACCATTAGCCCTATACTCTACACATTTATTGTTCCTGCCAAAGTGCATTACCTCATCAAACTGTCTGTCCATTCTGCTCAATACTGACCCCCCCTCAATCTGGCACTGACCTGGGGTCTGAATTCAGACAAAGACACAGAGAGGTTTTAAAGTTCAAAGTTTTAAAATTCATTTATTACTGTCACAAGACTTATCTCAATCTGGCACTGACCTGGGGTCTGAATTCAGACAGAGACACAGAGAGGTTTTAAAGTTCAAAGTTTTAAAATTCATTTATTACTGTCACAAGACTTATGACTGAGAGAGGTTTAGGGCAGAGATTACTAATACAAGGCCCAGATTGTAATAACTGAGAGAGGTTTAGGGCAGAGATTACCGACACAAGGCCCAGATTGTAATAACTGAGAGAGGTTTAGGGCAGAGGTTACTAATACAAGGCCCAGATTGTAATAACTGAGAGAGGTTTAGGGCAGAGATTACTGACACAAGGCCCAGATTGTAATAACTGAGAGAGGTTTAGGGCAGAGATTACTTACACAAGGCCCAGATTGTAATAACTGAGAGAGGTTTAGGGCAGAGATTACTGATACAAGGCCCAGATTGTAATAACTGAGAGAGGTTTAGAGCAGAGATTACTGATACAAGGCCCAGATTGTAATAACTGAGAGAGATTTAGAGCAGAGATTACTGATACAAGGCCCAGATTGTAATAACTGAGAGAGGTTTAGGGCAGAGATTACTGATACAAGGCCCAGATTGTAATAACTGAGAGAGGTTTAGGGCAGAGATTACTAATACAAGGCCCAGATTGTAATAACTGAGAGAATTTTAGAGCAGAGTTTATTGATACAAGGCCCAGATTGTAATAACAGAGAGAAGTTTAGGGCAGAGATTACTGATACAAGGCCCAGATTGTAATAACTCAGGGAGGTTTAGGGCAGAGATTACTAATACAAGGCCCAGATTGTAATAACTGAGAGAGGTTTATTACAGAGATTACTGATTCAAGGCCCAGATTGTAATAACTGAGAGAATTTTAGAGCAGAGTTTATTGATACAAGGCCCAGATTGTAATAACTGAGAGAAGTTTAGGGCAGAGATTACTGACACAAGGCCCAGATTGTAATAACTGAGAGAAGTTTAGGCAGAGATTACTGACACAAGCCCAGATTGTAATAACTGAGAGAAGTTTAGGGCAGAGATTACTGACACAAGGCCCAGATTGTAATAACTGAGAGAGGTTTAGAGCAGAGATTACTGATACAAGGCCCAGATTGTAATAACTGAGAGAGGTTTAGGGCAGAGATTACTGATACAAGGCCCAGATTGTAATAACTGAGAGTGGTTTTGGGCAGAGATTACTAATAGAAAGCCCAGATTGTAATAACTGAGAGATGTTTAGGGCAGAGATTACTGATACAAGGCCCAGATTGTAATAACTGAGAGAATTTTAGAGCAGAGTTTATTGATACAAGGCCCAGATTGTAATAACTGAGAGAAGTTTAGGGCAGAGATTACTGATACAAGGCCCAGATTGTAATAACTCAGGGAGGTTTAGGGCAGAGATTACTAATACAAGGCCCAGATTGTAATAACTGAGAGGGGTTTATTAGAGAGATTACTGATTCAAGGCCCAGATTGTAATAACTGAGAGAATTTTAGAGCAGAGTTTATTGATACAAGGCCCAAATTGTAATAACTGAGAGAGGTTTAGGGCAGAGGTTACTAATACAAGGCCCAGATTGTAATAACTGAGAGAGGTTTAGGGCAGAGATTACTGACACAAGGCCCAGATTGTAATAACTGAGAGAGGTTTATGGCAGAGATTACTTACACAAGGCCCAGATTGTAATAACTGAGAGAGGTTTAGGGCAGAGATTACTGATACAAGGCCCAGATTGTAATAACTGAGAGAGGTTTAGGGCAGAGATTACTGATACAAGGCCCAGATTGTAATAACTGAGAGAGGTTTAGGGCAGAGATTACTGATACAAGGCCCAGATTGTAATAACTGAGAGAGGTTTAGGGGAGAGATTACTGATACAAGGCCCAGATTGTAATAACTGAGAGATGTTTAGGGCAGAGATTACTGATACAAGGCCCAGATTGTAATAACTGAGAGAATTTTAGAG
>JAGIQG010000631.1:0-21142 GCA_024679065.1 Sphyrna mokarran | reverse complement strand
GTGAAGGGTTAGGGATGGTGAGGGATGGTGAGGGGTGAGGGATCAGGGATGGTGAGGGATGAGTGGTCAGGGATGGTGAAGGGTTAGGGATGGTCAGGGATGGTGAAGGGTGAGGGATGGTCAGGGATGGTGAAGGGTGAGGGGTCAGGGATGGTGAAGGGTTAGGGATGGTCAGGGATGGTGAAGGGTGAGGGGTCAGGGATGGTGAAGGGTGAGTGGTCAGGGATGGTGAAGGGTGAGGGGTCAGGGATGGTGAAGGGTGAGGGATGGTCAGGGATGGTGAAGGGTTAGGGATGGTCAGGGATGGTGAAGGGTGAGGGGTCAGGGATGGTGAGGGGTCAGTCTGGTGAGCGGTCAGGGATGGTGAGCGGTCAGAGATGCTAAGGGGTCAGAGATGTTGAGGAGTCAGGGGTCTGGGAGGTTAGGGGTCAGGGATGGTGAGGCCGGGATTGGTGAGGGTTTAGGAATGGTCAGGTGTCAGCGACCGTGAGGGGTGAGGGGGCAGGGATGTTGAGGGGTGAAAGGTCTGTGATGGTGAGGGCTGAGGGGTCAGGCTTGGTGAGGGATGAAGGGTCAGTGTGGGTGAGCGTTGAGCGGTCAGGGATGGTGAGGGGTCAGAGATCAGTGTGGTGAGTGGCCAGGGATGGTGAGGGGGTCAGGATTGGTGAGGGGTCACGGATAGCGTGGGCTCAGGAATGGTGAGAGGTGAGGGTCCATAGGTGGTGAGGGATCAGAGGTGATGACGGTTGAGGGGTTAGGATGGTCAGGGGTCAGAGATGGTGAGGATGAGGAGTCAGGGATGATGAGGGGTCAGGCTTCATGGGGGTGAGGTTCCGGGTTGGTGAGGGGGCAGGGATGTTCAGGGGTGAGAGGTCAGGGATGGTGAGGTGTCAGCGATCAGAGAGCTTAGATGTCATGGGTGGTGTGGGGTCAGGGTTGGTGATGGGTCAAGAGTCAGAGATGCTGAGGGGTCAGGGTTGGTGAGGGGTGAGAGGTCAGGGTTGTTGAGGGGTAAGTAGTCAGGGTTGGTCTGGGGTGACAGGTCAGTGATATTAAGGTGAGGGGACTGGAGTTGACCCACTTCAACAAAAGTTGAAAGGACTTTTAACTTGTGTGTTAGGAGGTTCTCACCTCTGCCTGTTTGTAAGACCCCAAAAAATGGCCACAAAAAAATTCTCCATTCCTTTAAATTGTTTTATCCCTGACCCAGTGAGCAGATTTCTCACCCGGCTCCTCATCCTGTCTGCATGAAAATGGGTTGGGTTTTGAATTTTTACCCTGTCAGCTGACTAAAGGATTCCTGTCCCTGTGTAATTGTGGGATTATTATTAAATAAACGGTTGGATTTAAACCTGGTGTTGTAAGACTTCTTACTGAGCTGATTAAAGCAACATAAACCTGTTCATTCTCAGATACTTTCGACCCGTTTGTTTACTCTGAATAGAGTGTCCTTATTTACAAGATGGACAAACACAAGTAAAAGTTCAACGAGTTTATTAATAATAACACTATTAACCCTTAAATTACCCCCATAAAACAAGAGGATCGCCCAGATTGAAGTCTCCAACCCACAAAGATGGTTTGGTTAAACTGCAGGCTCGATTCTCTGAGTCTCTCTGGTTTGTTGTGTCGAAGGTGAGTCTCGATGGCAACTTCTTCCTTCCTTCCCTCTCTGGTCAGTCTTCCAGATGGTCAACCTCCCTCATCCTCTCTTCACTGCTGGTCTCTGAAATGTGTCCCTGTATTCCACCACCCCCCGCCCCCCCCCGCCCCCCCCACTGCCTGTTTGCCTTTCCAGGAACTTCTCTGGCTTCTGCTCAATGAGATCCTGGGGGATGGGGTTCCAATACCCAGTGGGTTTCTTGATGTTTGCCTGACAGGACACCAGCCCCCCCCGCCCGCCCGCCCCCCTGCCACCCCAGTGTCCATCTCCACACTGCTGCTTACATGTAACCTGTTATCAGATTAAACCCACTGCAGGAACTCCCGGTGACAGAAAGTCTGGCCCAATCTGGGTTTCTAACAATCGGCCGGTGCATTTCAACAGGGTGCAATGATCTCCTGCTAAATATCAGTCAGGGGGCAATGACCTTTGCTGGGTGATTGATGGGTCAGACAGGTTTGTTTATTTGTACAATTGACCTGCCCCAGGTTTGACTGGGTTTGATTTTTAATCTGCCCAGTTCTTTAATTTAACATATCCAATTTAATCAGCTTTAAAACTTGACATGTGATTGAAGTGAACCTTTGTGTTCAGCTCAGCCTTTGCTCAAAAATTTAAATTTCAATTCTTGGTTTAACAGATAAAGGCTAAAGATTACCATGACTACAATAACAGAGAAACAAATTGCAGAACATTAACAAATTTAAACTCATCTCTTGAGTTGAGTTTGCAGTGAATGGAATTACACTCAGTTATCCCTCTGCGGGGTGTTTAACTCCAAGGATAATTGTAAATATTGGGTTTGTGGTAATATAAACAGGGTCTAATAGTTCAAACAGATCCTTATAATTCAGAGAACTTTACTGATTTGATAGTAGCTGCAGGAAATAGTTATTTCTACAAACGGAAAATGTGACTAGAAGTCAAACTTTTCAAATGCTATTTCCATAAATGTATGAAATATTATTTGAATTAAAGAAAAAGTTAAAATTACACTGGATTAAATCACAATTATATATAATGAGAAAATATTCATATAGGAAATTAAGGGGGTCAATGAAAAAACTGCTTGTTAAATGGGGAAAGTCAAGTTATTGTTATATTTTGCTAAAGAAATGTTATCTTTTATAATGTAGAATTGTACAGAATGTCACACTGTGGGAGAGAAATCCATGTATCGATTATTCGGATTCCTAACTGTGTTCAGAACTATAACACGTGAAAATCTCCAACCAACAAACATTCGGGGGATCCAAATATTAGGGGCTGAGGGGTCAGGAGTGTTGAGGGGTGAGGGGTCAGGAGTGTTGAGGGGTCAGGATTGGAGAGGGATGGTGAGGGTGAGGAGGCAGGGATGGTCAGGATGTGTGATCAGGGATGGTGAGAGTTGAGGGTGAGGGGTCAGAGATTGTGAGGGGTCAGGGTCCAGGAATGGTGAGGGGTGAGGGGTCTGGTTTGGTGAGGGGTGAAGAGATAGGAATGGTGAGGGGTGAGGTGTCAGGGTTGGTGAGGGATCAGAGATGATGAAGCTGAGGGGTCAGGGATCAGGAATGGTGAGGGCTCAGGGGTCAGGGATGGTGAGGGGTGAGGGATGAGGGATGAGGGGTCAGGGTTGGTGAGGGATTGTGAGGAGTGAGGGGTCAGGCATGGTAAGGGTCAGGGTTCATGAGGGTGAGGGTCAGGGGTCAGAGATGTTGAGCAGTCAGGGTTGGTGAGGGGTGAGGTGTCAGAGATGGTGAGGGGCTCAAGGATGGTGAGGGGTCAGGGGATGGTGAGGGGTCAGGGGATGGTGAGGGGTCAGGGATGATGAGGGATCAGGGATGGTGAGGGGTGAGGGGTCAGGGGTCAGGGATGGTGAGAGGTGAGTGGTCAGTGATGGTGAAGGATCAGGGGATGGTGAGAGGTGAGGGGTCAGTGATGGTGAAGGATCAGGGATGTTGAGGGCTAAGGAATGTTGAGTGGTAAGGGGTCAGGAATGGTGAGATGTGAGCGGTCAGGAATGGTGAGGGTTCAGGGATGGTGAGGCAACAAAATTTGTGAAGACGAAAGGTCAGGGTTCATGAGGGGTGAGGGGTTAGCGATGATGAGTGGTGAGGAGTCATGAATGGTGAAGGGTCAGGGGTCAGGGATGATGATGGCTGAGGGGTCAGGGTTGGTGATGGGTGACGGGTAAGGGTTGGTGAGGGATGGGGGTGGTGAGGGCTGAGGGACGATGAGGGCTGTTGAGGTGTGAGGGGAGGAGTCAGGGGTGGTGAGGGCTGAGTGGTCAGGGATAGTGGGGAGGCTGAGGGTCAGGGTTGGTGAGGGGTGAGAGGACAAGGATGGTGAGGGGTCAGGGTTGTTGTGTACTGAGGGTCAGGTATGGTGAGGGATGAGGGGTCAGGGATGGTGTGGGATCAGGGATGGTGAGGGGTGAGGGGTGAAAGGGTCAAAGAAGTTGAGGGTCACGTAGGGAATGTTGAGAGTCAGGGTTGGTGAGGGATGAGGGGTCAGGGCTGGTGAGGAGTGAGGGGTCATGGATAATGTGGGGTGAGAGGTCAGGGATGGTGAAGGGGCAGAGATGGTGAGGTGTGATGGGTCACAGAGGGTGAGAGGTGAGGGGTCAGGGATGGTGAGGAATGAGGAATCAGAGTTGGGAGGGATGGTGAGAGGTGAGGGATGGTGAGGGCTCAGGGATGGTGAGGGGTAAGGGGTCAGGCTTGGTGACGGATGATCAGTCAGAGATGGTGAGGGGTCAGGGATGCTGAGAGAAGAGGGGTCAGGTTTGGTCAGGGGTCAGGGGTCAGGGACGATGAGGGGTCAGATGTCAGAGATGATAAGGGGTGATAGGTCAGGGATGGTGAGGGGTGAGGTGTCAATGTTGGTGAAGGCTGAAGGGTCAAGAACTGTAAGGGTCAGGAATTGTAAGGGGTGAGGGGTCAGGGACGGTAAGGGTGAGGGGTAAGGGGTCAGGCTTGGTGATGGATGATCGGTCAGAGATGGTGAGGGGTCAGGGATGGGAGAGGTGAGAGGTCAGAGATACTAACCATTGAGGGGTGAGGGTTGGTGAGGGGTGAGAGGTCAGGGTTGGTGAGGGGTGAGAGGTCAGGGTTGGTGAGGGGTGAGAGGTCAGGGTTGGTGAGGGGTGAGAGGTTAGGGTTGGTGAATGATGGGAGGGGTGAGTGATTTGATATGGCGAGGAGTGACAGCGATGTGAGGAGTTAGAGATAGTAAGGGCTGAGGGGACAGGGATGGTGAGGGGGTGAAAGGTCAGTGTTGATGAGTGTTGAGCGGTCAGGGATGGTGAGAGGTCAGAGATCAGTGTGGTGAGTGGTCAGGGATGGTGAGTGGGCAGAGATAGTCAGGGGCCAAGGTTGGTGAGAGGTCAGGATTAGTGAGGGGTGAGGGATGGAGGGGGATGAGGAGTCAGGGAGGTTGAGGGGTGAGGGGTCAGGGATGGTGTGGGCTCAGGGATGGTGAGAGGTGTGGGTTCATAGGTGGTGAGGGTTCAGAGATGATGAGGGTTGAGGGGTTAGGATGGTGAGGGTCAGGGGTCAGGGTTGGTAAGAGATGAGGGGTCAGGGATGTTGAGGGGTGAGAGGTCAGCGATGGTGATGTGTTAGAGGTCAGGGAGGTTAAATGTCGGAGATGGTGAGGGGTCAGGGTCGGTGAGGAGTCAGGGATGGTGAGGGGTCAGGTGTCAGAGATGCTGATGGCTGAGGGGTCAGGGATGGTGAGGTATGGTGAGGGGTGAGCACTCAGAGATAGTGAGGGGTGAGAGGTCAGGAATGCTGAGGGTTCAGGGATGGTGAAGGAGGACAGGTGAGGGACGATGCGAGATGAGCAGTCAGCGATGGTGAGCGGTCAGGGATGGTGAAGGAGAAGGAGTGAGGGATGGTGCGGGTTGAGCAGTCAGGGATAGTGGGGGGTCAGGGTTGGTGAGGGGTCAGGGTTGGTGAGGGGTGAGAGGTGAGGGTTGATGAGGGGTGAAGGATTAGGGTTGATGAGAGTTCATTGATGGTGAGGAGTCAGAATTGGTGAGGGATGAGGGGTTAGTGTTGGTGATGGGTGAGGGGTCAGGAATGGTCAGGGGTCAGGAATGTTGAGGGGTCACGGGTCAGGGTTGGTGAGATGTGAGGAGTCAGGTTTAGTGAGGGGTGAGAGGTCAGGGATGATGCTGGGTCGAGGAGATGGATGGTGAGGGGTCAGGATTGGCGAGGGCTGGTAAGGGATGAAGGGTCAGGATTGGTGAGGGTGAGTGGTGAGAGTTGAGAGGTCAGACATGTTGAAGCTTAGCAATGGCGAGGGGGGAGGGGTCAGGGATGGTGAGTGTTGAGAGGTCAGGGTTGGAGAGGGATGGTGAGGGGTGAATGATGTAGAGATGCCAGTGTTGGACTGGGGTAAACTCAGTAAGAGGCCTGACAACACCAATTTTAAATCCTCATTCGCCTGACGAAGACTACAAAGGCCGAAAGCTTGCAAGGTTATTATCAAATAAATCGGTTGGATTTAAAATTGGTGTTACCAGACCTCTTACTGAGGGGTGAATGGTCAGTGATGGTGGGTGTGATGGGTCACAGATGGTGAGACATGAGAGGTTGAGAAGGTGTGGGGTCAGGAGTCAGGGATGGTGAGGGGTCAGGGGTCAGGGATGGTGAGCGGTCAGAGGTCAGGGATGGTGAGGGGTCAGGGGTCAGGAATGGTGAGGGGTCAGGGATGGTGAGGGGTCAGGAGTCAGGGATGATGAGGGTTCAGGGGTCAGGTTTGGTGAGGAATGAGGGGGCAGTGATGGTGAGGGTTGAGAGGTCAGGGTTGGAGAGGGATGGTGAGGGGTGAATGGTCAGAGATGGTGGGTGTGATGGGTCACAGATGGTGAGAGGTGACGGCTAAGTGATGGTGAGGGGTGAAGGTGATGGGTAGAGGGGTCAGGGATGGTGAAAGGTCAGGATTGGTGAAGGGTCAGTGTTGGTGAGGGGATCAGGGATGGTGAGGGATGAGCAGTCAGGGACAGTGAGGGGTCAGGGATAGTGAGGGGTGAGGGGGTCAAGGTTACTAAGGGTTGAGGGGTCAGGGTTGGTGAGGGGTCAGGAATGGAGAGGGATCAGAGATAATGAGAATTGAGGGGTTAGGGATGGTGAGGGGTGAGGGGTCAGGATTAGTGAGCGATGAGGGGTCAGGATTGGTGAGGGGTCAGGGATGGAGAGAGATGACGGACCAGTGATGGTGAGGAATGAGCGGTTAGGGATGGTGAAGTGTGAGGTGTCAGGGATGGTGAAGGGTTAGGGATGGTCAGGGATGTGGCTTCAGAGTTAGTGAGGGGTGAGGGATCAGGGTTGATGAGGAGAGAGGGTCAGGGTTGGTGAAGGGTTAGGGATGGTGAGGGGTGAGCGGTAAGGGATGGTGAGACATCAGGGATGGTGAGCAGTTAGGATTGGTGAGGGATGAGGAGTCAGGGAGGGTGAGGGGTCAGGATGGTGACAGGTGAGGGGTCAGGAATGGTGTGGGCTCAGGGATGGTGAGAGGTGAGGGCTCATAGGTGGTGAGGGATCAGAGATGATGAGGGTTGAGGGGTTAGGGTGGTTAGGGGGTCAGGGTTAGTAGGGTCAGAGATGGTGAGGGATGAGGAGTCAGGGATGATGAGGGGTCAGGATTCACGAGGGGTGAGGTTCCGGGTTGGTGAGGGTTGAGGGGTCAGGGATGTTCAGGGGTGAGAGGTCAGGGATGGTGAGGTGTCAGAATTGGTGAGGGATGAGGGGTCAGGAATGGTGAGGGGTCACGAATGATGAGGGGTCAGGGGTCAGGAATGCTCAGGGGTCAGGAATGATGAGGGGTCAGGGGTCAGGAATGATGATGGGTCAGGAATGATGAGGGGTCAGGAATGATGAGGGGTCAGGGGTCAGGAATGATGATGGGTCAGGGGTCAGGAATGATGAGGGGTCAGGAATGATGAGGGGTCAGGGGTCAGGAATGATGATGGGTCAGGGGTCAGGAATGGGAAAGGGTCAGGGTTTGTTAAGTGTGAGGGGTCAGGGATGGTGAGGGGTCAGGGATGGTGAGGGGGTCAGGGATGGTGAGGAGTCAGGGATGGTGAGGGGGTCAGGGATGGTGAGGGGTCAGGGATGAGGGTTGGTGAGAGATGGTGAGCAGTAAGGGATCGGAGATAGTGAGGGATCAGGAGTCAGGGGTGTGGGGGATCAGAGTTTGTGAGGGGTGAGGGGTCAGGCATGTTGAGGGGTGAGAGGCCGGGGATAGTGAGGGTTCAGGTGTCAGGGATGGTGAAGGATGAAGCCTCAGGATTGGTGAGGGGTGCGGGGTCAGGGTTGGTGAGGGATGAGGGGTCAGACTTGGTGAGGGGTGAGGGGCCAGGGTTGGTGAGGGATGAGGGATCAGGGTTGGTGAGGGATGAGGGTTCAGGCTTGGTGAGGGGTCAGAGATCAGTGATGGAGAGGGTAAGGAGTCAAGAACGGTGAGGGGTCAGGATGGAGAAGGTGAGGGGTCAGATATGCTGAGGGGTGAGGGGTCAGGATAGGTGAGTTCTGGTGATGGGTGAGGGGCAAGCAGTCAGAGATGGTGGGGGTGAGAGGTCAGAGATGCTGAAGGTCGGGGTCACGGATGGTGAGGGAGGAGAGGTGAGGGATGGTGGGGGATGAGAGATCAGGGATGGTGAGGGGTCAGCGATGGTGAGGAGTGAGAGGTCAGGAATATAACAGTCTGGGATGGTGAGAGGTCAGAGATGGTGAGGGGTAAGGGATGGTGACGGGTGGGAGATGATAGGGTGTGAGTGGTCAAGTGTGGCGAAGGGTAAGGGGTCAGGGTTTCTGAGGGGTCAGGAATGGTGACGGGTGAGGGGGGAGGAGTCAGGTTTGGGGAGGGATGAGGGGTAAGGGGTCAGGGATGGTGAGGGTCAGGGATGGTGAGGGGTGAGGGTCAGGGATGGTGAGGGCTGAGGGCTTAGGAATGATGACATGTCAGGATTGGTGAGGGGTCGGGGTAAGAGAAGGTGAGTGGTCACAGTTGGTAAGGGTGAAGGGTCAGGGATAGTGATGGGTGAGGATTCAGGTTTAATGAGAGATAAGGGATGGCAAAAGGTCAGGGTTGGTGAGGGGTGAGGTGACACATTGGTGAGGGCTGAGGGGTCAGGGATGGTGAGGAGTGAGAGGTCAAGTTAGGGATCATTTAAGGTGAGGTATCAGGGATGGTGAGGGGTCGGGGTCAGGGATGGTGAGGGGTCAGGATGGTGAGGGGTCAGGGATATGAGGGTTGCGGGATGAGTGTTGTTGAGGGGTGAGGGATGGTGAGGGTTGTGGGGTCAGGAATAGTGAAGGGTGAGGGATGATGGGTGAGGGTTGGTGAGGGATATTGAGGAGTAAGGGGTCAGGCATGGAGAGGGTGAGGGGTTAGGGATGCTGAGGGGTGAGGGGTCAGGGTTGGTGCAGAGTGAGGGGTCAGGGTTGGTGCAGAGTGAGGGGTCAGGGTTGGTGCAGAGTGAGGGTGAGGGGTCAGGGTCGGTGCAGGGTGAGGGGTGAGGGGTCAGGGATGGTGAGGGGTGAGAGGTGAAGGATGGTGAGGAGTCTGGATTGTTGAGGGGTGAAGGGTCAAGAGTCAGGAATGGTGAGAAGTCAGAGATGGTGAGGGGTCAGGTTAGTGAGGGTAAGGGATCAGGAGTCAGGTTTGGCGAGGGTTCAGGGTTGATGATGAGTCAGGGATGGTGAGGGGTCAGGGATGGTGAGGGGTCAGGGATGGTGAGGGTAGGGGGGGTCACAGATGGTGAGAGGTCAGGGGTCAGTAATGGTAAGGAGCGATGGGTCAGGAATGGTGAGGGGTGAGGGCGTCAGCCATGGGGAGAGTGTGGGGACAGGGTTGGTGAGGGGTTAGGAATGGTGAGGGGTGAGGGATCACGGTTGTGAGCAGTTAGGGTCAAGGATGGTGAGGGGTGAGGGATAGTGAGGGTGAGGAATCAGGCCGGGGAGGGGTGAGGTGTTAGGGATTGTGAAGGGTGAGGGGTAAGCCATGGTGAGAGGTCAGGGGTCAGTAATGGTGAGAGGTCAGGGGTCAGTAATGGTAAGGAGTGATGGGTCAGGAATGGTGAGGGGTGAGGGCGTCAGCCATGGGGAGAGTGAGGGGACAGGGTTGGTGACTGGTCAGGGTTGGTGAAGAGTGAGGGGTCAGGGATGGTGAAGGATGAGGGGTCAGGGATGGTGAAGGATGAGGGATCAGGGATAGAAGGGAAGAGGGGTCAGAGATGGTGAGGGGTGAGGAGTCGGGTGGTGAGTGACCAGGATTCAGGGATGGAGAGGATCCAGGTTTGTGAGGGGTGAGCGTTGGTGAGGGAGAGATCAAGTATACGGGAGATGAGGGATAGTGAGAATGTTAGGTATGGTGAGGGATGGTGAGTATCATCAATGGATGAGCATTGGTGAGGGGTGAGGGGTCAGGTAGGTGAGGGGTCAGGGATATTGAGGTGTGAGGAGTCAGGGATAGTGAGCAGTGAGAGGTCAGGTTTGGTAAGGGTTTATGGGTCAGCAATTGTGAGGGGTGAAGAGTGAGGGGCCTGGAATGGTGAGGGGTGGGGGGTCAGGGTTAATGACGGTAAGGGGCCAAGATTGGTGAGGGTTAGGGTCAGAGCTGGTGAATGATCAGGGATGGTGAGGGGTGAGGGAAGACGGGTGGTAAGATATTAGGGTTGGTGAGGGGTGAGGGGTCAGGGTTGATGAGGAATGGTGAGGGGTGAGCAGTCAGAGGGGGAAGGGTTAAGAGATGGTGAGGGGTCAGTGGTCACGGATGGTGAGGGGGAAGGAATGGTGAGAGGGTCAGGGGTCAGGAATGGGGGGAAATGTGAGCTGTGGGATGTTGAGGGGTCAGGGTTGGTGAGGGGTCAGGGATAGTGAGGGGTGAGGGGTCAAGGTTAGTAAGGAGTGGTGAGGTGTCAGGCATGGAGAGGATTGAGGGTGAGGGTTGGTGAGGGGTGAGGGGTCAGGGATGGTGAGGTGTCAGGGATGGTGAGGGGTAAGGAATGAAGGTAGGTGAGGGGTCAGGGATGGTGAGGGATGAGCTGTCAGGGACATTGAGGGGTCAGGGTAGATGAGAGGTTAGGGTTCAAGATGGTGGGGGTGAGGGATGGTGAGGTGTCAGGATTGCTGAGGGGTGAGGAGTCAAGGTTGGTAAGGGGTGAGTGGTGAGGAATGTTGAGGGGTCAGGGATGGTGAGGGGAGAGGGGAGAGAGTTCAGAGATGGTGAGGGGTCAGAGATGGTGAGGGGATGGTGAGAGGTTCGGGATGATGAGGGATCAGGGAAGGTGAGGGGTGAGTGATCAGGGTTGGTAAGGAGTGAAAGGTCACAGATGGTGAGGGTTGAGGGGTCAGGGATGATGAGGGATGAGGGGTCAGAAACGGTGAGGGATGAGGGGTCAGGGATGGTGAGGGGTCAGAGGTGGTGAGGGCTGAGGGGTCTGGGTTGGTGAGGGATGATGGTTCAGGGATGGTGAGGCGAATGGGGTCAGGGATGGTGAGGGGTCAGAAATGGTGAAAGGTGAGGGGTCGGGAGGGTTGGTGAGGGGTCAGGGGTCAGGAATGGTGAGGCTTGAGGACTCAAGGTTGGAGAGGGTTGATGAGGGGTCAGGAATGTGAGGGCTGAGGGCTCAGGAATGGAGATGGATGTTGAGGATTGAGTGGTCAGGAATGATGAGGGATGAGGGGTCAGGGTTGGTGAGAGGTCAGGGAATGTGTGAGGTGACGAGTCAGGGATGGTGAGGGGTCAGGGATGGTGAGGGATGAGGGGTCAGGGTTGATGTGGGTAGTGGGGTCAGGGATTGTGAAAGGTCAAGATTGGTGAAGGGTCAGTGTTGGTGAGGGGTCAGGGATGGTGGGGGATGAGCGGTCAGGGATGGGTGAGGGGTCAAGGTTAGTGAGGGCTGAGGGGTCAGAGTTGATGAAAGATGGTGAGGAGTGAGGGGTCAGAGTTGGTTTCTGCTGAGGGGTCAGGGTTAGTGAGTGATGAGGGTCAGAGATGGTGAGGAGTGAGAGATCAGGGATGGTGAGGGATTGTGAGGTGTGAGGGTCAGAGATGGTGAGGAGTGAGAGTTCACGGATGGTGTGTGGTTGGAGAGAGGGATAGTGAGGGGTGAGGGATGGCGAGGGGTGAGGGGTGAGGAGTGAGTGGTAAAGATGATGAGAGGTGAGGGGTCAGGGATATTGAGGTGTCAAGAACGGTGAGGTGTGAGGGGTCAGGGATAATGAGAGGTCAGAGATGGTAAAGGGTGAGAGGTCAGAGATGGTTGCTGCTGAGGGGTCAGGGATGGTGAGAGGTGAGAGGTCAGGGACAGTGAGAGGTGAGAGGTCAGGGATGGTGAGATGTCAGGGTTGGTGAGGGGTAAAGGGTCAGGGTTGGTGAGGGGTAAAGGGTCAGGGTTGGTGAGGGGTCAAGGGTCAGGGTTGGTGAGGGGTCAAGGGTCAGGGTTGGTGAGGGATGGTGAGGGATGGTGAGGTGGTGAGGGGTCAGGGGAAAAGGATGTTGAGGGAGCACGATTGGTGAGGGGTAAGGGATGGTGGGGGATGAGAGGTCAGGGGATGGTGAGGGGTCAGGGTGTGGAGATGCGGGTGTTGAACTGGGATAAACACAGTAAGAGTCTGACACCAGGTTTAAATCCAACCGATTGATTTGATAATAAACTCACAAGCTTTCGGGGTTTGTCCCTTGGTCAGGTGAATGGAGAGTTTGGCTCTCAGACAGAGCAGAGAACAGCACAGACAGTTTCCAGATTACTGATTCGAATGGGAGGCTTTACAACGAACCTGCTATTCAATTCTTAAAGATACAGACAGTGTGAGTGGAGAGAGCGTTAAGCCCCAGGTTAAAGAGATGTGGATTGTCTCCAGACAGCACAGTAAGTGAGGGTTTATAAACCCAGGCAAGTCATGGGGGTTACAGGTAGTGTGATGTGAACTCAAGATCCCTGTTGAGACTGTCCTCATGTGTGTGGAACTTGGCTATCAGTCTCTGCTCAGAGACTCTGACCAGCAATTAGGGATCAGGGATGGGGAGGGATCAGGGATGATGAGGGGTGAGGGATCAGGGTTGGTCAGGGGTCAGGGATGGTGAGGGATGGGGTCAGTGATGTTGACGGTCAGGGATGGTGAGGGGTAAGGACAAACAGAGAGAAATCCCACACCACCAGTTTAAAGTCCAAACAGGTTTATTTGTAGCAAAAGCCGCAAGTTTTAGGGAACAGCCTGTCCCTTCGTCAGGGAGCTGGGAATTCAGATCATAAAAATAACACAAAGACACAAACTCCATTTACAGAATAATGATTGGAATGGGAGTCTTTACAGTGAATCAATTCTTAAAGATACAGACAGTGTGAGTGGAGAGAGGGTTAAGCCCCAGGTTAAAGAGATGTGGATTGTCTCCAGACAGCCCAGTAAGTGAGGGTTTATAAACCCAGGCAAGTCTCTAAATTCCCCCCTCTCATCCTCCAAGGGTCCAACATTATCTCTGACCATCCTCCTATTCTTTATATATTTATAAAAACTTTTACTGTCCTTTTTGATATTTCGAGCTAGTTTAGCCTCATTTCTATCTTTCCTTTTTTAATCACCTTCTTAGTCATTCTTTGCTGTTGTTTGAAACTTTCCAAATCCTCTGATCATCGACGACTTTTAGCCGTTCTGAACGCCTCAGCTTTTGATTTAATACTCTCCTAATTTCTCTTTAGTACAACAGCTGATTTTCCCTTCTCCTACAGTCCTTCTTCACCATCGGAATATATTTTTGCTGAGTACAGAAAAAGATCTCTTTAAAAATCCCTCACTGTTCCTCAGCCGTCCTACCAACCAGCTCACTCCTCCAATCCGCAGTCACCAATTCCTCTCTCATCCTATCATAGTCCCCTCTGTTCAAATATAATACACAGAGACTATCTCATCCTCCATCTGCATCATCCATTCTACCAGACTATAATCACTCAGGCCTACAGGATCCCTCACGTGAATATCCCTAATTCTACTTCCCTCATTACATAGAACATAGAACATTACAGCACACAACAGGCCCTTCAGCCTTCGATGTTGCGCCGACCAATATAAAAAGCAAAGACCCTCCAAACTAAACCACCATTCCCTATCATTCCGGGATGCTCCATGTACCTATCCAATAACCGTTTAAAAGTACCTAATGTATCTGATTCAACTATCATAGCAGGGAGTGTATTCCACAACCCAACCACTCTCTGAGTTAAGAATCCACCTCGGACATCCCTACTACATCTCCTTCCATAAACATTCTCTGGGTGGAGTGGGGGAGGAGAGTGAGGTCAGATCATTCTCTGGGTGGGGGAGCGGAGTGAGGTCAGATCACTCGTTGGGTGGGGGAGGGGAGTGAGGTCAGATCACTCGTTGGGTGGAGGGGGGGGAGTGAGGAGACATCATTCTCTGGATGGGTGAGGGGAGTGAGGTCAGATCATTCTTTGGGTGGGGGAGGGGAGTGAGGTCAGATAATTCTCTGGGTCGGGGAGGGGAGTGAGGTCAGATCATTCTCTGGGTGGGAGAGGGGAGTAATGTCAGGTCATTCTCTGGGTGGGAGAGGGGAGTGAGGTCCGCTCATTCTCTGGGTGGGGGAAGGGTGTGAGGTCAGATCATTCTGGGGGTGGGGGAGGGGAGTGTGGTCAGATCATTCTCTGGGTGGGGGAGGGGAGTGAGGTCAGATCATTCTCTGGGTGGGGGAGGGGAGTGAGGTCAGATCATTCTCTGGGTGGGGAGGGGAGTGAGGTCAGATCATTCTCTGGGTGGGGAGGGGAGTGAGGTCAGATCATTCTCTGGGTGGGGGAGGGGAGTGAGGTCAGATCATTCTCTGGGTGGGGGAGGGGAGTGAGGTCAGATCATTCTCTGGGTGGGGGAGGGGAGTGAGTCAGATCATTCTCTGGGTCGGGGTGGGGAGTGAGGTCAGATCATTCTCTGGGTGGGGGCGGGGAGTGAGGTCAGATGATTCTCGGGGTGGGGATGGGGAGTGAGGTCAGATCATTCTCTGGGTGGGGGAGGGGAGTGAGGCCAGATCATTCTCTGGTGGGGGAGGGAGTGAGGTCAGATCATTCTCTGGTGGGGAAGGGGAGTGAGGTCAGATCATTCTCTGGGTGGAAGGGAGTGAGGTCGATCATTCTCTGGGTGGGGGAGGGGAGTGAGGTCAGATCATTCTCTGTGTGGGGAGGGGAGTGAGGTCAGATCATTCTCTGGGTGGGGAAGGGGAGTGGGTCAGATCATTCTCTGGGTGGGGTTGCGGATGAGGTCAGATCATTCTCTGGGTGGGGGGCGGAGTGAGGTCAGATCATTCTCTGGGTGGGGGAGGGGAGTGAGGTCAGATCATTCTCTGGGTGGGGGAGGGGAGTGAGGTCAGATCATTCTCTGGGTGGGGGAGGGGAGTGAGGTCAGATCATGTGTATGACAGGTCGATGGCCAGGCTAAATTGTCCCTCACGGACAATCCAAGTAACCAAAAAATTGACCAACACTTCTTGTTGCAATACGTATTTTTTCCGGGGATTAACTTCTAATTGGCATTCGTAAATTACAGGAAGCTCTCAGAAATATTCACATGCATATCAACACACTCTCTCACTCACACACCCCCTCACAAATTCCCTAACACACACATACTCGCGCATTCTTACACCCGCGCACGTGCACACTCTGAATCTCAAAGGACAGAGTGAACCCAGCCAGGCCTGTGACACTGAATCAAAAAGGACAGAGTGAACCCAGCCAGGCCTGTGACACTGAATCAAAAAGGACAGAGTGAATTGAAACTACACATCTTTGGACCCTAAGTGCATTTAGCACGGCCAATTCACCCGACTACACATCTTGGGACACTAAGGGGATTTTAACATGTCTAATTCTCCTCTCATCCATATCTTAGGACACTAAAGGAAATTTAACATGACCAATCCACCACTGGTACACATCTTGTGACACCACGGGACAATTTAGCATGGCCAAACCTACTTCTCGTACTTATCTTGGACACTCAGATGAATTTAGCATGGCCAATTAACCAAACCTACACATTTTTAGACCGAAGGGACAATTTAGTCTGGCCAATCCACTCTAATCTACACACCTTGGGACAGCAGGGGGAATTTAGCCTAGCCAATCCACTCTAATCTACACACCTTGGGACAGCAGGGGGAATTTAGCCTGGCCAATCCACTCTGATCTACACACCTTGGGACAGCAGGGGAAATTTAGTCTGGCCAATCCACTCTAACCTACACACCTTGGGACAGCAGGGGGAATTTAGCCTGGCCAATCCACCCTAACCTACACACCTTGGGACAGCAGGGGGAATTTAGCCTAGCCAATCCACCCTAACCTGCACACCTTGGGACAGCAGGAGGAATTTAGTCTGGCCAATCCACTCTAACCTACACACCTTGGGACAGCAGGAGGAATTTAGCCTGGCCAATCCACTCTAACCTGCACACCTTGGGACAGCAGGGGGAATTTAGCCTGGCCAATCCACTCTAACCTACACACCTTGGGACAGCAAGAGGAATTTAGTCTGGCCAATCCACTCTAACCTACACACCTTGGGACAGCAGGGGGAATTTAGTCTGGCCAATCCACCCTAACCTACACACCTTGGGACAGCAGGGGGAATTTAGCCTAGCCAATCCACCCTAACCTGCACACCTTGGGACAGCAAGAGGAATTTAGTCTGGCCAATCCACTCTAACTTACACACCTTGGGACAGCAAGAGGAATTTAGTCTGGCCAATCCACCCTAACCTACACACCTTGGGACAGCAGGGGGAATTTAGTCTGGCCAATCATCTAACCTACACACCTTGGGACAGCAGGGGGAAATTAGCCTGGCCAATCCATCTGACCTACACACCTTGGGACAGCAGGGGGAATTTAGTCTGGCCAATCTGCCCTAACCCACACACCTTGGGACAGTAGGGGGAATTTAGCCTCGCCAATCCACCTAACCCACACACCTTGGGACAGCAGGGCAAATTTAGCCTGGCCAATCCACCTAATTACATAACTTGGAATATTAAGATGCAGTTTAAGCGATTAAGGGAATTAAGGATTATAGGGAGCAAGCGGCTAAGTGGAAATGATCCACTTCAGATCAGCCATGATCTGATTGAATGGCGGGGCAGGCTCGAAAGGCTAGATAGCCTATTCCTGCTCCTATTTCTTATGATCTTATGTTCTTTAGCATGGCCAATTCATCTAACCGACACACCTTAGGTCAGTCAGGGGCAATCTTTTACATATCCTGGGACACGAAGGGGCAATTTAGCATGGCCAATCCACCTCCCGTACACATCTTGTGACACAGGGGCAATTTAGCCTGGCCTACGCAGCTCTCATACACATCTTGGTAGACTAAGATGAATTTAGCTAATCCACTTAACCTATACGTATTGCAATATTATGTGGCAATTTAGAATGGCCAGTCCATCTAACCTACACATTTTGGGACAGTAAGGGGCAATTTAGCCTGGCCAATACACCTCTTGTACATGTCTTGGGACACGAGTAGGAATTTAACATGGCCAATCCATATCTTGCACACAAGTTGGGGCAATAAAAGGCAATTTAGCCTGGATGATGCACCTCTCATATACATCTTGGCACACTGAGATGAATTTAGCATGGCCAATCCACCTCACCTTCACATCTTGGGACAGTCAGGGGAAATTTAGCCCGGCCAATCCATCTAACTTGCATATTTCAGGAAGTGAAGGTGCAATTTAGAATCACCAATCCACCTAAAGTACACATCTTGCAACATTAAGGGGTAATTTAGCAAGGCCAATCCACCACTTGTACGCATCTTAGGACACTACAGGTGCAATTTAACATGGCCAATCCATCTGACCAACACATCTTGTGACTCTAAGAGGCAATTTAATGTTGGGAAATGAAGGGGCATCTTGGGAAATGAAGGGGCAATTTAATCTGGCAAATCCACCTCTCATACTCATCTTGGGACACAAAGAGGTGATTCAGTATGTCCAATACCCCTAACCTCCATGTTTTGGGACACAAAGGGGCAATCCATCAAACTTACACATCTGCAAACAATAAGGGGCAATTTAGTGTTGCCAATATATCTTAGATATCTTGGCACATTAAGGGGAATTGTAACATGGCCAATCCACCTCTTTATGATGCTAAAGGGCAATTTGGCTTGGGCAATCCACCTATTGCACACATCTTGGGACACTAAAGAGCAATTTAGCCTGGCCAATCCACCATTCATAGACATCTTCGGAGACTAAGGAGAATTTAGTCTGGCCTATGCACCTCTCCTACACATCTTGGCACATTAAGATGAATTTATCAAGGCCAATCCACCCAAACTACACATCTTAGCACACTATGGGGAATTTGGCATGGCCAATCCATCTCTCGTACACACTTTGGGACATGAAGGGGCGATTTAGCTTCCCAAATCCCCCTAGCCAATATGTCTTGGGGCAAATTTAGAACATCGAATAGCATAGTACAGGCCCTTCGGCCCTCAATGTTGTGCCGAGCTTTGTCTGACCCCAAGATCAAGCTATCCCTCTCCCTCTCATTCTGGAGTGCTCCATGTGCCTCTCCAATAACTGGTTGAAAGTTCCTAAAGTGTCCGACTTCACTATCACAGCAGGCAGTGTATTCTACACCCCAACCACTCTCTGAGTAAAGAATCTACCTCAGACATCCCTCCTATATCTTCCACCATGAACCTTATAGTTATGCCCCCTCGTAACAGCTACATTCACCCGAGGAAAAAGTCTCTGCACGTCCACTCTATCAATCACTCTCATCATAAACCTCTATTAAGTTGCCTCTCATCCTCCTCCGCTCTAAAGAGAAAAGCCTCAGCTCCCTCAACCTTTCCTCATAAGACCTACCCTCCAAACCAGGCAGCATCCTGGTCAATCTCCTCTGCACTCTCTCCAATGCTTCCACATCCTTCTTATAGTGAGGTGACCAGAACTGTACACAATATTCCAAATGTGGTCTCATCAAGGTCCGGTATAGTTACAGCATAATCCCACGGCTCTTAAACTCAAACCCCCTGTTAATAAACACTAACACACTATAAGCTTCTTCACACTCTATCGACTTGAGTGACAACCTTCAGAGATCTGTGGATATGAACCCCAAGATCTCTCTGTTCCTCCACATTCCTCAGAACCCTGCCGTTGACCCTGTAATCCACATTCAGGTTTGTCCTACCAAAATGAATCCCCTCGCACTTATCAGGGTTAAACTCCATCTGCCACTTTCCTGCCCAGCTCTGCATCCTATCAATGTCTCTTTGCAGCCTGCAAGAGCCCTCCTCCTCATCCACTACTCCACCAATCTTGGTGTCATCAGTAAATTTACTAACCCATCCTTCAGCCCCCTCTTCCAAGTCATTGATAAAAATCACAAACAGCAGAGGAGCCAGCACTGACCCCGGTGGTGCACCGCTGGAAACTGGCCTCCAGTCTGTACATTTTCTCTCCATCTCCTCCCTCTGCCTTCTATGAGACAGCCAGTTACTGATCCAATCGGCCAAATTGGACATGTACCTGGGGTCAGGGTTCAGGTTTGAGCCTGTACCTGGGGTCAGGGTTCAGGGTTGAGGCCTGTACTCAGGGTCAGGGTTCAGGGTTGGGGCCTGTACTCGGGGTCAGGGTTCAGGGTTGGGGCCTGTACTCGGGGTCAGGGTTCAGGGTTGGGGCCTGTACTCGGGGTCAGGGTTCAGGGTTGGGGCCTGTACTCGGGGTCAGGGTTCAGGGTTGGGGCCTGTACTCGGGGTCAGGGTTCAGGGTTGGGGCCTGTACTCGGGGTCAGGGTTCAGGGTTGGGCCTGTACTCGGGGTCAGGGTTCAGAGTTGGGGCCTGTACTCGGGGTCAGGGTTCAGGGTTGGGGCCTGTACTCGGGGTCAGGGTTCAGGGTTGGGGCCTGTCTCGGGGTCAGGGTTCAGGGTTGGGGCCTGTACTCGGGGTCAGGGTTCAGGGTTGGGCTGTACTCGGGTCAGGGTTCAGGGTTGGGGCCTGTACTCGGGGTCAGGGTTCAGGGTTGGGGCCTGTACTGGGGTCAGGGTTCAGGGTTGGGGCCTGTACTCGGGGTCAGGGTTCAGGGTTGGGGGCCTGTACTGGGTCAGGGTTCAGGGTTGGGGCCTGTACTCGGGGTCAGGGTTCAGGGTTGGGGCCTGTACTCGGGGTCAGGGTTCAGGGTTGGGGCCTGTACTCGGGGTCAGGGTTCAGGGTTGGGGCCTGTACTCGGGGTCAGGGTTCAGGGTTTGGGGCCTGTACTCGGGGTCAGGGTTCAGGGTTTGGGGCCTGTACTCGGGGTCAGGGTTCAGGGTTGGGGCCTGTACTCGGGGTCAGGGTTCAGGGTTTGGGGCCTGTACTCGGGGTCAGGGTTCAGGGTTTGGGGCCTGTACTCGGGGTCAGGGTTCAGGGTGGGGCCTGTACCGGGGTCAGGGTTCAGGGTTGGGGCCTGTACTCGGGGTCAGGGTTCAGGGTTGGGGCCTGTACTCGGGTCAGGGTTCAGGGTGGGGCCTGTACTCGGGGCAGGTCAGGGTTGGGCCTGTACTGGGGTCAGGGTTCAGGGTTGGGGCCTGTACTCGGGGTCAGGATTCAGAGTTGGGGCCTGTACTCGGGTTCAGGGTTCAGGGTGGGGCCTGTACTCGGGGTCAGGGTTCAGGGTTGGGGCTGTACTCGGGGTCAGGGTTCAGGGTTGGGGCCTGTACTCGGGGTCAGGGTTCAGGGTTGGGGCCTGTACTCGGGGTCAGGGTTCAGGGTTGGGGCCTGTACTGGGGGTCAGGTTCAGGGTTGGGGCCTGTACTCGGGGTCAGGGTTCAGGGTTGGGGCCTGTACTCGGGGTCAGGGTTCAGGGTTTGGGGCCTGTACTCGGGGTCAGGGTTCAGGGTTGGGGCCTGTACTCGGGGTCAGGGTTCAGGGTTGGGGCCTGTACTCGGGGTCAGGGTTCAGGGTTGGGGCCTGTACTCGGGGTCAGGGTTCAGGGTTGGGGCCTGTACTCGGGGTCAGGGTTCAGGGTTGGGGCCTGTACTCGGGGTCAGGGTTCAGGGTTGGGGCCTGTACTCGGGGTCAGGGTTCAGGGTTGGGGCCTGTACTCGGGGTCAGGGTTCAGGGTTGGGGCCTGTATAGGGTCAGGGTTCAGGGTTGGGCCTGTACTCGGGGTCAGGGTTCAGGGTTGGGGCCTGTACTCGGGGTCAGGATTCAGACTTGAGGCCTGTACTCGGGGTCAGGGTTCAGAGTTGGGGCCTGTACTCGGGGTCAGGGTTCAGGGTTGGGGCCTGTACTCGGGGTCAGGGTTCAGGGTTGGGGGATGTATTAGACCGCGCACCACGAGGGGGGGTCAAAAGAGAGGAAGTACATTACCCTTACTCCCAGGGTCCCTGCATAAGTGCACGGATGTAGACTCTACAAGCGACAGGATACAGGACATAGGAACAGGCCCCCCCCCCCCCTCACCACCCCTTTAGTTAGACT